>OY725189.1:1852500-2402500 GCA_963241965.1 Tortrix viridana | reverse complement strand
ATATAAGCGAATATTTTATATGTTAGTCTGTTAAGCTTTTGTTGGGTAGGTTTCGTTCGGTTTTGTAGCAGTTGTTATTGAAATCTTATATAATGTTTTGAGAAAATAGGTCAGAAGATGATTTGTTGTTGTAGTGTTAAGTTTTAATAAAATTACTAAAACAATATTATACGAAATATATTCTTACCCGAAGTATTTTTTTTTAAGTGTATTTTCTGGTAACCTATCACAATTCCGAAAATACGTTTGCCCGCTGTTTCGTTTGTCCGAATTTTGGTTTGTCCGAAAATCATTTTTCTCTGAACCCATTAGCTTTTCAAAATGTTTACAGAGGTATACCTACAGAACCCGTAGGTTATGTTAGGTTTGTTTTATAACAATCCGGGAAAGTAAAATGGTTTCAGAGAAAAATGGTTTTCGAACAAACGAAAATTCGGACAAACGAAACAGCGGGCAAACGTACTTTCGGACTTGTGATAGGTAACCGTATTTTATATCTCACAGCTAGAAGTGGATAATGACATCTAAGAGCGGATAGCAAATTTAACGTTAAATTTAACGTTAAATAAAACGAATTGCAAAACTGGCACAGCGTCGCTTTAAAGAGAATATCCCAATATACCATTACCAAGTTCACCTTAACATTTTAAAACATAATTAATTTCTTAAAACATAAAATTCACATGGTCCAGTTTATATCTATGCTTTATCTACATTTATCCACCACGTTAATCAAAATCAAAATCAAAATATTTATTCAGTAAATTGGCCACATATGGGCTCTTTTACACGTCGGTAATATAGACTGAATCTACCAGCGCTTCGGACAAGACCATCATTGCGGAGAAGAAGCACCGCAAGAAATTCCAGAAGAAGATCATTTTTTCACACATAATATATAATAATACCTACTTAAAAGTAAGTTACATTACAAGGTAATAAAGTAACAAATATTAATTATTAGAAATAGCACAAATAAAAACATTACAAATGTAAGGTCAAATACATTGAACTAAATATAATGACTAGGAGAACAATACGACGAGGTCTCTTCGTTGTCGTCGTCTGGAATAATGGTGTATGTGATGTATGAAACGGAACGCAGTTGTGCATCCGTCTCACTCTCCCACCTCTCTTTCTCTTTGGTCAGTTTTGTTGTACCGTGTACGTGGTGTGCTAATTAAATAAACAGTAATAAAACAATTACGGTGTTTGTTAATAGCCGGAGTGGCTCATAATTATCCAGAGTTTATCCTGCTTTGTTAGTGCTAATCGGAAGATATCAAAGTGGCAACGAGGATGGGATCATTCCAAAGGAAAATAGCGCAAATGCTGCAGGGCTTAGAGGGTGTAGTTATTTATGTAGACAACATTTATATCGTGGGTAAAACACTATGTGAAAATTATGATAGAACAAAAAAAGTGTTGCAACGCCTTGCTGATGCTGAGTTAAAACTTAAATGGAAAAAATTTTTTTTTTTTACAAAAGAAGCACAAATATTTGGATTTCGTGTAAATGGTAAAGGAATAAGTGTTATGCCAGAAAAAATTGAGGCAGTACTTAATGTCCCAAAACCAACAAATATAAAAACACTTAGATCCTTCCTAGGAAAAGTAAATTACTTTAGTAGATTCTTGAAAAATATGGCGATAACTCTGGAGCCAGTATATAAATGTTTAAAAAAAGACAAATTTGAATGGAACACAAAATGTGACACAGCATTCGAGGAAATCAGGAAGGCGTTGACAAACGCTAACAAAATGGCACAGTATGATTCTAACTTACCAGTAATACTTACATGTGATGCGAGTGATACTGGTGTAGCGGCAGTAATATCTCATAGATGTGAAAATGGGTTAATAAAACCAATTGCATATGCCAGTAAAAAATTGACTGACACTCAACAAAAATATTGCACATTGGATAAGGAGGCGTATGCAATTGTTTATGTGGTAACTAAGGGCCGTATTAATAAACTCATCTCAACTCTGATCCCCGTCTCAAGATACGTCAAAGTAAACGTCAATCCATAGAAAACTGTCACTTTTGACACATCTTGTGACGGGGATCACAGTTGAGATGAGTTTATTAATACGGCCCTAAGTTTTACGAGTACTTATATAGGAAAAAGTTCATCTTAGAAACTGACAATTCGGCTTTGACACATATATTCAGCCCAACTAAGGGGATACCAAAAATGGCTGCAAAACGCCTGCAACACTGGGCAATATTCATGTCCGCCTTCAGTTATGACATCCAACATATAAGTACTAGTAACAACCCGGCTGATAGCTTATCACGCTCACCACTCATCACTGAGGATATAAATAGGAATAATGAGGTTTTAGAGCGAGGTAATCTTAGCATATTAAATGTGTACTCAGTGAATATGGAGCAGGACAACCTGACACTAGATTGGAAAATGGTTCAAAATGAGACAAAAAAAGACATGATATTATCAACTGTATTAAGATTGTGTTCAGATGGTTGGCCGCCAGAGAATCTTTATGGAGAATATCTTAAACCATATTTTAATCGCCGTTATGAATTAAGTATTGATAAGGGATGTATTTATGGGGATATAGGGTTATTATACCTTATACATTACATGAAAAAGTACTTGAACAACTACATGCAAGCCATTTTGGGTCCACCAGAATGAAAGAATTAGCACGGTCCTATGTATGGTGGCCAAAAATAGATGAGGACCTTGTAAACATAAATCAAAACTGCTTGATCTGTTTGCAAAACAGGAAAGAGGTAAATAATATACCCTTAAATGTCTGGCCTACCACACCCATACCATGGAATCGCTTACATGCAGACTTTTTGGGGCCGTTCATGGGGAAAACCTTTTTAGTTATAATAGACAGTTATACTAAATGGCCGGAAGTTTTTCAAGTACCAAACATGACAGCCAGTACTACCATAAAAATGTTTAAAAATGTTTTTGTAAGATTTGGCTACCCTTTACTGCTTGTTACGGATAACGGTCCAACATGGACCAGTAAAGAATTCCTAGAATTTTTAAACACAGTAGGAGTTAAGCTAAGCTACAGCCCCCCCTATCACCCAGCAACGAATGGGTTAGCTGAGAGGTTTGTTTATACATTCAAACACCATATTAAGAAAATTGTAGAGAGTGGCCACAACATTGATTATGCAGTTAACATCTTCTTGTTTGACTACAGGTCAACAGTACACAAAACTACTGGTGTCACACCCGCTAAGTTGATGTTGGGAAGAGAACTTAGAGGGAGGTTTAACATGTTAAGGCCGGCACCAACTATAGAAAAGATTATAGTGGAGCAAAATAAACAAGTTGATAACTGTAAGGGGAGTCGTATAATCAATTTTTCAAAGGGTGAAAAAGTAATGGTACGGATGTATTGTGGAAAAAAATGGGTTTTAGGTACTATTAATGAAGTAGTTACACGTGGAGTCACATTTATAGTAGAAGTCCTAAGTAAAATTGTTAAGAGGCATGCAAACCAGCTACATAAATGCTCACAGAGTTTGTAAACTAGTTGTAAGCATGGTTTTATTTATTTACTTTTCTTTTCGGGGGAGGAAAGTGTGATGTATGAAACGGAACGCAGTTGTGCATCCGTCTCACTCTCCCACCTCTCTTTCTTTTTGGTCAGTTTTGTCGTACCGTGTACGTGGTGTGCTAATTAAATAAACAATAATAAAACAATTACAGTGTTTGTTAATAGCCGGAGTGGCTCATAATTATCCAGAGTTAATCCTGCTTTGTTAGTGCTAATCGGAAGATATCAAAGTGTACAAGTCAGTAAAATGGTCACTAAAATTGTAAAACTTTACAATTATGGTCAAAGTGAATACTGGGCTGGGATACTTTAAAAACGCGATTATTGTAAAAGCTTAAATATCTAACAAAAAAGCATGCATCATTTCAAACATATAAAATAAAGAAATATTTATTTCAAACCGTAGCTAGCTATCAAACATTTAAAGAATATTTCTCGTTTTTCAAAATCCGTTGCCTTATTTCATGGCGGAGGCTACCTCAGAGTTGTTTGCAGCCCTCTCCGTATTATTTAGCCCCAGATCATTGAACACGCGAGTAACGGGTGTGCTCTGCCCACCGAAAGAATAAGGCCGCATGCTCGTATGGATTTCGGACTTATACGCCCTTATTCTTTTGGCAGTGTTACAGAACATTTTGTGCTTCGAAATTGTCGATGTGAAAATCACGAGTTACAGGGATTGTAAAAGGATTGTTTATTTTAGAGATGTTAATATAATACAAAATCATTTTATTGTTCATCATGCAAAGAAACAATACCTACAATTATAAATATAATTATTTAATAATGTGCCTAACCAAAACATAAAGTACCTATTTACTTAAAAAAATAAGATTTATTTACTTTGGCTTAATACCTATATTATTATTATTATGAAGTTAACCCTATTTACCACCCTGCCTAAAAAAGAGGGTTATGTTTTTTACTTGTATGTATATTTATATAAACATACCTACATGGTGTCCCAATATCGGTAGGCCACATTGACACTGGAAGTAGACCAGCCTAAAACGGACCGAAGCAGACACTTTTTTTTTAAATCAGCCTTTTAAAGCTTACTTGACTTGTATTGGCAGGCCTTCCACGAGGTGGACCGAGGGTCTGGTGAAGATCGTGGGAAGCCGATGGATGCGAGTAGCACAAAACCGGCCGTGGTGGAGATTGGGGAAGGCATGTCCAGCAGTGGACGTCTGAAATGATGATGATGATGATTTGTATTGTGTATTATTTTCAAATATTTTATAATATATATAACATAAAATAAAACAAATAGAGAAAGCCAGACCGACTAACTTTTGCATCTTTATTCCACTGAATTAAATTACAAAAAGACAAAATGGGAACAAGTTGGTCTGAATAATTATTTCAGTAAACTTTGGTAAGTCGAAAGAAAAGTTGTGAACTTAATGGCGGTGCCTTCGAAAAAAAAGTGTTAATAAGAATCGAAAGAATTTTGTTAAGATACAGGTTAAGATTTTTTTTCTATTTAAAGATACTTGCATAGAAGATCAGAGCCATAGAGAGTCATAATAACAGACTCAGAATACGAGAAGGAAATGACGTCTACAATGATTTATTGCTTTTCTGTGTGGGTCTACAATGGCTCAACTCGTATAAGCTAGCGGTCCCGGATTCGATTCTTGGTAAGGACAAATATTTGTGTGATGAGCAGTTATTGTTATTGAGCCTTGGATGTTTTCTAAGTATTTCTCTTTACGTATTTATCGTAGCCTAATGGGTATTCATAATTCAAGCCTCTTAGTTTGGGACTAGGTCAATTTGTGTCAGATTGCCAACTTTTATTTATTTAATGTATTTGTTTAAATATCCTTATACCTCGTACACAAATAAATACATTAAAAACAGCTAAAAACATAGCTCTTCTTTTTTGCTTCGCCGTTTTCGGGTGAAAAATCAAACTGCTAAGCCATAGCGCAGACAAAACAGTCATAATCTAATAGAATGAAAGAGAAAGTAGACCCAATTTAAACGAATAACTAAACAATAAACTGAAAGAATAAACAGACCGAGCAAAATCAACCGGAATCGCGATGAATGTTAGGCTTAGTGTATATGTTTTCATTTCTCTGTGCGCCATAATAGGATCCCCGTCCTTTTCCCTCGTCATTCGCGACTTAATAGAAAGAAAGAGATATACATTCAGTCAACAAAGTATCGGGAATGGATGATTTGTTTATGGTTCCAAATTCAAATTTTTGTTTTTTTTGTTGTTGTTAGATTGGCACAACTGTTTTCTATTTTGGCGCGGAGTTTGAGTTGCATCTGTTATTTATATTAAATACAGTGCTGTTTTTAGTTATATCATATCTAGTGTGTATTGCGAATTTCATAATGGACAAAAACATTGAACAAAGAGTTTGACTTAAATTTTGCATCGCCAATGGAATTTCGTGTTCGGAGTCACTGAAAATGTTACAGAAGGCTTACGGTGATTCGACTTTATCAAAAACACGTGTTTATGAGTGGTACAAAGCGTTCAAAAGCGGTCGAGATGTGATGGAAGATTTGCCTCGCTCTGGTAGGCCATCAACGTCTGCAACTGAAGTTAACATCGCAAAAGTGAAGGAAATAGTGACTGAAAATCCTCATTCAACTTTGAGAGAGATAGCCGCCGAACTTTCTGTATCTCACGAGTCGATCCGTACTATTTTAACTAATCATTTGGGTATGAAACATGTTACCGCTCGGCTAGTCCCAAAAGACCTGAATTTTCTCCAAAAACTCAATCGCATGAGAGTCGCTGAGGACATGCTAGAACGAGTCAATTCCGACCCAACATTCATGAAACGCATTGTTACTGGTGACGAGACGTGGGTTTACGAGTTTGACATGCAAACTAGTCAACAAGCTTCGGAGTGGCGCCTTCCAACTGAACCGAAACCGAAGAAACCACGCCAAAGTCGATCAAAAGTCAAAGTCATGTTGACTGTTTTCTTTGACTATCGCGGTGTTGTGCACTCGGAATTCTTGCCGGAAGGTCAAACGGTAAATAAAGAATATTATTTGAGCGTTATGCGGCATTTAAGAGAGCAAATTCGACGAAAAAGGCCAGATTTGTGGAATGAAAATTCTTGGATTTTGCACCACGATAATGCGCCTTCGCACAAGGCCATCATTGTGAAAGAATTTTTGACCAAACACTCAACAAATACCATCGAGCAACCACCATATTCACCAGATATGGCTCCTGCCGACTTCTTTCTTTTTCCTAAACTCAAATTACCACTTCGTGGCACCCGTTTTCAATCGGTAGAAGACATAAAGGAGAATTCGCGCCGAGAACTGAATTCAATTCCGGAAACAGCGTTTAAAAAATGTTTTGATGATTGGATTATTCGTTGGCGTAAGTGTATCGTTTCTGAAGGAGCATACTTTGAAGGTGATAAAATAAATTTGGATGATTAACAAACAGTTTGTGTATTATTGATCTTTTCCCGGTACTTTCTTGACAGAGTAGTAGGTAGCGTAATTTCGAACTATGATTTTCAAAAGTATGACGCCAGATCAGCTGATAAAAATTTAACTTGTTACATTTTGATATATTTTTTTTTAAATTAATGTTTACTTTATGTTTTTATAGTAATTATTAACCTTAAATTGAATCTTCTAGCGCTGCTACTGTAGGTAATAGTTCAAGGTAATTAAAGGAACTTAGATCTGTGACTGCATTACATGCTGATATTGGTAGAAAATAAATAGATAAAAATCAGAGGACAACCCACACATAATGCCCTGATTCCAAACTAAGCTCCAGACTTGACCATGGCTTATTTATAATATAATTAATAATGTTTTATTAGTAAATCGGT
Organism: Tortrix viridana; assembly: GCA_963241965.1. Lineage (NCBI taxonomy): Eukaryota > Metazoa > Arthropoda > Insecta > Lepidoptera > Tortricidae > Tortrix > Tortrix viridana. The sequence continues at coordinate 2,395,118 of OY725189.1, read as the reverse complement.
TAATGAAAATATTCTAATGCCTGGAACAGAATTAATAGATTTCTTTGACAGCTCAATCTAGAGTGTGTACCAGCCTTAACTAACACCAACATCACCAAACGACAGAGATAGACAAATCGAGTTAGATCCGAGATACAAGTTGTTTCCAGCCCAAATTAATGTTGAACCTTTTAATTAACTGTTCCATGGCGACCCGAATCAGGAACTTCCTCTGTTATTGTTTAGTTAAGATTTGCGAGAGTGGAACGGTGGGTTTTATGCGAAAATTGACTAGCCTATGTTGATTCTTAATCCCTTATTCTTCTGACTTAACCATCAAGTTAGGCTGTATTAATTATCCACGACCTGGGGGCCTAGCCAGGATACATTAAGCTAACTTAGCGATTTCCGAAGTCAAATTGACGTAAGCTATCGAACAAACTCTTGACAACTCTTTTTTCAATTCTTTAACGAATTGATTTTGGAATAGATTGTTTTCTTTTTTCTTTCTTTCTTTAAACTTTTGCCGTGCGCTTGTAGGCTCCTAATGCAGGCAGTTAGGTACCTATTGCTCTGAAGAGACTACTTAGGCTCGGTTTGTAATACGTCGACGAATTGAGAAGCGAGTTGTTTTAGAGATTTACAATGATTAGGTACTATTTAACCCCCGAGTTCTTACACATTTTGCTGCGTTATGTATCTGCAACCTTGCTGGTGTTGTAACAAGTATCACCAAGGTCGAGAGACACACAAACATGTGCATTAACAAGTTATTTCAAGTTCAAATATGTTCATCGAGTTCATAAAGTCAGCGAGTTCTTTAAAACACAAGGCTTAGCTAAATATTTCGTAACTTAAAATACATAACGCGCCAAACCTAAATTTCCTAACTTATAATATAAATAATTTTACCGTTTTACTGCAGAAAACTCGTTCAATATGGATAAAATTAAATTTCCAACTTCTATTTTCAATATTATCTTTAAAACGAGTCCGAATTAAGTCAAGGGAGGCTAAGATCCCTCATCGCTCCCTACTGGGGGGTAGGGGAGGTTGTTATGGCCAAAACGGTTCAATTAATATTAATAACGATGTTATTCTAAAGTGACAGCTATAAATTTTAACCAATATTAAAATTTATAAGTGTTGGGGTCAAGTTATGTGTTAATGAGATGACATTTAATTACATAGGATAAAAAAACAACTATGATGCTGCTCTATGATGCATGTTCGGGCTCTCTGGACAGTTGTGAGTTGTCTTCAACACTTTTGAGGCTCAAGGCAACCTCTCAAAGGACTAGACATGCGACTTTATTTGCAGTGCCCTTCAACCGCACCAAGTATGCCTGCAACTGTCTCTAGCTACTCGTCTTCCACGCACATACAATATTTTTTTTGAATCTGTGGACCAATCTCACCAGAGCAGGGTCTCTTTTAAGAAAAATATAATCATGTTGTTACCGCAGGTGTGAAATGCCGTACGTGCAGACACATACACACACACACACACACACACACACACACACACACACACACATACACGCACACGCACACACACACACACCCACATGCGCACACGCACACGTACACACACACACACACGCACACACACGCACACACACACACACACACACACACACACACGCACACGCACACGTACACACACACACACACAAACACACGCGCGCGCGCGCACACGCACACGTACACACACACACACACGCACGCACGCACGCACACGCACACGCACACGCACACGTACACACACACACACACACACACACACACACACACACACACACACACACACACACACACACACACACACACACACACACACACACGTTCAATTCCAAAATGTCAGTTTGTTATTTGCTTTCTTCTCTATTTTCCATACTGTGTGAATGTAATGTTTGGTGTTTTATTTAACAGTTACAATTATAAAATGTAAATCCGTAATTGGCCAGTGATGTATAAACATAATACCTTTATTTAAATTGCTGTACTTTGGGCTGTGGATTTTGTATCAACAATAAAAATGAAAAATAAAATAAAAAGCTAGCAGAACGGCAACTGTGATGGTATAAGAACACGCAAAGACGGTGTGAATGTCATCAGAAGGGACGTATGAGAACTGATTTGTTTGTAACGAAAATAACTTATGTAATTAAGTAATTTAAAAGCTTTTACCTAAGAAATAAAAACACCTACCCTATAATTATGATCAGAAGAGTTATGAAAACTTAAAAAAATATGTTTAAATATACATTTTAACAAATTCTTCACCTATTTGCCCGCTAAAATCGTAAATGTATTGCGGACTTCGGTGTTCACTTGTTTCGCAGACAGAAATTTCATAGAATATCGTTTTGCAGAAAATGTTTCATATAATATTTGGTCCTTGTATTTTATTTACAATTTTATTGTTTCAACGACTATTTACTTGAATGAAACTTGTTTTGCAGACACTCATTTCATCGAATATGTCGTTTCACCGAATTTCATTTCATCGAAAGCTAATTTCTGCTGAAACCTTATTGTTTTCAAAGCATAGGTTACGTAGGTTAGGTTAGGTTAGACCTGTGACCACCAAAAAAATATAACTCCTGTCGATGTAATGAAAATTCGGCGAAGTAAAATATTCTATGAAATGAGTGTCGGTGATTCAAGAAATATTGTCAATAAATTTCTTTAAAGAAAGACAAGTATTCTGTGTAGGTATTGATTATTCTATGAAATGATAATATGTGAAAAAAATTATGTGAAACGAAATTCTATATAACTGTTGTCTATAAAACAAGGTACAACCGGCGGACTTCAAAACCATTTCCAATAGTCATCACACCCGTTCACACACCCAAAAAAAGTTTAGTAGTCCATACATTCCCCATCGTTTTGTGCGAGCTCCCCTTCACATTTCCACGGCAAACTGGCATAAAGTAATTTGAACCCCAAAAAAACACCCCTTGGGACCAGGGTGGATACATTTTAATCTCTTTATTCAGCAGTTGAAAGTTAAAAGGTTTCTACTCTAGGGAGAAAAGCAACATTTTTCTAGTCGCAGGACGCAGGTGCTGCAGATTAGTTTTCTCGATACCCGTAGTTTCTAGCTTTCGGAGAAGGGTGGCCATGAAAAATATAATGTGCTTTTAAACCGGGAATAGTCTCTTTTTGTGTGTATAATTGAGAACTGTTTACATGTGCGTATGTGTTACCGTCTCATAACAGAACGATGTCAATATAGTTAATATTTTTTTATAATATAAATAATTAAGGCAAACTTCATGTGAATCTCGATTTTACTTAAATTCAGTGTAAATACGTAGATATGATCCAATATCGACTGGTTTCCATAACAAGTATTAGAAGCAGCTACGCCGGTACAGCTTAGTAAGTATGCTGCCAATCTTGAATTTGAATACCCCTTCTTTTGTAGAAGGATTGTAAAAAAAAAATAATATTATACTTAATTACACGCAGTATTACTTAATTATTTATATTCTGTACTCGATTATGGATAAAGTAACAAAATATTACATTAAAATATAGATTTACTAAAATGTACATTTTGAATAGGGACCAACTTAATTCTTGTAATGCTATAATAGCATTAAAGCAGGTTAGGTACATAAATATATTACAAAAACATTTTTATTTATAGCCTTTTGTGTAGTAGTTTTCTTTTCATAGCTTATTTGAGTGTTCCACTGCTGGGCAAAGGCCTCTCCTCTTGTGTAGTTATAAGTTATAATAAGTAATAATAATTACATACTTTTAATTACGATTTAAAACTTAGCAATCTTTGATATGGATAAGGTAACTATCCAAACATTTTCTGTAAAAAAAGGAAGTGTCCTAAAAAAACTTTAAAGTATGGGGTAACTACGATGTCGTATTTCAGCAACTCGCTCCGTTTCGTTCTTACACAATTGGATTGTGTTATTGAAGTAGGTTTATTGCTTAATCGTTCCACTTATTACTTAACTCAACTTAGAGCTAGTTTGGACTAGGTTAGTATTTTAGTCGAGTAGCAAGTACATTGACGAGTTTGGTTTCACGTTTGACTCGTCTCGTCAATGTACTCGCTACTCGACTAAATTACTAATGTAGTCCGAACAAGGCTTTAAGGCTACTTGCTCGAAAAAGATAAAACTAGATTTATAGATAGATAGTTTTTGCCCGCGACTCCGTCCGCGTAGAAGTCGTTTATCGCGTACCCTTTGGGAATTATCAAATTTTCCGGGATAAAAAGTATCCTATGTGTTTATATTTGTTTATTTTGATATTCAAATTCACATAATTTCAGTAAATCAGCCACATCATGGGCACAGCTCTAACACGTCGGAAATCTGGAGTGAACCTTCGCTTCAGCCAAAAACATAATTTCTGAGGAGCGTCACGAGAAACTCTAGCGGGGTCTATTCTAATTCGTTCTCAACCCTATTGAAGTCGTATTGTTTACGAATCGGCTGTCTTTACTGTCCAATTTATAAACCTTTTCACTCCCTGGAATTTGCCCAATTTTTGACAGCACATAATACGGCCTAGGAATGCCTACTAGTTGATTAAACGCTCACTAAGATTCATCGATACGTCAGAGATAAGACCGATGTTTGTGCATCAAACGATATTGGAGCAGTTAACGTCAGAGCGAGCGGACAAATAATATCGAGCCGGTATACCAGAGCAATATTATTAGTATTGGAGGAATTATACGGGATCGGGTGTATTGCTTTACTTGCATGTGTTCCTAGTAACCGATATGAAATTATAAAGTATAATTCTGTGTCCCAGAAGCGTATCAGTTGTAGGTTATTTAACCTAAATCTTAAGTTTTGACGCGGTTAGCCTAGTTGGTAGTGACCCTGCGATCGTCCCCGAGTTTGATTCCCAGTAAGGCAAATATTTGTGCGATACACGCGAGAATTAATTACTCTAGGATATTTTCTATGTATTGAAGTATGTTTTTCTCTATTATTAGGTACATTATGGGTACTAGACCCATAGTAAGAGTCTTTGAGCTTACTTTGGAACAAAGTAGGTTTCTGTGAGATATTCCGCTGATATTTATTATTAGTGACCTGTCCCGGCTTCGCACGGGTAGCAGACATATAGGCACCTAAACTTTAAATAATTTAACAGTTAAACATTTCTCATAAACCACCCTGTCTATTGTTGGAAACCGCATACAAATCCGTTCAGTAGTTTTTGAGTTAATCGCGTTCAGACAGACAGGCAGACGCGGCGGGGTGACTTTGTTTAATAGCAACTAGCGACCCTACTTTTATATAAATAAAATTTCGTGAAAAATTATCTAACTGATGGGAAAACCGCATTAAAATCCGTTGCGTAGTTTGATAGATCTAAGCGTACATACAGAGCAGATGTGCCGTTCTCGGAAACTTTCCTCATTTTGTGTGGAGAACATTCTCGATTAGGAATATTTCCCATAAAACATTAGGAAAGTTTCCAAGAACGGCACATCTACAGAGGGACAGACGGCGAGAAGCGACTTTGTTTTATACTATGTAGTGATGATATCATATTAAATCTCAGTAAGCATGGCATGTTCGTCTTAAATTATTATTATGAAGGCCAATATTTAATTCCAACTTTGGTTAAGTTTATTTTCAGCGTTAATACTAAGAATAGCATGCAAAATGTCTGACGCCGTGACGCGGGCCGCGTCAATCACCTTACCTTTCCAGTGCGACATTTATATTAACAATTCCTACCTTCAAGTGGCATACTTTCTAAATAGTGATGCGACCGACAAAGAAAATGCTACTGAGTTTGAGTAAAAGTGAAATATCATACTCAACAGGATTTCATGTATCTTTGATTTGTGTGAATGACAATAACACCAGCTATAGTTTTGCAGTTGGAACATCGAGTGTGATGTAACGTTATGTGCGGGAGAACAGTTTTTTCCTCTGCAAAGTTACGTTTGTCTTTCAATCCTCCATCCTCAATTTCGTCACTTGACCATCTGGCGAGGTAGAGGACAATCACTAGTTAGTTGTACTCACATTTATTTATAATAAGTATCAAAATATTACATGTCAAATTATTGTTATTATTAAAAAAAAGGTATTGAAAACTGACTAAATCAGACCTTTGAATCTCCAGATTATAGACACACACACATCTACACACATTTCTGATTCCTACATTCATCTTAGATTTTAACCAACATTACCCGAACTTGAAAGTCTTATTACCTTATACACAGTATTATTGCTCAATCTTTTAGATCTTTACCCCAAAACTAACTTTGAAGCGCTCTCCTGTTCTTAATTTTTTTCCATCCTCATACTCATCCTCATCCTCAACCCTTTCCGCCGCCAGCGCGTCGCTAAACGCCAGGGTAACAAAGGGCTGGACGCGACATTTCTCAACGTGCTTTTATTAAACGGCTGATGTAGTTTGTCACGGACACAATAAAGGCCGTGGTCGCAGGTACAGGCCGCGGGGAGGTACGTGTCTGTAAGAAAAAAAAAATGCTGGGACAATTTCAGACTTACCTAGCCCTTAACTAACTAGTTTTATAGGGTAATGGACAACGATAAACAATATTTAAAAATATATTTATATAGAAAACATCCAAGGCTCTGGAAAAAATACTCGCTCTTCAGATAATGCTATTTATTACATATTTTTTATTTCTGTTCTTTTCTTTTATATGATAAAGAAAAGGAAAATGATAACATGAACTGATAGATATTTTTATCTTGAGATGGTAATAATCGGTTCTTATTGAGTTATATACAACACAAACACACACACACCCAAAGTATAGGACACGATCTTTTCATGTCTGTGTAATTCGTGAAAAATGGCCAAAATGATCGAAAAAAAAAGTATCTAATCAATTTACATCCCAAAACTAGCTTTTGTTTCACCACAAATACGATTTTTTGTAGCTGTTGTCTACATAAAAACTAAGATTTCTTGGTTTTTTGTGGGGATTGAGCATGTCGCCAGAAAAAAGTAAAAATGCTTTACCGAAAACATAATCCCTCCTACCAGATCCTTTTATTCGTTTTAATTCCTTAAAAAAAACATGGAACATGTTTTGTCTTACAATGGCTTAAGAATGAAGAATTAACGGCAGACCTTTAGATTTTAAGAGGCTCTGTATTTTCTTTTGTTATTTTTGTTTTGCGTAAAATTATTCTTACAATTTTAAATTTAAAAGTAGATTGTAACAGCTACATACCTTAACGCTGGAGTCAGGAAGAGATAAAGCGGTTTTCAGCTGCTCCGCAATTCCACGCTAGCTGTATTAAAAGATATTTTATTCTTACAACTTACAATACAGTTTTATATTTTAATGCTAAACGGTCGCAAATGGCTTAGAAGCGAACATACTAAGAATATCTTAGACCTTTAATAAAATTATTTCAATTCACCATTACTTTTTTTGGGAAAGGTTTATTAAGTGGCGACCATGTACCGATTGGCGCAATGTTGGCAGGCTTCCCACAAGGTGAACCAAAGGTTTTAACTTATTCGCTGCCGCCTGACCTCCAAATGCATGTAACTTTGGCTCAGCATGTGTGTCATCGGTGCCGAATGTGTTACGGGTCGCGGGAAATACCTGGTTGCGAGACTTGAGAGTAATACCCCTTCTATACGGTTGGGTGGTTGGGCCAACCGAGAGGGATGCAGCTATTTGTAGGAACGAGATGTAAATATTACTATCTCATTCTGACAGATAGCTGCGTCCTTCTCGGTTGGCCCAACCACCCGACCGTATAGAAGGGGTATAACACAGGAACCACAGTATAAATATAGCTAAATCAGTAAAGAAACTACGAACAAACGTTCGAAACGTCGCCCTCGCACAGACACACCTTCAACGAGACCCCTAAGCGAACATGGCAGTGCTGTCAGTGGCGGGCGTCGCGTCGAGACGAATAGTAGTCTCTTTACTGCTTTATCTATATTTATACTGCAGGAACGATCATGGGATGTACTCATAATGTTGATCGAAGGATGTATTTTGGAAAAAGCCTATTACCAGGTAGACCTGTTTTAGCTGACATGAGATGATGAAGATCAATGATCATCCTTTTGGATATTAAGATTTTCATCCTGCAAGAATCACTTGTATATAGGGTGTTTTTATTCACCAGCTGGCCTTTGAGCTCGTAAAGACTTTGTGCCCGTAAATTTGCCTTATTCTACGGTCTGTGGCAGGTAAAGTATGGTCTTATACCTGATTATCGAAATCGCACGTACACACACATGTATGAAATGCGCGTGAGTTATTAGCGCCGTTGGTATACAAATGTGCGTGGTATAGATGTGTGCGTGCTTTGTGTATTTATTGCTGGTGGTTTGTGTGTTGAAGAACTTGGTTACAAGCGTACTCAGTATAAAACAGACTAGAATATCTGATTACGTCATATTCATATATCTGTGCTACGTACTCAGGTAGACACAAAGAAACAGACAGAAAGAAGCATCAAATACCAAAGTCTCTATTTTAAAGTCAGGTGTGAACAAAGATGTAGGTAGAGTTCAATAGAGATCTTCCTTTTAGGTATATAAAAATTGCACTAACCAGTCCTAAAATATCGCGTCAAGTTTTTCTGAAAAACTTTCTTATACCGGTTTATTACCGACCTGTTCAAAACTATTTTTAAAAACACTCTTGAGTCCGTTTTAGCTAGAATTTTATATTAAACTTTTAAAAACAAAAAAGCATCAATTCATCGTAAACTACAAATTCCAGTCTCAGTGCTTGTTCGGTTCCAAGGAACGTCCTCGGATACATTCGACTATTCATTACTCAACCAACTCACCTACGAGCACGTAATAGCTTTATACACGTACGTCGAACCCGATAGCACTGTCCAGGGGATATTCTTTTAACGCATTTGGCGCCGATTCGGTGTGTCAAAATTATACACACATTTTGAGGTTAGACTACGGCGAATGCGTGGGCGAAATATAAACTGACGACTTGACGAGAGATGCACTCGAGTCGACAAAATAAGCGTTCAAAGTTAACGCATTAATATGTGAATAATACGCTTGGACGCGGGATAGAGTTACTTATATTATTAAATCAGCGCTGTAGGTGTCTGACACCTCAGCATAATGCTGAGCCAGTGTCCGTTTCACTGCCGCGAGGACACACCGCGTTTTTTTTTTTCCTGTTTTGTTGCTTTATTTTATCTTTGTATATTTGTGTCTCCTGTGTAGTGAATAAATGTCTTTCTTTCTTTCTTTCTTCTTTCTTTATAGCTTGCGTGTAAGTCATTTGCTGACTGGTGGAGAAGCGAGTTGTTTATAAAATCTAGAAATGACTAGATGGTCGGTCAGCAAACCATCATGTCCAGAAACAGCTTGGTAATTACCCAATTTTCGGGTAAATATTCGGGTGCTTACGAGTATACCCAATTAACAGGGTAAATAAATATCCATAGGTACCAACTTTTCGATATTTCATTTACCCAAATAGTTCTGTTGCCAAATATATCTCTAGTCAATTTGGCCATCCGACGCGCATTCCGACTCAGCTACCAATTTGTAGATCCTTAACATAGCGTAATATTTACAGGTAGAGGGATCAAGCTATGATTGCTGTTGAACTTAATGTCGAACAATAGCATGAGAAGAATAACACCCCAGGTTTAAAAGGACTTAACTGCTTTACGCCGAGCACCGGTCAATTTGCATTTATTCCAGGTGCTTTTGTACGAGAGCTGTCTATTTTCGAGGACGCTCGAGTATATATTCAGGAATGTTCGGGACTTAATATTAAAGAAAGAGCAGTTTTTATCTAGCCTCCTGCGGCCCAAGGTCCTACCTATCGTACTAATTACTTTTGTTATTCAGACCCAGCTCTTTCAACAGTTGTGTAGTCATATCGTACCATGGTCCTACCAGTAGGACTTATTACAAAACCCGCCATTTTGTTTTCAAATTTAAACAATGACTAATATAAAGCCCATGGTTCTCCCTGTAGCACTTATTCAATTAAAATCAAATTGTCAAAAAAGGCATCATACACTGATTGTAAACACGCCCAAAAACTATTGGTACTTGGGTACTTGGGTCGGAATGAGTATAAAACAATCGTACTACTGGTAGGACGATGGTTCGCAGTGACAATGAGCTGTATTTTGCTTTGGACGGCAGGAGGCTAGAATTAATCTCCAATTAAATTTAGAACACCCTGTAATCATTGCAGAATATGGATGATGATGATGATAGTGACATTTTTTTTTCTTTGTCGATCAGGTAGATTATCAAAAAGTATTGGACACGTATTTTTTCTTTAATCACTTAATCAAAAAATTACGGATATAAAAATTGAAAAATATTAAAAAATTGTACGAAGACGTGACGTCGCGACCCCCACTTGGACGCGCTTTATCTTTGTCAATTTTGTTCGATTGACAAAATAAAAAATACGTATTATAAATATTTTTTGATATTCTAACTGTTGGACTAAATATAATTTCGTTTTCTTTAACCAGTCATCATCCCTATGATGGGTAGTGATCGGAAAATGGTTACACATAATATGTGTTATATTATATTATAATTATTAGTGTTAGAAAGAAATCGTGTAAATTAGCAACGCTCATACGCGCGCTACACGCGTTCTACAATAAGATAAAAATATTTTAAACATAAAATAAAATGTCGTAATAATGGATAAAAAAGTTATAGCAGAGTAATGTTAAAAATACAATAGAGTAACCTTATGAATAAAAACTTTATAATATTTTTTACTAGCTTATGTTTACACGTAAGTAATATTATTACATTACACCTATGCCTGTACTGGGAGCCCGTTGACACGCATAAAATTGTTTGACCTAATGTATTGTTTGGTCTAAAATCTTTTTGTCTAACACCCTTTTAGGCTGAAATTTTAATATTTAATAAATATCTTCAGTTAGGTTAGGTATAGTTTTTTAATAATTCTAAAAAAAACGTTTTCGATCAAACAATAGGGATGTAGACACTTAAACGAAAATAAATACATATTATATTTCTTCCGGTAGTGTTTAATATACAATCACCGACAATCATACTTTAATGCTTATTATATTTATAATATCTTTTAAAATTATACAAAAATAAATATTTCATCCTCGTTATCACGTGAGCGCAAACAGCGCGTGACGTCACGTTCCTCTACCTAAACAAACAACATTTAGACATTTGCCAAGAAACAAGATTTGCGTGAGCCCACAGAGTACTTTAGTTTAAGCTAGTGTTTAGAGGATCGTGACATAGCGACGCTATGACAGAAGTTAGCGTTTTAACGAAAAAGTTTTAAATGAAATTTATTTTAAGGCAGTTTAAATTAATAATGATAAGAGTAATTTTTTTTTTTTTTTTTTTTTTTTAGATATAATTATGTAAAATAAAATAAAAATACTACAAAAAAATCGTCTACACCCCTATTAGGGCGAACAATGATTATGCCACCCGATATACCTAGACCGCCTGAACTAGGATGATCCTGTTTTTCAGGCATTGATAATGTTACGGCTTCTGGTACGTGGTCACCACTAGGTCGTGGTCTTTGATTCTACAGGCACCTATTAGTGTTGTTAGTCTGTAAGGTATATGTAGGAAAAGCTATGTTATTCTGTTAACACAAACGTCAACCAGTTCTACTCAGTCGATGAATAGCCGGCGAATTTACATCGTCCGTCAAGGTGGGTAAATGACATTCAACTGCCTGCACATTCATTTAGTCGCTGGTTTCACAGACGACCAGCTGTCAAACTAGCGACTAAATGAAAGTGCAGGCAGTTGAATGTCATTTACCCACCTTGACGGACGATGTAAATTCGCCGGATATTCATCGACTGAGTAGAACTGAATGACGTTGTTTTAACAGAATAACATAGAAGGTTTTCTATTTTCATCACGTAATTAACAGCCGTAATACGTGTTTGGCAAAACACATGTAATCGTATTCACATTATCATTATAGCCTATTATATAAATGTGTGTTTGATAATCGTTTAGGCCGTCCGGCGCTCGTTAGTCGATAGCACGCCCCGTTTTAATCACTGCTAATAATTGTATACCCATTACAGATGGTGCGTTAGATGCTGCGATACAATAACACCCTGTATTTTTTATTTGCGTTTACTTCGTACTTCACAATAGCTAAAGTACACTGAAAAAATGTGAGCCAGTCAAGAAAGATTTTACTTAGTTGAAATAAATTGAAAAAAGTATACATAATATTAGTTACATCAAACAAAGCTGGTAGTCACAACAGCAAGGTCTTTTGTGATTCAACTTACATCTAGTTGCTGTATCTAACGTCTTGTCTGGCTCAAATGGAATCAAGACGCTTATTTACAACAATCACAGTATTGATATTTGAGTTTGATAGAAAGTGACAAAGCATACTTTAGTTAAATTAGGTTTGTTGCACGTTTATGAATAAAGGTTTAAACTTACGCCAATAACGCCTAAAGTCGTCATGAAACGTGCCTACAACGCCACCGACGCTTATAGTCGTCGGACGTATAATAAAAGACTTTCTATCGTATTGTTGAAGGTCCTGATAAATAAATAAATAAATAAATAAATAGATTAAGTTGATTTTGCATTCCTTTTAAAACATGCTTTGCGTTGACACATTTATATTTGACGTGGGGCTTCGAAATTTATAAAACGTTAAGATCAAATAAATGCCAAAAACAGCATTAACATGAATCTCGTGACAACCGATTGACAGTTCCGTTAAACAATTTGACGTCAAGCTCGTCGGCGCCGGCGCGTCGGAAGGGGATCGGAAGCGTCAACATTTCCGTCGGTTTTGGCATGTAAAATATACTTCGATAAGTTATCCTGACGCTCCTTACGACGTGACGATGTAGCAGCGTAAATGGCCCCGTGCTTTTATCCCTCTCGAACTTACATACTGAACAGAAAGTGACAGATGTTTTATCCACGTTTATCTACATCGAACACGACCGTCATAGGCCCGAGACCAAAGCCACAAATATCGATGACTTGGCGTTACAAATTTATTATATCGAAACACTAAGGTTCCTCAAGCAGTTAAAGTGTTTCATCAAATATATTGTCATTAACGCGAATGCCACGCTATCGTCCCATCTAAACAGCATCGCATCGGCATACATGTGCACGCATCACGGCGCGTTCGGCGGCCATTTCGCGCCCTCGTTCGCTTGCTGAATAAATTTGATGTTCATTATCGCAATTTCTAGCTTGATTTTGGCTTCGGTATCTGATCTAGTAGGATTTCGCCCTGTTTGTACGCGTTTTGGTTTCGTTTGGTTAGAATTGAACTAGCCTGCTGTAAATGTTTTGACGAAACAATTTTGAAGATTAATTTAGGGATACCTACGAATATTCAGAGTAGCTAGAAAGTCTAGATTTCAGAGCATTTAAGAAAACATTTAAATTGCAGATTTTTAGGCAATCGGATTCAACTGAAGTTCCTAATACATAGGTATTAAGGTAAGTATAGGTGTTAAGATTTACAATTTTACTTTGAACGGTGGCGTTAACGCGCGTAAAAATAAAGTAGTACAGTTTTATTCTCTTATTCATAATCGCATAGTAACGTCAATAACTAAAGTATGCTTGAAGTATGGTTTGTCCTTATCTTTCATTGTGAAATTTGAATCTGACAGAAAGTGACAAAGCATACTGTACTAAAATAGGTTTGTTGTGGGTTTTATTCTTCAAGTCAGTCGTAACATCAGATACCAGGTACTACTAAGTAGAACTTGAAGCAAAACTGTCGAGTCCTCACAACCTTCAGTACTAATCATCAGATCAATCGAAATGACTGTGTCTTCGTTTAATTCTATGCCATGAAAAAATGTGACGTTCTCAGTATAAAGGGACCTTATGGAGGAAGGCAGTCACGCTCTTCTTATTCTTGTAACTATACGAATACTATAGTAATAGTTCTAAAAACGGCGCAACCGCCTGCCTCCATAAGATCCCTTTATATTGAGAACGTCACAAATAATCATTAATCACGAAGAGCCCGACCAAACTCCCAGTCCGTACTACCAAAGCAAAATGCACTTATACGTATTTATATGGGTACGACGTGTGCAGGGTGAAATTTACGAGCACCCTCGCACGATCGCCTTAAGGGATGGACACTGGGAACGTACAGTCGAGGGCAGAAATATGTATACACTTTTGGACCTTGTCCCATTGTAATAAGGTCCTGTACACAGCCGAAGATCGAAGTATTTTAGACGAACATGACGTATAAAATACATTCTGATAATTTTAATTATGAATTTATTATGAAATCCAACGACAACTCAATTGGTAGAGTCGGGTACCTGCGGGATTAACATGCGTACACGAGATAAAATTTGACAGGTGCTAGGGAAATGAATACATCTATTCCATATTCTAACGTTAGACCGCTTAAGGTTTCAAATAAAAGTGTCTCGTCCTGAATTTTATAACCTTTTATTACTAAGCGACTATAGCGGTTTTCACTTTTTTATTGTGATTTTATCAAGATGGGACTCTTTTATTTTAAACCTTAAGCGTTCAGTCTTACGTTAGAATATGGAATAGATGTATTCATTTCCCTAGCACCTGTCCGATTTTATCTTATGTATGCATGTTTAGCTCGCTGTCGGGTCTTAGTAAGATTACTGGTAGACCGCACAGAGTTAGATAGGTTAGACTCTAAGTAATCTGATGATTATGAACAAGATACAATGAAACTAAAACACGACTACGAAAATAATTGTAATCACGTCGTCTCTCCCGCTGGTAAAAAATGAAATGGTTGTCTAAGGCTAGTCTCAAACATGAATAAAAACATCAGAAACTGAATTAGGTTGCTTTGATGCTTTCTTGGCTGACATGGGAGCCTACTAGAGATCGAGTAATTTAGAACCCCCCCTTCGCTATGAAACATGCATCCACACGTGATCGTAAACACTTTAGAGGGGCGTTCAGTTTAAGATCCTGCCTGCCTGACGGCTTTTGACGAAGAGACCTCGTCGTGTTGTTCTCCTAGTCATTACATTTAGTGTAACGTATTTGACCTTACATTTGTAATGTTTTCATTTGTGCTAGTTCTAATAATTAATTTTTGTTACTTTATTACCTTGTAATGTAACTTACTTTTAAGTATTATTGTATTTTATATTGGAAAAAATGACCTTCTGCTGGAGTTTCTTGCGGCGCTTCTTCTCCGCAATGATGGTCTTGTCCGAAGCGCTGGTAGATTCACTCTATATTACTGACGTGTATGTGGCCAATTTACTGAATAAATATTTGAATTTGAATTTGAATTTGAAACCTTAGTCCCGGTTCGTTTCTTTAATTATTGTGTGATGAGCGCAGTTTGCTGTATAAAATATATGATTTTCGCTATCTATGACCCATAGTATCTGTGTAAGATTGTATTCTGACATTTATTTTAATAGCATTTGCAATAAAATATGACGCATATTTAAATTTGACAACATTACCCAAATAACTCGACGCCTAAGGTAAAAGCTATTTCATGAATCAAAAGCTACTCTGGGCACGAAAAACTAACATTATATTGCCCTTATCGTGCATAGATAAGGGAATTTACGGTTTTCGGACAGTCCCGAGTGAACTGTTTGTTTCGCGCACCTTTCCTGGATAATGGATGCAAATTGACTGGAGCACTCTCCGGGCGAATGCCGCCCTTTTTTAGCCTCTCCATGCTTAAATTGGGCAGAGGAAATAAGCACTTGTCGGTAACTGTTTTCTTTACGCTATCGGTAATAACAAGCGGAATTAACATTTGGGTTTTTTAGAATACTCTATAAGCCGTGGTAGCCTAATGGTTTGACCTGCCGACTCTTAAGCAGAGGGTCGTGGGTTCGAACCCGGGCTCGCACCTCTAAGTTTTTCGGAATTTATGTGCGAAATACAATTTGTAAATTTACCATGAGCTTTTCGGTGAAGGAAAAACATCGTGAGGAAACCTGCACACACCTGCAGAGAAATTTGACAGTGTGTGCGAAGTTCCCAATCCGCACTGGGCCCGCGTGGGAACTATAGCCCGAACCCTCTCATTGTGAGTGGAGGCCTGTGCCCAGCAGTGGGACGTATATAGGCTGGATTATTATATTATTACTAGCTGTCTGCCCGCGACTCCGTCTGCGGAGTGTCAGTAATTTCGTTAAAAAGTAGGTAGGTACAAATAAAATTTTCATTAAGTACGTATCATAAAGGGACAGACTTTCCAAAAAAATAGTAATGTTTCCTAACATTTGTTCGCTTTTTAGTGTTTGTTTAATTATTATGTGATTATGTATTACATGCAGCACATATACGCTACATTCATGCCATTAATGCTTATTGCCAATACTTCATCACTCTTGACAAAATGGGGCTATCTAATATGCAGGGACATTAATCGTTGAAGAACTCTCCTATTACTTGGCGAAACTTCCATTTCACCACATTCATTAGGGGCTGTTCATTTATTACGTAAGACAATGTTAACCAATTTCTGACCCCCCCTCCCCCTACGTAAGAAAAAATAAGACATGGATGAACCCTCCCTCCTTTTTAATCTTACGTAAGATCAGTATCTACCAAAATTGCAAAGAAAAAGTAGCAAAATATAAAAACGCTTTAATTTTTGCTTGTTTTTGTGATCTTACGTAAAAACATCCTACCCCCATGTTAGAAAAAATAAGACTTGTTCAGACCCCTTCCCCCCTAAATCGTCTTACGTAATAAATAAACAGCCCCTTACAAATGATGGGCAAAAGTAGCGTGTTGTGAAATACTTATTATTAAGGAGTTCCGATGGTCATGTCTGGTCATTAATTTCACTTTACCAAATGGTGCTTTTGGAATGTAAGTAAATGTTCTTACAGAAGTTTGAAAATCGCTGTATAAGTCCTTTAAATGTTTGAAGGGTTCCATCAATTTACCTGGGATTCCATTATCAGAAAACTCGTATTTTTTATTTAG
This sequence comes from Tortrix viridana, assembly GCA_963241965.1. Taxonomy (NCBI): domain Eukaryota; kingdom Metazoa; phylum Arthropoda; class Insecta; order Lepidoptera; family Tortricidae; genus Tortrix; species Tortrix viridana. The sequence continues at coordinate 2,378,171 of OY725189.1, read as the reverse complement.
TAGATTAGAAACCAATTTTCATATATCTAACTTCAAAAATAACCAAACTTAGGGGTCGTGTTTCCAAAATCACCGAAAGTACTCTTGGTTTGTAAGCAGTAGCTTAAATACCAATTTCGTTAACTTCAAGAATGACTTCATTCCCATTAAAACTTTCACCTTCCATTTCACCCACTTAGGGATAGTTTTTCGGAAATCACCAAATGTTTTATATTTTATTTGTTAACAGTGCCTTTTATACCAATTTCCACGTTTTTGACTTCAAGAATGACCGAACCACCATACAAATTTTAACCCCCCATTTCAGCCCCTTAGGGGAAGTTAATCCAAAATCACTGAAAGTGTTTTTTTTATTTCCTAATAGTAGCGAATATACCAAGTTCCACGTATCTAACTTGAAAATTGACCGAACTCCTATACAAATTTCTACCTCCTATATCACCTACTTAGGGGTAGTTGTTTCCAAAACCGCCAGAAGTTATATTTTTTATTTGTTAAGAATAGCCTTTATACAAATTACCACGTTTCTAACTTCAAAATTGACCAAACTCTCATACAAATTACCACCTCCCATTTCATCTCTTTAGGGGTAGTTAATCTAAAATAGTCAAAAGTAGTATGTTTTATTTGTACACAGTTAAGTAGCCTAAATACCAACTTTCACGTTTTTAACTTGAAAAACGACCAAACTCCATCATAAACTTTAACCCCCTATTTCGTCCCCTTAGGGGTAATTTATCCAAAATCACCGAAAGTAGTGTTTTTTATTTGATAACAGTAGTCTCTAGAGCAGTTTCCACGTTTCTAACTTCAAGAATGACCAAACCCCCATACAAATTTGAACCCCCCATTTCAGCCCCTTAGGGGAAGTTAATCCAAAATCACTGGAAGTTTTTTGTTAACAGTAGCCTATATACCAATTTCCACGTTTCTTACTTTAAAATTGACTTAACTCCCATACAAATTTCCATCCCCCATTTCACCCACTTAGGGGTTGTTTTCCAAAATCACCAGAAGTTGTATTTTTTGTTATTTAACAGTAGCCTATATACTAATTTCCACGTTTCTAACTTCAAAATTGACCAAACTCCCATACAAATTACCACCCTCCATTTCATCCTCTCAGGGGTAGTTTATCCAAAATCGCCGAACGTTATTTTTTCATTTGTTTACAGTAGCCTATAAGTATACCAATTTCCGCGTTCCTAACTTGAAAAACGACCAAACTCCTATACAAACTTTAACCCCCCATTTCATCCCCTTAGGGGTAGTTTATCCAAAATCACTGAAAGTAGTGTTTTTTATTTGCTAACAGTAATCTCTATAGCAATTTCCACGTTTCTAATTTGAAAAACGGACAAACTCCCATACAAACTTTAACCCCCCATTTCTACCCCTAAGGGGTAGTTTATCCAAAATCGCCGAAAGTAGTTTTTTTTATTTGTTATTTTACGTATATGTAGCAAGTTTCGAAGGTCAAACTTCATTGGTTTTCATTTTATAGTTGTATGAATTCCAGTAATTTTAAACATAAAACCCTCTTTTTTGCGTTTTTGGATGAGATTAAAAATAAACACTGAAACAGGTATTTCTTTATTTTTATTAATAAGTATTTATTCTGAGTTTCATGATCCTAGAACAATCTAAATTTGTTTTTTCATACAAACTTTACCCCCTCTTTTTACCCCCTTCTTCTAACATTTTCCAAAATTTTTATAGCCTAAATGTTATTCTGATGTTATTTAAATAGATTTATGAAAATTTCATCAATATCCGTTCAGTACTTTTTACGTGATGCTCAGTCAAACAAACAAACAAACAAACAAACAAACAAACAAACAAACAAGAATTTTAAAAATGGTTTTAATATGTTCAGTTACTTATTATAAATCGCCCTGATCGGTTTTTTTTTTTAAATCTTCAATGTACAGACTTTTTGGTCTTAACGATTTTATTATATGTATAGATAATAAGAATACTCTACATGTTTAATTGAGTTCTAATTCGGCTCATAATATACTGTTTTTTCCCTCTTGTTAGTAAAGTAACAATAGCGGGATGAAAATGGCATTTCCATCGCTAGGGAGGAAAGTGATTTTGGAAAAAGAATTAATTAAACACTCAGGTATTTTGGATTCGTTACTAGACCGTGGAAGAATGTTATACAGCCAACTTAATGGCTTTAGCCTTTGAATTATCAATAAAATTGCACCCTTGACCTATTAGGCGCCTGGTTTAACGCTACATTGTTCTGTACATTTGATATACGAAAATTATCGATTAACAATCGAATACGAAACATACTACAATACTGTAGGTATATATTTTATGCAAATCATATGCAGTCCATGTGAAGGGCCCCTAAATATACTTTCAATTATACTTTCAACCCATGTTTAACAATTTACCTACTATTGTTCTCTATGCAACATTTTACTTCAAGGGCATGAGCTACAAACACTCGTAATGTCTCAAACCAAAACTTGCACTTACCCAAGTTCATTTAAGGCTAGCAACACTTGAAAGTTCACTTACCCTTTGAAGAAATCTCATAAACGCTCAAACAGAACACTGCACCGAACTTCACTAAACTCACTCACTAACAAACATAAAACTTTTATACATTAACAAACAAAAACAAGCCATAATAAAACATACTTCACATACCAAATACAAACACAACTAGGACGTTAAAAGTTTGGGAAACTTTGCACTTAGCCCGGAGTGTTAACTTGAAGAATGCCAAAGTTTGAGAGCCGCTATTTCAAGGTTCCGTGGCCTTTTTGTGGGCATTGTTCGTGGGTAATGTTTGCTGGAATACCTACTTTGGGTTCTTACCTCGTAGAGAAATGCCCTTGAAGCCACAACTTCTTTGTTCACATTTACAGCGAACACTTTACTAAGTAAAATCTTTGGCACATTAGCGGGAGTTGAATTTTAGTGTTTCTTTTTTTTCGTTCTTTTTGCACGTGACTTTGTCTGTATAGAACTCGTTAATTGGTTAAACTATAAACAGTTTAGGATAAGCGGTACCTATCCTACTATCAAAATTTGAATTAGATTCTGGTTTAGCAACGCAGAACACTCATTCACAGCAATCATGTTGCCTCATTTTACTGCAAACTGCAAGTACTTGTAATTGATTCCTAGATGTTTTCCATTGTTTTTAAACAGAACTTTATCATTGTACCCATAAATCTAACATAGATCATAGTTTAGGACTAAGTCAATTTGTGTGAGATTGTCCCCTAATATTTATTTATCTTTAGATTCCTCTCATAACTTACAGCAAAGTGCATTAATATTTTTCCCTGAGGTTCAACTCGCCTTGGCCCAAGTAAATATATATTGTCGACTAGAAAATGTAATATTATTCCAGAAAATCTAACCTAAGCATGAACGGCTTAAAGCTTACATTAGGATCCAACCGAGTGAGAGCGGATAAAAATAAACTAAATTTAAAATCAATAAAAAATTACACCTCGTCTTAGTATTATTAATATTATTATTGTTCTGAATTGTCTTTTGTTGTATATACTTCGCTTGCAGCCAATAAATAATAAATAAGTTAAATTAAGTTACAAACCTAACACGGTTTATCAGGCGAAGCTTACCCATCCCAAATAAAGCTTATGCTTATTCTACGGGATTATACATCAATTTATGTGTACATATTATTCTATACATATTTATATGTATTAATAAATACTTAATAATAATGCAAGATTTATTTTAAAAGCCCTGTGAGTTGAATAAATAAACTTTTTATCTATTTATCTACTAATTTGTCTTATTCTTTAATTGCTCTTTAGCTAAGTCCACACCGGTGCGCTTTCATGTTCATCTTCCGTCTTCCTCTAAATAAAACAGCTAAATGACATCCGCTGCTGCCCGATGCGGTTCGCGTGCAATGACGCTAGATAAAGTGAAAGCGCACTGGTGTAGACTTTTCACGCTCTATTTTCCCGCTCTCACAGGGGACGTACCCTGCCTTAATGCGTCTACCCTCAGAAATATCACGAGGCTCGTATGTGGCCACACTAAGCCGGGATTATCGTTTTTTGCCACATTCCGGCACTAAACCCCGTAAGCCGGCGCGTTAGGCCTGCTACCGGTGACTGTGCACTCCGGTATCCCCGTACGTGCCAATGGCTGCCATATTTCTCTTAAATAACTCGCCTGCGAGCTCGGCGACGAATGCACTGGCGCGTAACTTGAACAGTTAGCACGTTTAAAGTGCGTGTTCTTGCGTGTCATAATAAAACCCTGTCGCAACAAGCCCTAGATTAATTTTGATGTAGTGTCCTTTCTTGTGACTTGACACTACAACTTAACCATTTATTTGGCAATGTATATCACAATATACATAATATAACAGTAACTTTTTCATATTTTTTGTTGCTATTTTTATGTTGTTTTAAAATCTAAAGAGGTTTGAACACCGGACTTTTTTTATTTTTGCCAAATAAAGGAACTGTACATGACTGGTACTTCGATGTAACTCAAAGTATTTGTAACTATGTAAGAGTTATATTTAACCTTTGTAGCTGTTGATTCTCCTCATACAAATAAATATTTATTAGTCGTGATGTCTCTTCTTTACAAAGAGAAGTTCACTAAAAGGTATTCAAAGTTTCTTTAGATAGGTACCTAACTAGTAATTACCATAGCAGTTCACTAATGTTTTACCAAAAAACGTTTTACAAATTGATTCGTTTCACAAACAAATAATTTAGCAAACCGCTTTTTTTCCGAAACTGTAAATATTTCAGGATTAATGAATATAATATGATATAATATGATATGATATGAATATAATGATAATGAATTAAATTTGTGAAATGTATCACTTTGTGAAACGTTGTTTGGTAAAATGACAGAATACCGACCATACCTATCTATAATAATAATGTAATTGAAGTGTAATTAATTATTACCTTATGTATACCTGCGGTCTATTTCAAACCAATTTCAATTTTATTTGTGAATTTTCAAATGAATAAACACAGACAAGGCGCTCCTTGTCTTTGTTTATTCATTTGAATAAACTCACTAAGCTTCGAATTTTGGCGAAACCGCTATCATCAGTGCAGCTCACGTGCGAAGTATAAAAATGTTGTTAAAACAAGATTATTCCATCCCTTTCCATCCTAGGGTGGACACCCTGCTCATATGCGTCTATAAGAATAAAACTTGAGTGCCTCTATCTACATTACTGAACAGAATTGCTGTTATTTTGGGTCCATTGGCGTTAATTCTGTAAGATGCTGCTACACTTTCAACGTTTGCAATCAAATACTAAGTAGGTATTATAGTATTTCCTTAAAATGTTAATGTCGTGCTCCCTGGAAGTTGGTTATTTATTAAAACATAACGATGATGTACCCAATTTGTGCTGAATTAGTACATTTTGTTTAAATGTAACTCAATAGATCGAGTACAATTAACTGAATTTGGAGTTGTTGTAGCTCCCCAGCAACCCCAAAGATTAATTTAAGAATGTGTTATTTATTAAAACATTACGCTGTTGTACCCAATATGTAATGAATTAACACATTTTTTTTAATGTACCTCCATAGTTTAAACTAAATGTTCGGCGTTGCTGGGGAGATTTTAGTTGTGTGTTGCCAGTGATGACATATGGATCTGAGACATGGTCGCTTACAATGGGCCTCATAAGGAGAACTAAAGTAACTGATATAGCTCACTGAATTGCAAACCTTAAGTGGCAGCGGGCGGGGCACATTGCTCGTAGAACTGATGGCCGTTGGAGCAGAAAGGTTCTAGAGTGGCGACCGCGAATCGGGAGACGAAGAAGGAAGCAGGCCTTCCACAAGGTGGACCGATGACCTGATAAAGGTGGCGGGAAACCGCTGGATGACAATAACAGAGGACCGATCGTTGTGGAAAACCTTGGAGAAAGCCTTTGTCCAGCAGTGGACGTCATGCGGCTTATGATGATTGATGATGATGATGGTGACATTACGGTTATCTCAGAGGTAGTTTTATTTAAATTTCGTCAAGATCTAGTGATAGGATCCTTGTAAATTCATCAGAACTCCTTAGTAAGTAATTTGGTTAGGTTCATTGTTTAAAAAATTAATCGGATAAAAAATCAAACAAGCCATCGAAACTTTTGCGAATATTTCCCTTTATTTTCATTTTCCATTATTTTACTGAAAACATTCCGACAGTTAAGAAAGGTTTCTTTAACTATTTACACAACACTATATTGGACAAACTTAAACAGAGTTATCGAGATAAAATTATTACCTAGCAACACAACAGGATATTTCATATCCTTTAAAAAAAATGCTATTTAAACAGTTCAAAGTTATTTAATATTGTTTTCTTAAACAATAAGATCGAACGTGCTTATTAAAAACACTAAACAATAACAATTATTTTAGTTAAAACTTAAAACATGTACATTATTGCTTTACTAAAATTAAAAAACACAAGCACTCTTCGACCATACAAATATCTTTTTACGACTTATTCGATGAATCTTGTCTTACATTAAAAGGCTGGTGGCAAAAACATGACATTCTAAAAGGTTTACTTTCAAGTAAAAAAAATCTTTAGAGCATAATAACCAGGCCAACTGGTCTTCATATATTGTCATATTAACTCAATATATTCATATCATCTCATGTAACGATGAAAACAGTTTTCAGGAAACCCACGAAAGCCACAAAAATACGTTAAAGTCAGAAAACAAGCTCTCACAATATCATGTTTCTACAACGCAGCCTAGCTTCTTTGATGCACTGCTAAAAACGCCACAATCAATTTCCACAACATAAATACCGCTTCATAATTCTCCTTTAAAAACTGAGAATGTTATCCCGCTCACACCCACAACTACAGCGCTTCGCAAATGAGACGGAAAAGGTGCAATTTGGTACCGTTGTGTTGGCAGCACCTATTGTGTTCGCGCTTTGGATGCATATGAAATGACAAAGGCGCGGTGGTGTTATGCCAATGACGCTCAGTGCTGCCACCATAAAGGACGGAAGAACCACACAGGGCATAATGTGACAGGCCCGTGTGGGGTAGCTTTAGTCTTGGATGAAAGGGTAGCATTATGTCTGCTTTGTCTATTGAGTTCCTACATTGTTTGAATTTCGAATGCAGCACGAATACAGATTTTGCATTTGCTGGCTGTTTGTAGCTTACTGTTTAAAATCTGGTATACAAGGAATGTGTTGAAATGCTATATAAAAACAATAGGAACGTTCACATCCTACTATTTAAATATTAACTGATTGAACTGATTAAAAAAATCTTTCGCTGATTAGGAAGCTACATTATCCCTTACTATTAAATAATAAATTTTTAACTAAAGTGAAGCAAAGCGTTTAATTGAATTAACATGAAACGCGAACACCTTGCCCCCTCCACTTTTTCAGACGTGTTTATCTTTTATAGATGGAGTACGCACATGGAACGTGTTAATTTTGATTTTATTAGAAATGATTCGACGGTTTTATCAGTGCCTCTAATAACTCAAGATATCTTATAAGACACAAATAGGATTACAGCTGTTTATTTACTTTATAATACAAAACATATTTACAAACTTTAACGTTATATTATTTACAAATTGATTACTTAATTTGATACGAAGATTACCTACCTTAAGCGTAGTATAAACAGACTAGTAGAAAATCTTCGAAAAAAGTACATGGAGCGGTTTGTATGCGTGCGCGCAAGCCTGTGGTGGGGCGTGAGCTAAGGCTGCCTTTCCATTGAGGCGGAGACGAGCGGAGCGGTGCGAAAAGGACCAATCAGATTCCTCTAGCTTCTGTGTGCTATGCGTTAGTCTGGGTAATGTACAAGGTGATTGGTCCTTTTCGCACCGCTCTGCTCGTCTCCGCCTCAATGGAAAGGCAGCCTAACACTGATAAGTAATCATGAATTTTTGCAGGCGCCGCCTGCATGTGTGTGCGTAGGCTCCTCGATTACCTAAAGGGCCGGAATTAAACTAGGTACAGTCACGAACGTTAATTTGGAACCCATTTCAAAAAATATTGCTTGAAGTTGTCAATGTCATTAGAGATGCCAAGTCATTTGTAACGTACAGGAAACTCCACCTTATTGCTGTAGAATGTCAGATTGACTTTGGACCTAAAGTGAATCCCAAATTAACTTAAGTACTTGTCTGTATATACTTTTCCTTTACTTTAGGCATTCAGGCAGTGATAACCAGATAAAAAAATCGATAACTCATTTTCAACACCATCGTAACTTTCAGGATTATTTAGTGAACGCCACCATTTTGTTATTAATAATCTGCATTTGATATAAAGACCTAGTCGTGTTGTTCTCCTAGTCCCTATTTTTAATTAAAGTTTATTGACATAAATGTACCTGTTGATATTGTAGCAGACCTTTTATAAGTATTTGTAAGGTTTTTAGTTTAAAAAAAATAAATCATTTATTACTTTTTTACCTCGTGATGTTACTTTAAAGTATTATTAATTCATGTTTGAAAAAATGACCCTCTGCTAGAGTTTCTATCCGCGCTTCTTCTTTGCAATATTGGTCTTGTCCGACGCGCTAGTAGATTCACTCCATTTACCGATGTGTAAAAGAGGTCACATAACTATGTGGCGAATTTACTGAATAAATATTTTGAATTTGATTTCTTTATTGTAACAGTTAGGTAATTATAATTGTGATGTGATAGTTTTATAATAGTTAATGACAAAACTTTGCAGTGTTTCAATTTTTTCTCTTGACTTAGTGCATTATCAATTATCATTCTTTCCAAATCTTAAAACGACATCTGTAATGTAAAAACGGATGCTTTTATAAACACCAAAATGTTATTTTTTAAACAATTCTCACAACCATTTACCTTCATAAAATAAAAGTAGGTAGACAAAAAAATAAATTTTAGCTATAGCATGATACTTACAAACCAATACTTTGTATTGTTCCTTTACTATTATAATTTATTATTTAAAATTTTCGCCACTATTCATTGAAAAATTGCATTATTTACAATAATTACATTAAGTAACACAATTCGTTATTTCATTTAACCCTAACTATTTTACTAAAAAAATTAAAATATTATAACCTAATAAAAACACCGCTTTACTTTAGTAGTAACGTCACGTCATAAAGTAGATGATCACTTTTGTAGGTACATTGTCGCGTTTCTCACTGGATAATCTCGTACGATAATATTTAGGCTTGACGTCTAGAACATAGATAATACAGTGTAATTCGTCTTTGAACTGCTTCGACGTCAAAACGAGCTATCTACCTAAGTGAGAATGCACGCCCTTAAGGATGTTATACACGGGCGATGCCTGCCAATGGCCCCAGGTGACGGCAGCCGTCGACGCGACGGTAGCCGTCGGCGCGTTTTCGGCTGCGGCTGAAATGCCGCCAAAGGGTGGGAACGGCTGCATTTACCTCTGCCGTTGGCCGTGAGCCGCCCGCGTATAAGTACCCTTAAATGTCGTTTATATGCTCTGAAGGGACAACTTAAACAAGCAGCGTCTTTAAAATGTCAGATAGTTACTACCAAGTAGAATAAAGACGGCAGCATGCATCGTCCAGTTTTAAACACGAGCGATCCCGATCCTCAGGAGCGAGAGAACAAAAAAGAATAATACGTCTTCAACCACCGTTACCACTTGGCAGGTTTTGCTGTTGACGGCATCCGTAAAAATGTCACTAAAACGTCACCACCGAAAAATCTTGAGCACTTTATTTACATGTCCTATAGCTGCGTTGTTTGTCAGAGCGGAGTGTCGCGCGGGGTGAGGCGCGGGAGCGGCGCGGGCGCGGGCAGCGGGCGGGGCAGCGTGCGCAGGTGCTGCAGCGGGATGCCGCAGCGCTCGCCCGCCAGCGACGCGCCGCGCGGCAGCGTGCACGAGCCGGACGCGAAGCGCGCGGGGGGCGGGATGCCCGATGGCGCGGTCTGACGAAGAAAAGTTACTATAGTCACAGAATAATAACTTCGCGTCTAAAGTGCGGAGTGTGCCGCACCAGCTTAGCAAAAAAAAATGTTTGATGTTGATTAGACTACTCGTATTCTATACTTAAGCAACTACCACATTAGACAGCAGTCATCAGAGTGAAATAGGATAACGTAGGCCAATTTACGGTACAAGGATGCAGAAAATCCAAACTCATGATAGGAAGGGTAAACAAAAACAGATCAAGGTAGGTATCTAATAAACCTCGGTAAGTATAATCTTAGTATAGTATCTTACTCTCTGTCGCAATGTGGGCACCGAGGATCCTCGGTGCCCACATTGCGGCAGAGAGGAAACTAGCCAACACGTCCTAGCCGAGTGTATAATGTACTCGTCACTGAGATACCGCACATTCGGGGAGGATGAACTATCGACGGAGGCATTAAAAATCATCAACATACTTTTGCATAGCATACTTTTGTTCTATAGGAAAACAAGAAGATGGGATCCACGCTGGATGGGAGCGTCGCCGGACCAGTAACCTACGGCTCAACCAAGGGAAACAGGGAGCAATGACTGTAAAAACGGTCGACCACCCGCCTGCTCTGGTCGGGCGTCCCCATCCATCATCATCATCATCATACCCCAGAGTCATGCATCGGCGGGTGCGTCGGAGGCGGCGCGGTGCGCAGCGGGCAGTACCCCGGCAGCCCGCCTCGCACCCCCGCCACGCTGCCGCGCGGCCCGCGGCTGCCCAGCGGGGGGGAGATCGTTGACACCTGCTGCTGCCGGTAGTAGTCCATCTGGGGGGAGGGGCACTGTCATCAAATCAACTATAGTTGTAAACTCTGGAACTACTGAACCGATTTTAATATATCTTTCACTATTTACTATACTATTACATTATCCAGAAGTAACATTAGGCATTAACATTTTAACTTATTTTACCGAAGTGAAGCGAGGGCGGTTCGCTAGTATTGGATGCAATTAAAGCTCATGAAACATAAACTCATATGAATGCCCACAGGGTTGACCCGTTTGATTCTAAAACCTCACGTCGTTCGGCCAAAAAGGAAAGAAGTCTTCACTATTTTTGTCTCTAACATTATTCTGTAAATTAAACTAAGTAATTCACAGAAAAATACGTCCACAGGAAACATGTATTCTGTGGAACGATTCCAAGAAACAAAATTTAAATATTTTAATTCAAAGTGACTTCTATAAAGATAATATTAAAAGCTTCGGTTCGAAGAATGGGGAATTTAGTGATTTTAGCGCACAAAATTAGATTTTTTGTAAACCTATTGGAAAGAAATATAAAGAGCAATTGTAAACTAATTCAACGCGTTCAAAATCGCAGGCCTAAAATAATGACCTCAAATGGTGTCAACAAAAGGCCCTTAAAAAAGTACACTGATACCTTCAAACCTACCTGCATCTGATCCGTATCCGACGGTATAATATCAGGGTTCCGGTCATCGCTCTCACTGTCGTCCTTCTCCCTCAGTTTGTCAGGAGACGACGGCTGAGAAGACGGCGGCGGGGCCGACCTGGGTTTCCTCTTCGCACAACGCTGGCGGATTGCTATCATGAAGAGAACCAGGACTATCATCAGGACCCCGCCTCCGCCGACTGCTGCTGACATGGTTCCAGACATTTGGAAGGCCGTTCGTGGTAGATCTGGTGATAGATAAATTGTATTATACGTTTAATAAACAATAAAGAGTGGCAATTTTTTTTAAAATCTGACGTGAAAAATAGACAAACCAGTTCAGTTAATTTTGTTTATGGCATAAAGAAAACGACGTTTTAGTGACAAAGTTGGTAGAGGCATTGTGCAGTCTTAAGATGGCAGTCATGGGATTGTAATCTGAAGACTGCAATTGTCTATGGGTCTCAGATCCCACCATCCTATGGCCTGTCAGCTCGTTTGTCTCCTCCATGCCGTGCAAAAATGGTGGATCATTAGCATCCCTAACAACTACATGGATTCCTGTTTGCAATTTAAATATAAATTGTGTTTTTAGCACTAAAAGTTAAATAACTTTCAAAGCACTAATTATTAATTTCGTTTGGCAAATGGAATTTTCAAACGAATTCGCCTAAGTGGCCTTAATAATTAAGGCGCACTAAATATAAATTTCAAGGGCGTTTATTTATCCTTTAAGATTGAAGTTTAAATAATGGCTTGAGCTGTTAAATACTTTTCATAACGAGTATTTGGCGACGCAGTTGGCCTAGTTGGTAGTGACCCTGACTACGAAGCAAGTACAAGCCTAGCTTAGTTTTGGGTTAGGTCAATTTGTGTGAGAATTTGCTTCTGCTCTAAGTACTCAGTAGGTACTTACCCAAACTTTTATCATGTACATGGTGCTTCTCTGGAGGGCGCAGCGTGCCCGCTCGGAGGGGGAGCGGCTCCCCCCTGCCCTTGGCGTTGTACGCCAGTACTGCTGCGGCGTACGTACGCCCCGGAAACAGACCCACGGCTGTGAACCTGGGCACTGCGCTTGACACGTTGGCCACGATTTGCTGGTGAGGTAGCAGGTTAAAATATTGTAATTCACTTTTACGGAATGTAGAATGTTATAGGTTGTTGATGTCATTTAGGGACAGATCACGATCAAATATGAAGAAAAAGAAGATGAACAACAAGATTTATTCGTGACATATAAAGATAATACATGAAAATTATAAAAAGCTTAATGTCGCGAAATGGTTCCAGTTCAGCATAATGCTGGCATAGAAGCCAGCGCTGGTCTTTCACTAGGACCATCGAGTTAAGCTAGGGCAGGTTATAATAGGGCCAGGTTACATAACGAGTCTTAAGGCAACAGTGCAGGATGACATGTCATGTTCAGGATTATAATGTCACGTGCTCAATAAAAAAAAAAATCATTTTCCCTTATTATAATAAGTTACAATAATTAAATTACTCATTTCACGTTATAAAGTGTTATTTAATATTGGATGATCGGTGAACGCGCACTTAGTTATAATACTTTTAAAATATTACATCAGAACGTTCTCGTCAAAAAAGATAATTTAAATATTTTATTTATAATATCAAATGGCTTTCCTAAAGAACACCTCACGGCTTTTTAGTACCTACTCGTATTAATTTTTTTTGAGGTATTAAATTATAATTTTCCTATGCTTATTTTTTATAACATTTAATTTAAAACCATTGAACAAAAATCTTATAAAATAAGGATATGGTGACATTAATATTCTTCTAAGTTTTGACCTTGGTTAACCTTTATAGTGCTAAAGGTAACCAGGGACGCAAATTTTCAAAAACAGTTAACCTTAGTGAACCTTATTTCTTATCTGTGTATTTGTGTATCTGTTTGTGGCATTGTAGCTCCCAAACGGATTAACCGATTTCGATTTAGTTATTTTTGTTAAAAAGGTAAATTAATCGCGAGTGTTTATGCTTGGTTGGATGAGAATCTGTTAAGTAATTTAAGAGTTATGACCTCTGAAAGTAGAGGTCCCGATTTTGTCGGGAGTTTTTTGTCGGTTAGGTTAGGTTATTGACTAAACATAAGTCTAGCCTGCTAATCTAAAATGCGATATCTCAGACAAAACTGCTGTAGCAATTGCTACCTAATTCCTAACAGGAGAAGACTGAATCTGCTTTGGCTATTGAATTTGAGATATTGCCTTTTAGCTTAGGACGGCAGGAGTATTTACCTGAGTTACAAGTTCTCGAACTTCTAGCAGAAAAGACTGCGGCATGCCTCCGTTGAATCCCTCCATGCATCGAACTCCGAAAGAAGTTAATGAGGCGTTCACCACTGAGCAGTTATGAACTTGGTCTGGCTTTCCTGCAAAAGAGGACGTCCCATAAACTCTAAAGTAAAACACAAGTACGATGCATGTGTGAATATAGAACTAGAAAATTCAGAGAGTTAAAACATGCAAGATAAAGATGGAATGAAGAACTGTAATATTTTAGAGCCTATTATAAATGGCATAACTTATCCTGCATGGTTACCGTAAAAGGGGGTTTGACGACCGTAGATCCGTGAGAGACCGAAGATCGTACGGAAGTTATGCTATCATTGATTATTGATTGATCAAATCTTGACATAGCAGGATGTCCGGTTGGATTGAAAAGCCAAGGGACACTGCATTAATTTTACAAAGTGCATGTGTGAGTCTACAAGAGATTCCCACAAGAAGACCACTGTGGAAAAGAAGCGCCGCAAGAAAATTAAAACAAACTGGGGCTCTATTCTAATTTGCTTTAACCCATCATGCTTCTGTATCGTAATCATATTTTTACCATCATAGAAGCGCTTCAGCTGTCAAGTGAATAAGAATGGTCTAAAACAAGGTAGAATAGAGATCCTGAACTCGATAATTGTGCTAATCAATAATATACTTACCAGCAGCAATGATATGATAGACACAAGGCACCCTCTGCTTCCCGATCCTGTTGTGAGCCCAGCAGAGTAACGTCCCATAGTCCATCTCCGTGTGGGGCGTATACGTCACTGTGGAACTGGTGCCTGCGCGGGAGACGTAGTTATCGCTGACCTCGTTGCTGTTGGCTGTGTTGTTGAAGGTCCATCGGAACTGAGTAATGAAATAAATGAAGTACTTAGGTAAACATCAAAGAGCTCATGAAAAATACATTATCAAGGAAGTAATATATATTATAATTAAAGAGGAAGAAGCGTGGAAACCAAATGAGGACACATTCATATTCTTTGGATTTTTTCAGTTTTGTTCATGAATTATCATTTGAATTTAATCATTTAACAGCTAATCCTGCTCAGTGCTTTTCTTTTAAAACCGAACCCCGTATAGGAACTTTTAGAAACCACCAAGTTTCAATAAGTAAAACGATTTAAAGTTTATACTGCCTGGATTTTGGTCAGGTTTTGATAATTAATCCATATTGTTATTAATTGGTTTCTTATATGCCTTCTGATTCGAAGACGAATCAATAATTGAGTTGTCAATAGGCACGTATGATGTTGATCGTTTTCGAATCCGGGGGAATTTAAGGTACCAATTAAAACGTAGTTCTGGGCACATATGGGTTAATAAATATACGTAAATAGCCTCTGAACCTTTTCCATTATTGCGTGAAGACTAATTTGATATTTTTTATTTTGTACAATGGTTGCTTTGTCGAATCAGAATCATCAATACCTCAGCGTCCATCCTTTTGGGTAGATATTTTTTTAATTACCAAATAAATTATCATTTGATTCGTTATTGTATAACTGCGGCCAAATATGGTTCAACTCACAGTGACTGTAAAAACATTATAGATTATAATAAATAAAAAAAAGATAAAAGATATTTATTCAGTAAGTAGGCCACGCGGGCACTTTTACACGTCGAGGAGACCACTGCTGAGAAAAAGCGCCGCAAGAAACTCAACAGTTAGTCATTTTTTAAATAGAATATTCACTTATGACAATGATACTACTTATTCTAGCATTATATAAAACTATAAAAATAATATTAAATATCTGCGTAGTTCTGCAGGAAAACATGTCAGAATTATTACGAAAAAAAAAATAAAAAAATAGCAAAAAAATATATATATACCTCGACGTTTCGCTCGTGGTCACTAGCAGACTGAAGAAGGCTGGTGCTTTTTACTTTGCGTGCGAGTTTATCTAACTAGTGAATCGGGACCGAAACTTACGCAGTTTCCTCGGAAAATCACGTATGATTTTATTACTTTCAAACGCTGCGCCTTAATTACCAAGAAATGGGTGACAAGACTATTAATTTAAAGATGATTTACTATAGAGAACTGCTTCAAACTAGGTCAAAGGTACGTAACTACCCGCACTTGGTCTTGTTTTTGTATGTGTGATCATCGCGAAAGTTTAAAACAAACAACTCACAGTGACTTCCGGTGGATTGGCATCAACATGGCACGTTATATGGGCTCGTTCCTGCTTCGCTACTCCATGCACTCTCTGTTGAGAACTTCTGCATGTTGGTGCATCTGTTAGGAACAAATAAGAAAATGCAATGAATTAACATTTTTTTTTTCCAGGTGCCATCTAAAACAACGCGTTGTCTTGTTTTTATAATACGGTATGTGACTATAAGTCAAGACAAAATATTTTCCACTATCACTTAATCAAGTTTCCGAAAATACACGGAAAAACAAAGTATTCACTTATTTGTGGAATGTCGACGATTTTTAATTAAACCTAAACTAAAAAAGGAAGTAGTTTGATCACTGAAAATAGTGACGTCACAAGCAAGTATCTCCTTACAAACCTCATACTAGCGGATAGTTTTTGACGTTTAAATAAAAGTTGCTGATTTGATATTAGTCAAATACCGTATTGCTGAAAAAGGTTTTGTAAGGTCAAATCAAAATGAAACATTGAAATCTGAGCAATAAGTAGATAAAATTAAACGCTTCAAAAGTTGCCGAAATCTAGCCAGCCTATTTACAAAGTTAAGATTGAATGACACACGCAATATAGGGTGATGGCACCTGGATTCTTATTTTGAAGAAGATAAGGGTTATTCATTTGTTTTGCAACAATAAATTTATAACCGTATGATCTTTGAATTAAGGTTTAAGTGTCCGTTATTGGTGCCTGTCAGCTCAGTGTCCAACACTGGTGCCATCACCCTATTAGGAAATTCGCTCGCCGCTTAGCTGGTCGCGCATGGTTGTGTCCAGGCCCTTAAGAGGACAAGAGGAAAGAGAATTAACAGTAACACTTACAAAGAACATCCAACGAGAAGGGCTTACTCTCCCCGTCGCCTTCAGCGTTGAAACCCACACAAGTGTAGTTGCCAGCTGTCCTTCTGCCCACCCCTTGCAGCACCAAGGAGTGGTTGCTGATGATGACGCCTTGACCAATGTTGTGGAGAAGCGTCTTGCCCTGGACAAGAGAAATAGGAGTGATTTTAGGAAAAAACAAAGCTGACAAACTTCTGGTAAAATTGGATTGACATAAGGATAGGATTAGCATGCATGCACGAGATAAAGTTTTACAGGTGCCAGGGAAAAGAATACATCTATCCCATGTTTTAACGTAGGTAAGACTTAACGCTTAAGGTAAGTGTCTCATATTGACTTTTATTACCTTTTATACTAAGCAACTAAAGCGATTTTCGCATTTTTTGGTGATTTTATCAAGACGGGACACTTCTATTTTAAACTTTAGTCGTTAGCGTTTGCAGAATACTCTAAGCCTGTTATGTTCTGTACTATTTTTATCTGAGTGCCGTATTATTAAAAAAATGTTTGATTGTATTAAAATGTTTTTTTTGTTATAAAAACAGTAATTGTTTAGTATTAACGAATAAACTTTTCCATTCTGTTTACTAATGGGATTACCCTACTAATGGGACCCTGGTTATATTTTTAAAGATTACAAAAGACCAATAACGTAGCCGATTCACAAGTAGCTTAATTTTTCGTCTTTTTCAACACTTAAATTACTGAAAGCACTTTGTAAATTTTATCAAGCAGCATCTTTGGAACAGAACCAACTTCGTTACGTGTTTCGCACTCCGTTTGTGAAACTAGACAATAAAGGAAGTAACGAACGTTTGTATCTTGGTTTGCTCAGTTAATTTTGCGAATGGTGCAATAAAACTCCTAACTGCATTCGAGGTGGAAATTGAATGTTAATTTTGTAAAATAAGGTGACTTGGCTGTTTTTTTCCCCCGACTGACCGAAGCCAAAATATGGGTAATGATTTTAACAGTATTGTGACCAAAAATTGGATGTTCCACTCTAGCTCGTAAACTATCGGACCGATTTGAATGTGGTATCATTATGATTCGTCAAAAACGTACGAGTGTCAATAGGCTATAATATAAATTGTAAATATGCACTAGTCTACGGTCGTGTTTTAGGTAAATGGATATTTAGGGTCGTATTAATAAACGATCTTGACTGATGAGACACCCTTCTCAAGAAGTGACAAAAATGACAGCTTCGTATGGCTTGACGTTTACTTTGATGTTTCTTCAGACGGGGATCACAACCAACTTTAGTTTATTGATACGACGATATGACGATACCTAGGGCCGTATTAATAAACTCATCTCAATTCTGATCCCCGTCACAAGATGTGTCAAAAATGAAAATTATCTATGGATTGACGTTGACTTTGACGTATCTTGAAACGGGGATCACAGTTGAGATGAGTTTATTAATACTATCCTTAGTCATTCATTATTGTAGCAAAATGGATTACCAATCATCAAAAGCTGATTGTCATTATATTTGTGACGCCAGAGAGTGTGTCAGCGTTAGACAACCGAGTAGTGTTAATATTCTGGTTTACGGTACGTAAAAAACATTATTAAAATTTCAGTAGCCCAAACAAACCGGCTGGCTTATCTTTATAAAATTATCCCGTTAGATTGTCTCTAACTTAGTATGGAAGAAAGAAATGCACCGAAATTGGTGCTTGTTGGGCGAAATATTTCCCAAAAAACATGAGTAGCTCTTGCTAGAATCATTATATAAGTTAATTATAATCACAGTAAACGAAATAATAAGTAGTTACATTGTGTCTCCATTCGACTTTGTACACGTAGGGATGCGCCTTGATTATGCAATCGAAGTAAACATCCGACCCTTCCCTAATATTATTGGGGTCCAGGTTAGTCCCGAGCCGAACCGTGGTCTCAGGAACATCTGCGAAAAGAAACCTAATATCAATATTGCATAACAACATAATATTGCTTCACGGACGTGTAATGCCACTTTAATATTGCTTCAGCAATGTTAATATTGGTATTGATGCCATTGAGGGGATTTTGATTTCAATATTACGATTTTATTACTGTTTGACTAGAAATAGATATTGTTTTCAAACAAGAGGCCAGATGGATTTATTCAATGAACTAATAAATTTAAAGTCAGTCGCTGTACAACTTTTTGGCCGGGGCCGCAACAGAGCCCTTAGCCAAGATGCCCATCGCTAACTAGCGTTTTTAGGCCAATCGCGTCACGTGTATGTAGATCACGTGACTCTTCGTATCACGTGACCTACCAGTGACGCGATTGGTTTAAAAACGAATCGAATAAAAACGCTAGTTAGCGTAGTGCATCTTGGCTAAGGGCCCTGGCCGGACGATGGGCGCCGCGACGGCGATTTCAGTACAAAGTTGATCGCCCATCTGTCGCATTGTCAGTTAAACAATTCGTGGAAATTAATATGTGTATCACTTTAGGAACAATGATTTTAACATCATAAATTACAAAATTAAATTTTACTGCAGTCACAATGGTTTTTGATAATGCATTAATATAATAATAATATTCTGCAGAATGCACGTTGCATCGCGTTGCACAAACACTACTCTCTTAATTAAATTGCCTCCATTTTAAATATAATTTAGCTGATATCAATTAAATTGACATCATACGCGTACAAAATGCATTTTGCAATGCGAGTAATTGGATGATTTCGCTTGTATCCGGGTTGGTGAGACATATTTTCTGAATACCAATTACTTTAGTGGCAATTAATAAGTTTGTATATGGCTTATTGCTGAAGAACATTTTGTGTCGATGCAATTCAAAATTATATGATATTTTATTCTAACAATTTTATTTAGTTTTGGATACATTTCAACTCTGTGGGGTATTTTGTGCAAATACACTAGTATCATTGTCAGTTATATGCAAAAATGCGTAGGTTTCCTCATTTTAGATATCGATTGTCTGTTCTATATGAATACTAACGGCCCTCCCTGGCTTAGCCCGGGTGCAATAAGAAAAACTTACATAAAAACCTTGTCCTAACAATTACAAACACAACAAAAAAAATAATTAGCCAAATCGGTCGAGTCGTTCTCAAGTTATGTGCGATGAATTCGGAAATAGATTTGTGTTTATATAGATTATGCACCATGATAATGCACAATTTGTATGTGCTTTCAATGCGCATAAAAGTAAAATAAAAAGGTCCGTTTTTCTTCAGATTTGGTAAACGTTTAGAATTTTTTGTCCCCAAAACTGGAATGGACATTATCTGTTTTGTAAAAAATGTGAAGATTTTGGTAACAAAACGTACAACAACATCGGCGAACATTTTCGGCATTTTCTTTTTTACTGAGCAGAATGATGATCCAACCAATTTGGTTTTTTTTCTCCTAAATATTGAAGAAAAAGAAGTCTGTGACATTTTGGCGCCGTCTCAAAGTTCTTCATCATCATCATCATTATCAGCCGCAAGACGTCCACTGCTGGACAAAGGCCTTTCCCAAGATTTTCCACCACGATCGGTCCAAAGTTCTTGCCAACTGTTAATAAAGGCACACTTACACTGTATGTCCAGGGTCCATCCATCTTCAAGTGGAGGTACCAAAGGCATCTGAGGGTTGGAGGCCCTGCAGGCCAGCCTCGCCCCTGCATCAGACTTAGAAGGTAGGAGGGACACTGTCGACGTCGTTGTATTTCCGTCTGTTGACAGCTGTTGACAAACAATAGCAATTGTTTTATTATTAAATTTATAAATAGAAAGGTGTGTTTGTGATGTCTATTAGAATGAAATTATTGCAAGGAGAACGAAAATTGTCAGAAGTCGGGAAACGATAAAATATGTTTTAGTAGTTTTATAAGATTTTACCGATGTTGGTATTTTAATTATTTTACACAACTAAACGCAATATCATAAGCCAACGACATGACATAACGAGGGTCTTGATCATCTGCGGTCTTAACATGCATGCACGAGATAAAATTTGACAAGTGTCTCGACCTGACTTTTACTACATTTTATTACTAAGCGACTATAGTGATTTTCAGATTTTTATAGAGATTTTATCAAGACGGGACACTTTTATTTTAAACCTTAAGCGTTAAGTGTTACGTTAGAATATGGAATAGATGTATTCATTTCCCTAGCATTAGCATATTAGGGGGCCTGGTACCTCATTAACTATCAGGAGAAATGGATGGATAACTTTTATCGCTGAGTATACGACTACTAGTTCTACACAACACCAGTAGTATAGTGTAAGTGACGCTGACTATTTCTTACAAAAACATTCCAAATATCCAAAAGGCTGACCTAAAGGAAACATTGCGACGCCTCGTTCAAACAATCGTTTCCCTGACACATTTCTGTCATAGTTTATTAGGTCTTGTCGCTGGGCTCTTACTTGGTCCCGTACATACATTCTCATCAATTGGGAAATACCATTACAGTGGATGTCGTCCGAGCCGGCCGGGGGCAAGCGAAGAGTAAAAAGCGGCTTAAACTCACAAGATATTATGGATAATGTTGATTGAAAACGAATATGATGCCACTCTAGGGTTCCGTCTGTTTGGCATAATTTCGAATCTCCAAAACTTTGGCATACGTCAACGAATGTTCACATTGTAGAAACCGTTAGTAAATATTTACCGCCTGTTTTGCAATTGTCAAATTATTTTTTTCCTTTTCTTACACTTGAAAATAGACAAGAAGAGGGCTATCTTTATTTGACAGATTAATTTACTTGTCGTTTGTGAAACAGGCCCTTACCGCCTGTTTCACAATCGTCAAGTAGAGCATATCTGTCCAATAAATTTAGCCCTTTCCCTTTTTTACACTTGAAAAAAGGCAAGGAGAGATCTTTAACTGACAGATGAATTTACTTGTAGATTGTGAAACAGGCTCTTAGTATAATTTGACAATTATCCGAATACTTATTTGTCAACCTGTTTTTGTGCAATAAAGAGTTTACATACATACATACTTATTTGTTCGAATTTTAAATAGTGAAAACATTGACGAGGCCGAATTTGATTAGGAATAAAGTTTAGCATAGTAGTCACGTAGCGTAACGATAATAACGGTAAATGGTATCTAATAAGCGAGCAAACAAGACGGGTCGGGGCAGAAGCGACTCTGCTAGGTTAGGTTAGAAGGCTAGTTAGTCTTCGATGTTAGTTCTTTTTTTTGTATAAGTCGGAAAAATGTGTGCTTTCTTGCTTGCTTGCATGTTGAATGGGTTTATGCTGTAAATAATATTTTGCTTGACAGTTGTTTAAGGCCAAATTGCAGAAGTTGACAATTACTAAGGTGATTAGCGACAATAATTCCTTCTTTTTGACTGTAATATGGTTATAAATAATAATTAAGAACCCCAAAATGATTTTATTACATCTGTCAATTGAATGTGAGTCAGTAAGCTTTCCTCGAAATGGTTTTTATAATTGCATTGCAAGGCAATCCCGTAATTAATTTATCTGACCACCTTTCAAATGCAATTATCTTCGTAAGTTTACATTGGTTAATGAATTAATTCCCCTTGGTAAATGCTGTTAATTGTGTCTTAGCAATAATCAATGTTAGCCAATGCTTTGATACACTTAGTTATCATTTCATAGAATAGGTAATCACAGGTATTAATACCCTTTGTGATTAGGAACACATAGGTAATCCTTGTTGTCAATTAAGCTGCTTCACTGAACCTTTGGATTAGTATGGTCACCGCAATGCCGAATACTGATAATAACAAGGCCTTTGTTAAATCAAAGTCTACTATATGCGTAAAGTGTTACTCCAATCGAAATTAAGCCAATAGTACGTATGCGACTAGAGGGAGACCCGTCGCTTAACTATGTACAATATTTTCGCAAATTACCCTTGTCAAAACTTTAAAACAAAGTTTAATGTAATGAATCTACTTATGTACTGGCTAGTTTCCCAACACTTCGAAACAAACGCCATAAAATAAATAAAAACAGGAAAGCATCAGCTGCTAATTTCAGCCAGTTCGTCGCTTACGTCAAACTTTTAGAAGAAACTTAGGCCGTCGGTCCCTTACGACCGATTTGAGCTCGCCCCAAGCACTGGATGTCCCATTCAATCTACATTTATTACGTTTACGTGGCCTTATTTTAAGTTGACTGCTAGATGTTTGTCTTTTATAGCTATAAAGATTAGGGCACAATAAGGTATCTTGGACAAGTTTCGTGTTGAATTAGTCTGAAGTTTTTCGCTTGGAGGCTGAAGTGGACCGGGAAGCTGTGGAGTTTGTTTTGGTTAGTGGTTTAGTAAGGAAGTAATTTATGGCATGGGCCAGTTCTTTAAGTGTATTTATTCTAAAGGTTGGATTTTAGCTATTTTAGTATTAGTCTAGTTTCAGTGTACAAAATAAGGTGAAGGTCTTACCGTCTCTTTAGCGTTGTTTATCCTATGGCCGTTTTTCCACCACGTGATTGAGGCAGGGGGCCTGGACCCTGAGCTTTGGCAGAGCAGGTCGTAGCGCCTGCTGGCGGAGAGGGGCTGATTGGAGCCGAAGATGTCGATTGTTAGAGGAGGAACTGTGGAAAAAGATCATTTTTTATGGCAAGCCAACAAGCACAAATAGCTCGATTTTTCTAATAGTGCGCTTTGAGTTATCGAAGTCAAAGTGTGGTATGAAATTCCCCAAAAAAATATTCTTAAAATGCTGACATTCTTCATGAACAGATAGTCTCGTTCTGCACCTGGCCACACCCCGAGAATAAATGTGCATCTCCTCATTGCCTGATCAAAATCTACATTCTTTCGATAGTCGTCTTTCATTTTTAATAGACACTTTAGTTCACAAGTAACTTACGTTTGTGACACAATGTAAATGATGTAAATCATCATCAGTAACTCACAATTCATGTCCAGCGTCAGCGTCGTCTCGATCGGATGCGCCCTCTGGTGGTTAGAGGCCCGGCACGTCAGCGTGGCCCTGACGTCAGCCCTGGTGAGGGGCCCGACGCGGAGCACCCCCCGCACCCCGTTGTTGACCAGGGGCGTCGCCGGTGTGTCGGTCTCGATCTCGTCGCGGAACCACTTCACCCACGGTCTGGGGTGGCCTGCGGAAAAAGGTTTATGTGAATACTAGTGATTTTTATTAATAGTAACACCGTATTATTAACTGTTTAAACCTGAAAAAAATCCAGGTAGTTGAAGGGAGAAAGATATATAAATCCTGTAGCTTTGTTATTTTCACTGACTGAAACATGGCAGGTTTTCTCAGCTCGGAATACGACATCTGTTCAATTTTCTTTTTTTAACCGACTTCAAAAAAGGAGGAGGTTCTCAATTCGACTGTATGGTGCTTTTTTTTTTGTATGTTTGTTACGCGATTACTTCGTCAATTGTGAACCAATTTTGAAAAATTTTTTTTGCTTGAAAGGGTTTACTTTCGAGGTGGTTCCATTGTCACCAAGTCAGAATCTGATGATGGGATCCATGAGAAATTGAGGGAACTCCTCAAAAGTTATACACACATACAGCGATTTTGGTATTACCTGCAAGACCTTAAGAAATTGCATTACAAAAGCACCTCTTGGCGAAGAGGAACTGATGATGAAGACCAGAGCTAACCACCGGAACTGCTTAGTCGTAAGTGATTGACGCCAGCAATGAGATTTCTTTATTTCCGCAGTAAACTGGTTGAAACACCTGGACATTGACGTTTGATCCATGCAGGATGATTGCCATACGCAATGATGAGAATATGAAGCTAGTTTTATACTCATTATTTTTGTTCTTTAAACTAAAACTGTGCCGATTTTTTTTTGGTCAACCTTTCACATAAAAAAATCAGATTAACGATTGACGGGTGTAAAAAGGGATAAAACTTACAAAACTGTCAGTTTTCTATAACGTGACATTCACTTTGACATTGTCTTGAGACGGGCATCTCAGCCAATATCAGTTTATCAATATCATGACCCAATGAGAAGCGTTCCCAGGATCGTTACAAATTTCACATTATATATTTTTAATTAAACGGCTTGCAAGTGTGTTTTATTATCATATCACATAGCTAAACCACCTGCAAAATTTAATTTGCAGTTATTTTCATGAATACCTAATAATAATTTAAAACTAAGTTAGCACCAAAGTTTTTAATTAAATTAATTATATTTCGGTGTGTACATTAAACTTCTAACTCTGCCTGTTACAAAGTTATTTCAATTTAATATCTTAATCCAATATTTTAAACTTAAGAAACTTTTCATATTATAAATCGAGTTAGGTTTGATTTGTTATACTGAAGGTCTGTCTAAAGTCTTAACCTTAATAATAATTAATAATTATTATACCTTAGTATAATTATATTTATTATTATATTCAACATTCACTAACTAAAACGATATATATTTTTTTTATTGTATAGTTTCATTAATAACAGTTCCTAAATAAGGTACCCATCTTAATCCAGTTAAAAAACACCCGATCAAATCGGGACCCCTAATTTCAGAGCTTATAAATCTTAAATAACTTAACGCGTTTTCCTCAAATTCTACTTGATTTCATTGTATTATATGTGACAACTATACGTTTTTTACTCATGAATAGAAAATTCTACTTCTGTACAACATAATTTCTAGTACCTATTACCATTTACCTAGTATCGTAGGAAACAAATTTTGTGTAGTATACAAAACCTGTTGTATGCTAAATGCATATTTTACTCTGTAACTATTAGATGGTAACCACAACAATAACAAAGTTTTTCGTGTACTAATAGAATATTTTAACTAGAATATTCTAGTACATATTAACAAAAATTTGACTTGTTGTCATAAAAAAAAATCTGTTAACCATAGCTAAAATCTGTTTTCCTACACCAGAATCATAACTACAATACAATCTGGTAATATTGGAAAATATTTTTTTCTCTGTGCAAGCTAAGAACACTCTCGATTAAAGTTATCTTTATAACAAAAAAAGCTAAATCAAAATCGGTCCATCCGTTTAGGAGCTACGATGCCACAGACAAATACAATAGATACACACGTCAAAATGTTATATTTTTTTTTTATTCCTCCTCCTTTTTTTTCGCGGGCACCGTTTTGAAATACCGTATTGTCACTTCGACAATTTATAGGTAAGTCAAATCGAATGACACCTCATATGTTAAAATTTGTTTAGCCGTTTAGACTGCAGAGCATGCCAAAAAATAGATATACATATGTACGTACATACGCTCGAAAAACATAACCTCCTTTGGGCAGTCGGGTAATGAAGATCTGATTGGTCCGTATAATATAATATGCAATAAACCACAACGAACCAGTGGCAATTGCAACTATTACCACACCACCGATAGTTCCGAGACTCAGTCTTATCGCCATACAAACTTGGGTAGGATACAGTTTTTAACGCATTATAACTAATACCACTAACAAAGTTCCTAATCATCATGAAATGAATTATTTGTGTCGCCAGCAAAAGCAATTTTGCATTATTTGAACATCAAAAACTACAATATCAGACAGCTACAAAAAGGCTTGAAAAACTTGAATTAGGTATTCAAACTCCCCCAGATGGCTAAATGTAATAACAGCAATACGCCATCATGAGTATAATTCGATCACTAAACGGTCACAGACAATGATCAAAAGCAATTCCATCCTGGCTTTTTGATACAGGCGGGTAAATAATCAAATAACCGCAGAGGCACAGACCGCAAACATGGAGCAAACATCGGATTAGGGAAAACACCGCGGGATAGATTCGTTATGGTTAAATTTAGGGGACAATATAGGATAACAGTAGCCATTTTAGATGCAGTAAGCAAGTGCTGCATGTGCTCATTGGGCCGAGTTTAGACTAGCAATGAAATTGCAGAAGTTGATTGCTGTCTTACTCCACTTTTAATCTAAAAAGAGACAGCATTTGGCTTCTCGTTCTTGCACAGAAGTTACAGTAAGACAGCAATCAACGTCTGCGTTTTTTATTGCTAGTCTAAACTCGGCTTAGGATTATATTTTGATTTTAACACGATTTTCTGTCATCACAACACACGCTAAGGCCTTTTGGCTATAGAAAATAGCAACTTTGTATAAAGGTGCGAAGGTTCAACTTTTCTTTCGCATGCGTACGCATCTACAAAACAGCTATTTTATATATACGAGGTAATAATTTAATGGACTTAGAAATGTTTTTGAGCATACTGCTTGGCTTATACGACTGTGACTTCATATGCATTGAAGCGGGTATAATGCCAAAATAGGAAGCGTTTATCGTACAAATTGTTTTATGATATAATGGCAACCACATTTAGGGTTACCCTTATATTAAACCTGTAATGTAATACTTAATGTTTGATGAAGCAAATGTTTCAAGAATAATAAAGCAATAAATAAGTCAAAAGAACCGTAGGAGGTAATCTCCGAAGCTACTTTTAAAAAAATCTTTAAAAAAAAAAGATTTAAAAAATCTTTGACCGTTATTTAAAATAACTTTCAGAGTAGATCGTTATAGGCTATATTTTAAATTAGATAACCGAAGCAAAGCGAGGGCGGGTCGCTAATAAAAAATAAGAAAACAAGCTCAGTGCAATTGCAGTTTTGCAAAAAAACATTATACTCGTATTTAATTTTATATATTTTTTCAATTTAGCCATATTATGATTTTTAATGACGGTATGATACTAAAAAAATTGTAAATTTAAGATCTTGCAAGTAGGAAGTACTTTAACTTCACTATCGTGATTTATTTTGTTATTATTATTGTTCTGTATTTACTCAATGTACAGTCACCACACGGGATTGTTGAGCCACCATAGAACCCTGTCATAATGACAACGTTAAGTCACTCAAAAGAAATTACGTCAAAATTTTCCGTCGACTTTCTGTAAGAGGGTTCTATAGTGGCTCAACAATCCCGTGTGGTGACTGTACGTAGGTGCTTTTATATGTCATTGGATAAATGCCTTTCCTTTCTTTCTTTAGTTCTACATAAAGAATATAAACTGCAATTACGTTAGTCACAATGGGTCTGCAAGTAATAATTTCGATGGGCACGAGATAAAATTTTACAGGTGCTAGGGAAATAAATATATCTATTCCATATTCTAACGTATGACTTAACACTTAAGGTTTATAAATAAAAGTGTCTAGTTCTGACTTTTACTACGAGTACTTAGCGACTATGGCGATTTTCACATTTTTATAGCGACTTTATCAAGACGGTAGGTACACTTTTATTTTAAACCTTAAGCGTTACGCCTTACGTAAGAATATGAAATAGATGTATTCATTTCCCTAGCACCTGTCAAATTTTATCTCGTGCATGCATGCTAAGCCCGCTGACAGTTTGTTGACCTAAATTCGCCCCTCAAAAAACATCCCAAAATGGCACCCAAAATGAATTGTTAATTCAAATGCCAAGTTGATCTCTCTTCAGGATAAAATGAATTATTTCCTTCTAAAATTGATTAAATGTTTAACCGGTTACCATACAACATGTTAAGTATATTTTACAATTATTTGTTACATTAATATCAGACAATCTCACACAAATTGACATAGACCCAAACTAAAGTCTAGTCTTGTACTATGGGGACTAGACAACGATAAACCTTTTAATATAAATAAATACATAGAAAACATCCAAGACTCAGGAACAAATTACTCGCGCTCATCACACAAAATTTTTCCTTACCGTGACTCAAGCCCAGGTCCGCTAGCTTCGTAGGCAGAGTCACTACCAACTAGGCTAACTGCGTCGTCAAATCATTTTAAGTTTGACGAAGGCCCGTATTTATAAAGTGATCTTGGCTGTCATGCCCGTCAATATTACGTGAGAAATTACAGTTTACAGAGTTAAGACCGGCATCTCAGCCAATATCTGTTCATTAATACTGCCCTAATGCCCGTTCCCGCGGACTATTACGAGTATATACTTTTAAACGTGAAACATCTGTATTTGCATATATATACGTCGGAAGTAGTCATTAGTATAATAGGAGCTTAACGAAACCGGAAGGCGACACCAGCGCCCTCTACAGCCTTTGGTAGAAGCCTTGGTGGTCGCTCCAGTGAGACGGCAGCTCACTTCTACTTGAGATCGCGTCCAGTGAACACGTTGGGATGGATCTGTTCTATTTCAAGTTACGTTTGTAGGGAGTGAAGAAAGTGCGCATAGGAAAGAGCCTCTAACAAGTTCTGTGCGCATCTCCCAATATCTGCCCTGCTAAGGTAAAGGGCAGTATGTTACACAAAACTATTGAAATAATTGCAACCTCATTACTAAGTAATAAGGTTGCAATTGCTACAGTAGTTTTGTGTAACATACTGCCTTTTACCTTAGCAGGGCAGAATGCGGTCAGTTATGCCGCGAGACAGGAAGAACCATGGGTTGGTGGTGGGACTGGTAGGTAGGGTTATACTGTAAGCTTAAGCTTGACATGTCAGTTAAAGTGATAAGAGTCTAAATGTATTGAGTTGAATGTCATTTTAACAAAAAATTGAATTGAATTGAGTTGAATGTCCATCAAGGAAATAAACCTACTTTCATCTGTTTTGTGTTCGACTCTTGCTTTGATTGCTTCGACCCTCAACCAATTAGAGCCCAAGATGTCTGGCCATACCCTGAAAATTCCTGACACTTCCCGCCACCTCCTCGACATATAATATAAATTGCGACAAGTGGGTAAGGGGGCGAAAATTTGATCTAGCTAGGTGTCATATATAGGAAAATTCGTATTCCTCGTATTTTCACGCAAAAAAAAATGCCGCGCAATATGGTTCGTTATTTCACAGCGGCTGCCACTGTCTAAATTGACGGATGGTCAGAGCGTTGGCCTACTACGCAGACTGTGGGTTCGGACCCCGGCTATGGATCGTTTTCTTTTGTTTTTGAATAGAAATTCGATGAAAACTCGGTTTCGACCCGAGCAACGGCGCTCGGTCTCCCAGGTGTATTAATAGCGAAATATTCAAACCACGAATAAATAAGGTTACTTATAGCTCAAATTTTAACACAATGTTGTATGTGGCAAATGTAAAATTTTACTTGAATTCGTGAATTCCATTCATGAGACACTAGTTCTTTTTATCGCAGGCTGATATTATAATTACATTTTTAAATTAAAAAGAAACGTTTGTACGGCAGCCGGGCCAGAAACAGTTGCTCTTAATTGATTTTCTAGTCACGAGAATAATTCGTCGCCGCCCGGGATGAATATAAAAGAGTTTGAAGGGTTAGCTCTGAATAGAGGTTTAGATAGACCAGAACCGTGTTTACGAGACCGGGTAATACCGGGTAATAGGGTTCCAACCGTTCGTCGTTGAAACGGATAAAATAAGCGAGCATTTATGTAATAGACGCGCTGAAAACAGTAATTGGTTGTGCGGTTCGATATAGTTTTTTTTACGTTTTCATTATTTGTTGTTATAGCAGCTATACAGGGTTAAATTGAATTCAGTTACAACATTTTGGAGATTAAATCAGTAAGTCATACTGACCACCTTTTACTAAGGGACGGACCCCGACGTCGCGAAAATATCGACCCGCCTAAAAACATCGTCAGCTGATTAGCCAAAATGTATGGGAGGGTCGATTTTTTTCGCGATTTCGGGGTTGGTCGCATAGTGAAAGTTGGTCAGTGTGACTAACTGATTTAATCTCCTTAATTTTATTACTGAATTTAATTTAACCCTGTATAGTATTACTCACTTTTTGAAATTACATGTGTCTGCCTATTACGGATCACGTGAGATGAGAGACTTAGGACCGTATCAATAAACTGATTTCGGCTGAGATGGCCGTCACAAGATGCGTCAAAAATGACAGCTTTCTATGGGTTGACGTTTACTTTGACGTGACTTGAGACGGGGATCACAGTTGAGATGAGTTTATTAATACGACCTTTAGTAACAGGGTTCCTTTTTGCTTACGGAACCCTAACAACCTCTGCATGGACTGTGGCAAAACTACTATTCAAAGGTAAAGCGCTGATCATTTATAGCCTGGAGACCATAGGACATTTTTATACCGGGAAATTAGACAGTTCCCGAGTGAACAGATTTACTTACCCCCGCTGACGTCACATTTCAAGGAAAAAGAGTCCCCTTCCACGTAGGGCCCCACGATGGCTTGCTTCACGTCACCCTTGTCATCAGTGATGACCATCTTACTGGGGGGCACTGTTGACAGATAAAATAAGTTAAAAAACTAAAACCCGACTGCAAAAAAATTGCCTATAACCATCGCACAATAAAGATGAATCGATAGACGCCTTATTAGTAAAATCGGTTCATTAGGAACGACGCTAGAGTGGAACATACATACATTCATAATCTATTTAGGATCATAGGGTGTCAAAATAATAACCGTTCCTTTGCTTCGCCGTAGTCGGGTAAAGAGATAGATTGATAATAGATAAAATGTCTAAATGTATGTATAATTATGTATTTGGGACGTTTGGTTATGTTGACATTTCATCTTGATTGATGCTTCATCTCGAGTGACAAGACAACATGATATATTGTCGCCGAATCAAATTGTATCGTGATTCGAATAAATTCGAAATTTGAAAATTATATCAGTATCGGCAGCGAACACGTCAAGTGAACTATATATTATATTACAATTTTTTTTTTTTTTTTGGATTTTATGGCCTGGTTGCGGAGACCTTTAAGCCACTATTATTATATTACAACCACCACAACCACAGATAAGGATTGACACACCACTGACTGACGTAAAGCTAGTGTAGCAAGTATAAAGCTAGTAATAACCTATAGTTTCTGAACGCGTTGTAGACGTATTACGATATGGGTGTAGATAAAATATAAAACGTTTGCCAACCTCACACATACACATCGCACACATGTGTGTTAAATTTATGTCAAAAACTTTTGCCTTATCGTATGAACACCATGCGAAAGTGAACACGCGAAATAAATTATTAAGGAGCCGGGACATTATTAAACTTTCGTGATAAAACTTTTTTTGTCAAGGCGAATTCTTTCCTGTCGACCTAGTTGTGGAAGAAAGATGACTCGCATGATTATTTAACGCCTGTGTTTTACACACACACCATCATCGTATCGCGTATTTGTGTTTTGGCCCTAACTCTTCCGTGCCCGAAACCTCTGATTCGTTTAAAATATTGACTCCTTATGGATTCATGATAATATCAAGCGGTAAAATGCTTATTTTGGACTTGGATTAAATTTCTACTGAAAATCCGATCCTGCCGATTTCTAATAAAGATGAAGGTAGACAGGCTATAAGAGCTATAAACAAGATACTCTGCTGAGGATCCCGATTGATATTATGATCTGGCTCCTTCAGGTGTCTAGGGCACTCAGTAGGTACCAGAGCATCTTTATTTAAAGCATTTGTCCTTCCTGATCGGCATAATGGCGGAAAAAATTGGGCAATTATACCGCATTAGTTAATTTTATGGGGCATTACTGTTGGGTGTTTCATTTTCGTGTTTTTCTTTCGTGAATAAGTTTTTTTATTTTATGTGTTTAGTTTGAATTTTTTTTTATAAATAAG
The DNA here is from genome assembly GCA_963241965.1 of Tortrix viridana. Classification (NCBI taxonomy): domain Eukaryota; kingdom Metazoa; phylum Arthropoda; class Insecta; order Lepidoptera; family Tortricidae; genus Tortrix; species Tortrix viridana. Next base: position 2,345,991 of record OY725189.1, on the reverse strand, counting down.
TTTTATTTTGCAGATTTAAAAATCTTTTTAGTTTACAAAAAACTGGTAAAGAACAAATCATACTGCACTGAGGGTTCACTTCACCATCATGGAAAATATACAATCTATTCACATTATTATTATAATCCTGCGGGAAAACTATCCTGCGTTAATTATAAGGCTAAATCTAAATTTTGCAGCCAGTCCACAGCCACCTCAGAACACTCGCTGAGCTCCACATAACCACCATCAAAACGTCGGTTTGGGCACTCTTCCACGATGTGGTACGCTGTTCGCTGTGGATCGTTACATTCATTTAGTTTAATATGATGAGTCTTCATTTAAAAGATCCTTTTTTTTATGTCCTAGTGCTTCGTTAGTCCCAATTTTCGTTTATCCAAAAATTACCGCATAAACTTTTGTAACCTTATCACTGTCATTATTATAACCCGCCTGGGGACTAGTATGTCGCACCCTTACGATTTCTATAAAGCCTGTGACACTCGCACGTTTTCGACGAATCATATGACACCCCATTCATTAAAATCGGTCCAATAGTTTAGAAACTAAAGTGGAACGTTCGATTTTTGGCCACATACATAGATTGACTTTTGGCTTGGTAAAAAATAAACTAACTTAACCTAAAAAACACTAACGGCCGCACTCAGAGACGTCCATTAAGTTTTAAGTTTCATTAAAGTAGCTGCTGTCACATTTCTTGCTATAGCAATAGAATAAGACGCAGCAACTTTAATGAAACTTAAAAATTAATTCACGTCTCTGAGTGCGGCAGTTAATCAGGATCGGCCCATCCGTTTACGATACGATGCCACAGACAGATACACAGATACTCATGTCAAACTCATAACACCCCTCTTTTTGCGACGGGGGTTAAAAAGACGTCAGGCGGCTGAAAACCCATGTAAAACAAATGATAATTTAAAAATACGATACTTCAGAACGTAAAGTATTAAGAGTAATGAACATCCATTAGTAACTTCACCTCTCGGTGCTAAAGTTGCTTATTTGTGACGCGGTTTATTCAAAATTCCCCAAACTCGTCGCGCGTCAAGTTTCAAAAACAAATTTACTTCGGCCATATTTAAATATTAATATGCCTGTTTGCGTTGTCATGGCAGCTTGATACTGTGATAATTTGACTTAAGAAGTTTCTGAAATTCAAGGAAAAATCCGAGTTAGCGATGTTGAGTCACAATTGAGTGAAGAAATTAATTTAATTTGTACAGTCCAGGGCAGAAATATGTATACACTTTTGGACCTTGTCCCATTGTAATAAGGTCCAAAAGTGTATACATATTTTTGCCCTTGACTGTACCGTCTCGTGGAAACTTTTATGACGGTGATCAGTTCCTTCAATTGTTTCACGTTCCTGTTCCTTTCCTGTTACCTTTTGGCTACCGTTAGCTTTTTTACGAAACTGCTTTAAAATTTTCGCTTTCGTCTAAGCTAAAGACAATTCAATTCTATGAACAGTTGGAATAAAACTGTAAGGAATTGTAAGTTTTCCTGAAACGAGCCTTTTGATCGAGCAAAGAGAATATAAAATTGTCAAAACTATTATTCACTCAACCACACACAATCTTTCACATTACTAAACTTAGGGCCTGTTGCACAATCGACAAGTAAATTTAGCCAGTTAACGTTAGCCCTCGCCTTGTCTATATTCAAGTGTGAGAAAGGAAAAAGGCTAAATTTATCTGTCAGATATGCTTTACGTGACTATTGTGAAACAGGCGGTTAATAACTTAAGTTTATTCCGCCTTAGCAGTTTCTAGAACGTACACTTTGTTAATTTATGTTATGAATTAGTTTATTATCAAGCTTGCACAGTAGCTTGACGATAAACTAATTCATAAGGAACAAAGCGTAAACAAATGTAATTTATTAAATACACATTTCACTGAAACTTCGCTACTGTTTTATAACATAGGTACCATATCTTTGTGCTCTATTGCACTGCGCTCCACTCCAGGTTCAGTACAAGTACTTGCAATTTAAGTGAATGCAAAATATATTTGGTCTTGTGTTTGCTGATGTGTGTGTAGCAAGTATAGATAAATGACAATCGACGCTTACATTCACTCTTACATGCACCGTAACTTTTGTGCGTCAATTTTGTTTTTAATCAAGACAGTATCAGCCACACCGGTGCTCAAAATACGTTGACGCACCGGCGGGGCCGTCCTTAATATTATGATGGCTTTACCGCCACGCTTAAGACCTTCAATAATTTACCTTCAATAATATACCATAACAAAAAGTCTTCTGTTTAAAGGTTCTCGTACCGAAAATTAAACAGGAAAGTTTAAAAAAATTTCCAATAAGATTTATAATGAAAAATATCCAATAAAAATACCAATCCATATCTCCAAATTCGGTTAGCAAAACATTAAATAATGTCACATAGAGAATTTTGTTTTTAAGATTATATTAATGTCCCACTGCTGGGCAAAGGCCTCCCCTCTTTTCCGCCATTCGTTTATTATTTTTTCGTAATTATTTTTTCTAAAAAAAGGTAAAGTCATATAATTATATTTTTCATCTTTGCATGCTGTTTTTCCTAAAAATATATTCCCCTATCTCTAAAAGTTTCAAACTTTTGTATAATTACTGACTCTTTTGGATTGCCCATCCTGTATTGCAAATGTCTGGCTGCTTTGGTCTAGCCGTAAATGTTTATTGTACAAGATGTACATACACTTTTGGACCTTATTACAATGGAACAAAGTGAAAAAGTGTAAATATCTTTCTGTCCTCGACTGTGCAAAAATGTACGGCAACTCGGAAAGTTGGCGCTGAATATTTTAAACGAAGACGGTGCTTCTACAAACTCTTAATTAGTTAATTAAATCGTTTATTACCTGTTTATTAAAACTATCGGGAAAGATGTAATAAACGCGATGAAGTTTTTTACGTGATAGAAAATTATGGGTAAGTACTACGGGGAATCAAGGAACATTGTTGTTAGTCCTGGAGTTTTTATCTATATGTACTCTCAAAGTGTAAAAGTAAAGTAAAAAAAAATGCATTCGGAATTATGAAAATTCGGGATTTAGATCAATTTGGAATTATAACTCTTCGGAATTATGAGTGTACCCGGTGATACATAATTAAGTAATTAATTTAAGGGCGTGAGTCTCTGTGTTTCCAGGTTTTCGTCTAAACCACAACATCACGTGTACCAACGTGACATGCACTCAGAATTTGACCTAACAACTTCCTCGGTAATTCCAAAAACAATTTGCATGCACAATCGTGTCCGCCACTGTAATCCTAACTTTCCTTTGTGCAGCAAGAGTCGTGCACTTTAGGTTGCAGCGTCGTATAACGTATTCACGTGCATTTCCTCTGAGATGCATATGTCACATATGCGTTATGGAACTTATGAAATAACACTGTTATAGTGCAAAAAATATTGGCATAGAAAAATCTGTTGTTAAGGGAAGCAACTGGATAAAAAAACAGGGGACAACCTCACACAAATTGTTTTAGTCCTAAGCTCTAGACTTGTACTATAAGAACTAGACAGCGATATAAAAACTTATATAATATAATGATTACTTATTTTAATTTTTTTTTTTTAAACATTGCACTTATTTGTTTAAAAGACAATTTACATACCAATCGAAAGTATGAAGCCTATAGAATATGCAAACGTTAGGTTGACAATTTCTTCCCTTCTGTTTATACCTGCCTACCAAGTTATGATGGGAATAAAATAGTCGACCTAACGTTTGCATATTCTATAGACTTCATACTTTCGATTGGTATGTAATTTGTCTGTTAAACAAATTTTTAATTAAGTAATCATATCCTGGACTGAAATTTTTCAGTCTACCTATTCGCGATATTCCTCTGGTATAACTAACATATTAAATTTGATATAAAATACTTTTCATCCATTAAAAAGACGGGTGAAGGTGGTTACCTATTCGGGTCTTATCCTCTAGTTCATAATCGCACAATAACTACGAACAACTTGAATTATGGTTTGTCCTTATCTTTCATTGTGGCATTTGAATATGACAGAAAGTGACAAAGCATACATTTACTAAAATAGGTTTGTGTGAATAAGGGGGTTAGACTTTACCCCTACCCCGACACTATCATCCAAGCTTAACCACCAAAAATGTGGAAAGAACGAGACAAAAAATTGTGGTTATCCTTGAGAAGACCCATCCTACAGTAGGTACATGTCTTTCAGATAATGACGTAGGATGATGATGGAAATTCAAGTTTTAATGTGAGGTTTAAGAACACGTTAATGAGGAAAGTCATTCAGAAGTATTATTTTTAAGTTTGAACTTAATTTATTTGTCTTATTATTTATGACGTTGGCGATATAAATCAATCCTTGCATCAAAATTATAAATATTTCATTGGAAACTGTCAAGGTAAAATGTTACCGCAATTTAAAAATATTAACATGAAGCAAATCCATCGTAAGCCGCTTTGTGTTCGGTCGCTTGTTGCGATGGATTACGGGTTCGGTAAAAACGGGCCAAGTTCGAGCTGGTTGGGGTATCATGATATATATACGTTTTAATGTGAAATATGATTGACAACAGTCTCTGCTGCTGCTGCAACTAGAGCTGCAACTAGAGGATTCGTAGCTTGTTGCGGATAGTAAGTATCTTCCGGTAACTAGTGGGTAGCGGTATCTGTATAGTTCTTAAGTATTGTTTTCAAACAAACTTGGGGTTTAGATTGTTCTGAAATCAAAGTTTTTGCTGCGGGACCCTAAAAGTTAATCCCTTACGAATACATGATTATTTTTTATCTACCTAATAATAAATAATAATCCAGGCTATATACGTCCCACTGCTGGGCACAGGCCTCCACTCACAATGAGAAGGTTTGGGCTATAGTTCCCACGCGGGCCCAGTGCGGATTGGGATATCTACAATGGGATATCTACCTACCTACCTATAATACCATGTATGTATGTACCATGTATATACCATGTTTTATGTAAAATAAACTATTGATTGATAATATAATATTGAAATATATCAGTCTACTCGTACCCGTGAACATGGCGCGATGAAATATACATTAAATCAAAAGGTAATCACGGTCAAAATATCCCGTTGATAATACTTCAAGCTAGCGGCCCGCCCTGGCTTCGCTCGGGTGCAATTAAAAAGAACTTCCATCCAAACCTTGTCCTGACAATTACAAACACAACAAAAAAAGAATTAGCCGAATCGGTTGAGCCGTTCTCAAGTTATGTGCGTACATACATTCGGCAATTGATTTTTATTTATATATATGTTATCAACCGTTCCACCATACCACAACCAAACCATTCCTACAAACATAAACAACAATCTCCAAAAAAAACACAAATATTTGCGAATTTTCTAATTAAAGTTATATTTAGGTAGTTGTGATAGTTTTCCTTTTAAATTCGTTAAATGTGTATCATTTAAGATTTTTTCAGATTTTAATTACTTGTAGTTTTGGCTGTAGGGGTGTATGGGCAGGACACTTGCAGGACACTTGGCGGCGTGAATAATATGTATATTCATGCCAAATAACAGCTTTCTTACTAGAGACCTACTGGTCTCTGAGCTAAGCTGCGGACAGACAGATATGGCGAAACTATAACTTTGGCTTTGACTACGGAACCGTAAAAACTCTTATAGGGCGATCAAGTCAAGTCGAGTCAAGTCAAGTCAAATATTTATTCAGTAAATTGGCCACATACGGGCTCTTTTACACGTCAGTAATATAGAGTGAATATACCAGCGCTTCGGACAAGACCATCATTGCGGAGAAGAAGCGCCGCAAGAAACTCCAGCAGAAGGTCATTTTTTCAAATATACTACTCTGTCAAGAAAGTACCGGGAAAAGATCAATAATACACAAACTGTTTGTTAATCATCCAAATTTATTTTATCACCTTCAAAGTATGCTCCTTCAGAAACGATACACTTACGCCAACGAATAATCCAAGCATCAAAACATTTTTTAAACGCTGTTTCCGGAATTGAATTCAGTTCTCGGCGCGAATTCTCCTTTATGTCTTCTACCGATTGAAAACGGGTGCCACGAAGCGCCACTCCGAAGCTTGTTGACTAGTTTGCATGTCAAACTCGTAAACCCACGTCTCGTCACCAGTAACAATGCGTTTCATGAATGTTGGGTCGGAATTGACTCGTTCTAGCATGTCCTCAGCGACTCTCATGCGATTGAGTTTTTGGAGAAAATTCAGGTCTTTTGGGACTAGCCGAGCGGTAACATGTTTCATACCCAAATGATTAGTTAAAATAGTACGGATCGACTCGTGAGATACAGAAAGTTCGGCGGCTATCTCTCTCAAAGTTGAATGAGGATTTTCAGTCACTATTTCCTTCACTTTTGCGATGTTAACTTCAGTTGCAGACGTTGATGGCCTACCAGAGCGAGGCAAATCTTCCATCACATCTCGACCGCTTTTGAACGCTTTGTACCACTCATAAACACGTGTTTTTGATAAAGTCGAATCACCGTAAGCCTTCTGTAACATTTTCAGTGACTCCGAACACGAAATTCCATTGGCGATGCAAAATTTAAGACAAACTCTTTGTTCAATGTTTTTGTCCATTATGAAATTCGCAATACACACTAGATATGATATAACTAAAAACAGCACTGTATTTAATATAAATAACAGATGCAACTCAAACTCCGCGCCAAAATAGAAAACAGTTGTGCCAATCTAACAACAACAAAAAAAACAAAAATTTGAATTTGGAACCATAAACAAATCATCCATTCCCGATACTTTGTTGACTGAATGTAAAATACAATAATACTTAAAAGTAAGTTACATTACAAGGTAATAAAGTAACACATATTAATTATTAGAACTAGCACAAATGAAAACATTACAAATGTAAGGTCAAATACGTTACACTAAATGTTATGACTAGGAGAACAATACGACGAGGTCTTACCTATAACAGTCAAGTTGACCCTGGAGTTCCTGGTCTGCGCCTGCTTGAAGTCCACCCGGCAGCGGTAGATGCCCTGGTCCGTGGCCTTCACCCGGTCCACTCCCAGCTCGGCGGGTCTTCTCTCCGGGAGGAAGTAGGCCCTGGACGCGAAGACGCTCTCGTCCGACCAGCGCTCAGCCACGCCGAAGTCACGCTCGCGAGCGTCGACGCTGTGGATGTAAATATTGTTTAAAGGTTCGCTAAAATTTTACTAAATCATTTGGCAAATTGTGTCTTTCTACAAAACATATTTCACAAAAACCGTATTCAAAAACCCACTAAACACTAAAATATATCGAAGTCGGTGGCAAGAACAAGTATGTGACATTGCTATTGTGTATACCTACTTGACACCGGTATGGATATAGGTATTCCATGTACCTAATAGGTACCCACCAAATAGGCAATTCCTAGGAAACCGGTCATTATTTTAGTCTAGTTTAGTGGGTTTTTGAAGACGGTTTTAATTTTTGTCAATTTTTTTTTTCGCTTTTTAGTGATACATATATCACTAAATAATAAAAAAAAAACCGCATCAACACGAAATCGGTCGTGTTGAACTATTACATCGCTTAAGGACGGATCCATGCGGATTATGTCACGGGGTATCCTTTTTAATACCAAAACCATCTACAGTATGCAATAAATACTTTTCTGAAAATTGCATCAAAATCGGTTCAACCAAACGCGAGATAATCGCGGATAAACATACAAACATACATTCTAACGTACGGGTCAAACTGAGAATCTCCTTTTTTTTAAAGTCGGTTAGAAATGCACTTCTTGACGACGCGGTTAGGGTAGTGACCCTGCGTACGAAGCTATCGGTCCCGAGTTCGAATTCCGGTCAGGGAAAATATTTGTGTGATGAGCGCAAGTACTTGTTTCCGAGTCTTTGGTGTTTTCTATATATTTAAGTTTGTATTTGTCTATGTAAGTATGTTTATCGTTGTCTACGCATTATTATTAATAACAACATTACACGATTAAGGTCGGAATTCACCAACCAATTTAACGGACTGTTAAATCCTAATGGGCTGTTAGTCAATATATTTTGACAGCCGTCAGACTTCTAATCGCCTGTTTAACTGTTGGTTAACTCCGACCTAAGAATAAAGTATTTTCGTAAAGCTCTTAATATTCTAGCTATTTTGATTTTGGTAAATTAAATTGTAAGTTGTAACAATTCTTGAGAATCAATTCGACCGAAATGAAGCCCTTTAGTTATTCAATTTCTCGGCCTCTGCGAAATTCTTAGTAAATTGACAGTAAATATATAATATTCTGCTTTATATTCTGGCCTCAATGCGTACCCTTAATAATTGGGCGTTTTTCAAAAAAAGTGTACATCGTTAAGGAAAAATTAAGAAATTTTATGTTTTTCCAGTGCGTCACGAAAATTAGTCATACATTTAGTATCGTTAATTTTCGTGACGAACCGGAAAAAGTAAACATTTCTTAAGTTTTCCTTAACCATGTACACTTTTTTTGAAAAACGCCCAATTACATTTATATTAGTCTATTCTGTATCAGCTATACAGGCCCCCTAACATGTAAGCACGAGATAAACTTTAACAGGTGCTAGGGAAATGAATGCATCTATTCCAAATTCTAACGTAAGACTTGACGCTTAAGGTTTAAAATAAAAGTGTCTCGTCTTGATAAAATCGCTATAAAATTTGAAAATCGAAATAGTCGCTTAAGTAACAAAATGTAATAAAATTCAAGACGAGACACTTTTAGTTTAAACCTAGGTAGGTAGGTAGGTTTAAATATAGAATAGGGTGTATCCTTTCCCTAGCATCTGTCAAATATTATCTCGTGCATGCATGTTAAGCCCGCAGAGGTTCCAATAATGGTTAGTCACATTGACACCGGAGGTAGACCAGATGGACTGAACCAGCCATTTTGACGGAGTGGATCTCCACACCGAACCAGCCTAACATGACCTCCGTAAAAATCGCATAATTTCCAAGATTTGTCAGTTTAAAGTTCTTTCCCAGTTTAAACTTTAAACTGGAAATATTTTGAAAACCATGTGACTTTTACTGAGGCCGTCTGTCTGTCCTTACTATGAAGAGCTGTATCTATTGAACAGTAATAGATAGATGTTTTTTTTTTTTTATTATGTGTTATTACGGCGGATTTACTAACAAATAAAAAAATAAAATAATGGGGATCCTCAAGAAACGTTTCTTTTTCAACATATTTTTATTTTTGTTGTATCGTAAAAACGGTAAAATATACAAGCGATAAATTTGGTATGATTATAGGACAAACCCTATTGAATAACATAAAATACTAAAAACCAGCCAAATGTGTACGGAACCCTCAGTGCGCGAGTCTGACTTGTGTAATTTCTGTGGCAACCAATACTTTTACTAAAAAGGAAAAATGTCTTAAGGAAAATAATACAGACCCCAAGAAAATTTGCAAAGATGTTTTTAAAGATGACGTCGATGTAAATAATTGGATTACTCATTATCCCCCAAGGGCGAGAATAAGAATCACCATGACTTAAGCTTATTATTGAAAATCAAATAATTTGATTCACCTGTAAGCTCTCTCTAAGTTTCAAGTTGTCTTCGAAACGTAGACTTGGATGAGACGAAGTATGCGGTACAAGTGATGAGAAAGTTAACCAGATAATTGTATTGTTTTGTTAGTTATGTTACGTGGACATGAGTTGGAAAATCTATGACAAGTTTTATTACCTAATACTTATTGTTTTATTCTCGGGTATATTAACGAAGTTTTCTATCTACAAGTCTACAAGGTTGACATCTCTAATCTTGTTTCATGTAATTGAATAATGAAACACACTGACACAAGAAATGTGTAAGTTTGTACACTTAGATGTATGTTTTTGTCTTACGGTCAAACGACCGAAATGACTATTTACTGAGTGCGTATAACTCTCGTTTCACACTTAAAATATCTTTGAATATAGTCAATTAGAAGTACAATATATGTATATGTCCTTTGAATTCCTTTTTAATATTTTATATATCGAGGTAATTTTTTTTTGTTTTTGTTATAATCCCCGACAAGAAAATATAGCTCATGAATATCTGCAACATCCAGATAAATTGACCTTTGAGAAACCAGGTTCATTTTGTGAGGGCTCTAATGGCCGTTCCGTACATCAAACCGCGGATAGATAAGGTTACTTTAAATTAAAATAAGATATGATGTAAGTGGCAAATGTAAAAATTTCACTCGAGGTATCCTTTTCCGTGGTTTGAGTATAGGGACCTGACATAAGTCATATTGGATTGGAAATACCGACGCTGAGAGTTGATACCACAATGACATGATGAGTGCGGGAGATCCGGAGGGCTTTCCGTAAGCTTTTTAACCCCTGACGGAAAAAGTGGGGTGTTCGATTGTTATCTGTGCATCTGTCATCTGTCTGTGGCATCGTAGCTTCCAATCGAATGAACTGATTATAATTTAGTTTTTTTTTTTTAAGTTTGGTGAAAACTCCTTGGGCCATGTATGAGTTATGTGTGAGCTCTGAAAGTAGTCCCAATTTTGTAGGGAGGTTTTATTTATTTAACTGTTAAGAGGTTTTAAATATAATTCGCTTGTAACTTAGACCGCCTCTGCATTATGCTCGCCGTGTTAAGAAGTGGTGCTCATTGAATTTGCCAATAAACAGTCGCAGGAGTTTGCTCGCAAATTTCAGCTAATTGTAACTTTGTTTACCTGCTTGTTTTCATAAGTACTTATTGTTTGAACTTATTATCACAGTCAATATTGAGAAGCTTAGCTTTTGTAATTGCAAATAAATATTAGGGGTTCAAGGGAGTACCGAAATTGATCCAGTTTCTTTGTCGCTAAGCTTGGACTATAAGTATTTTGAACACTATTAGTTAATATTTACAAAGTATATTATGAATACATATATACAGAAAACTAGATCTTGCGAGCAACTTCGTCGGCGTAGAAGTCATGTGTCCCAACAAACACAAACAAACAAACATCCATACCAACTTTAACATATTATTCATCATCATCATCATCATCAGCCGCAAGACGTCCACTGCTGGACAAAAGCCTTCCCCAAGGTTTTATACGACGATCAGTCCTCTGCTGACGTCATCCAACGGTTTCCCGCGCTTTATCAGATCGTCGGTCTACCTTGTGGAAGGCCTGCCGACACTTCGTCTCCCGGTTCGCGGTAGAACCTTTCCACTTCAACGTCCATCGGTTCTACGAGCAACGTGCCCCGCCCACTGCCACTTAAGGTTTGCTATTCGGTGATCTATATCAGTTACTTTAGTTCTCCTGCGGATCTCCTCATTCCTGATTCGTTCTCGCAAGGAGACACCCAGCATAGCTATTTCCATCGCGCTTTGAGTGACCTTAAGCCTTCTTATGAGGCCCATTGTAGGCCCATTATTTCTCCCCAAGGAAAAGAAACAAGAATGGAAGAACATATTATTAGTGGGTATTAAATTATTCACCAAAAAGAATTCTTGCTCATCACACATAATGTACCTTTTTCTTACCGGGGATCAAACCTTGGATCGCTAGGTTTGTTAGCATTGTCTCAACCAACTAGGCTAAACGCATCGGAACGTTCATTGTTTTATCAAATAAACCATGTACAATTGAAACCCTGCCTACGAAGCTAGCAGTCCCGGATTCGAATCCCAGTGTGGGCAAATATTTGTGTGATGAGCGCGAAGTATTTGTTTCTGAGTCATGGATGGTTTCTATGTATGTAAGTATGTATTTCTTTATATAAGTATGTATATCGTTGCCTAATACCCATAGTACAAGTCTAGAGCTTAGTTTGGGACTAAAACAATTTGTGTATGCTGCCGTCCTCAAACTAAAAGGCGCCTAAACCACACTCGCCAGCTTGTTGTATAGCCGTCTTTGAGTTAGAGGATGGCAGTATGATTGTTCCATAATATTTATTTATTTATCATCTGTTTAGTAAAATCTTTATTTCTTTTTTTCTCTTTCTTGCATACCGTCGTGTTATTTTCTCCAACTCGTATCTGTATTTTTTTGTTGCCGTTGGTAAACTGATCGCATCATAAATTATAATTATCAAAATGAAATTAAGTACCAACAGCTAGTAAAAATTGCAGATACGGATTTGAGAAAGTAATACGATAATATGCGAGTTATTGCAAGGGATAAATCCAACCTAACCTAACCATATTTAACGGTAGTTTATTAGCTGACGCTTTGACGTCCTACGTTTAGAAACACCCGACTGATATCATTAGCAAATTTCCAGCATAAAGGCATTTACCTAACTCTAGATTCTAGAGTTTAGAATATCAAAGCACAAGCTTAATTAAATATCCATCACTATAAACTATTTAAGGATGTAAAGTACAGTCGAGTTTAATTAGCTTCGTTCACTTTTGGGTAATTCTTCGAGCGTTCCAACCGCTCTCACTCCCCTGGTCGCTTTAGTGTCGAAATTCCTGTAGTTTTGGATGCTATTTTCGGTTATCTTGTAGTGTCCTGACTTCTACAAAATAACCGAAAATGCTATCCGATTGCTACAGGAAATTCGACATTAACGTGACCAGGGGAATGAGAGCGATTGAAACGCTCGAATAAGTAAGCTTTTGAACTTTATTACATTATATTAAGGGGTCAATGTTTTACCAAATCTTCATTTGGCAAATTGTATAATTTTACAATTTTTATTTCGCTAAAAGGTAGTTTTACGGGTTTCGTACCCAAAGAGTGACATTGGACCCTGTTACTAAAGCCTCTGCTGTCCGTCCGTCTGTCTGGCAGCGGGCTGTATCTCATGAACCGTAATGTACCTAGACAGTTGAAATTTTCACAGTGTGTGCATTTCTATTGCCGCTATAACAACAAATAAAAATAAAATAAAATTCAAAATTAGTAAATCTTGTACAATGGTATTGTGTTTTGAGGGTTGGGCTATAGTTCCCACGCGGGCCCAGTGCGGATTGGGAACTTCGCATACACCGTCAAATTGCTTTGCAGGTGTGTTGCAGGACTAACGATGTTTTCCTTCACCGAAAATCTCATGGTAAATTTACAAATTATATTTCGCACATAAATTCCGAAAAACTTAGAGGTGCGAGCCCGGGTTCGAACCCACGACGTTCTGCTTAGGAGTCGGCAGGTCAAACCATTAGGCTACCACGGCTTTTTTCATGTGGTCAAAGAGTTAGATTATTTTTAATTACCTGTAGATAGGCGTGCCCAGGTCCTCTTTGTACCAGAGCACAAGCAGGACAGCGTCGTCCTCGTCTATTGACGCGATGTCGCACGGCAGGTACACCGGCTCGCCTGCGACCGCAGACACTTGCGTCATGGTCGCTGCAACAAAAAATATAGCTTAAGTATATTAAAAAAAAAATGTGACGTTCTCAATATAAAAGGACCTTATGGAGGCAGGCGGTTACGCCGTTTTTAGAACTGTTACCATAGTATTCGTATAGTTACAAGAATAAGACGAGCGTAACTGCCTTCCTCCATAAGGTCCCTTTATATTGAGAACGTCACATACGAGTATATCAATATATCGTACAGTCACCACACGGGATTGTTGAGCCACTATAGAACCCTCTCACAGAAAGTCGACGGAAAATTTTGACGTAATTTCTTTTGAGTGGCTTGACGTTGTCATTATGACAGGGTTCTATGGCGGCTCAACAATCCCGTGTGGTGACTGTACTTAATCATTTAGCTTACAAGTAAAAGCCTTAGTCTTTTTTAACTCCAGACGCAAACTGAGAGGTGTTATCTTATGCTTCTAAACGAGAAACATTTTGTATATATATTTGTATTCACGTTCTCGAAAACGGCTCTAACGATTTCGATGAAAATTTCAACATTAGGGGGCGAAAATTTGTTCTAGCTAGTTTACCTATCTGGGAAAATTAGTTTTCCTCGTATTTTCACGCAAAAAGATTTCTCGCGCAATATGGTTTGTAATTTCGGGGCGGCTGCCGCCGTCTGGATAGACTGATTGTTAGAGCGCTGGCCTACTAAGCAAAGACTGCGGATTCGAACCCCAGCAATGGATTGGCTTTTAAGTTTAACGTGTGTATCTGTGTAGCTGTGGCATCGTAGCTACTAAACGGATGTACCGCTATTTTTGTTTGAAAGGGGATTCGAGGAGCGCTCTTAGCTAAATTTAGCGAAAATCTGTTGGGCCATTTAAGAGTGACGACCTCTGAAATTACCTTATTATAAAATTGTCGGGTTTTTAATGTATTAAAAGTTATTCTTATTTGGTTCAGCGCATCTTGCTTTGATACTCCTATCGTAACATTCGTAACCATACTGCTGACGGGGTAGCTATGATCGAATTTCATTTCATCGGAAGCTAATTTCCACGTGCAGGAGTTATAATCTTTTGGTGGTGTGTAAGATAACCTGAAAACAATAAGGTTTCAGCAGAAATTAGCATTCGATGAAATGAAATTCGATGAAATGATACGTTCGATGAAAGGTGTTTCGATAAAGTGATGAAATACCCTGTTGACGTAATGGACCTATAAAATTATGGTTGATTTTACGACAATTCTTGATGGCCCCATAGACTGTACGATGTTTCTTTACGATCCGTCGTTTCATACCGATCGAAACGAATCGATAGTGTATGTCAATATCGTTCATAATTTTCGTTACAATTTCGTAAAATTTTTTGAAGCGATCGATCGTCATGATGTATGTATGTATGTAAACTCTTTATTGCACAAAAAGTATAAGTAAATAATACATTGACATCGTAAATTTAAAGTACAAAGGCGAACTTATCCCTAAATGGAATCTCTTCCAGCTAACCCTGAAGTAGATGAGTAAGGCAATGCATGGGGTTAGACACATACAAGTTTTGCACAAAAAGTAGCAAAAAGTATTCAAAATATTAAACTATCAGTTAGAAATATTGATAATACATGATTTTCTTCAGATTGATCGAACCGACGAATCTTACCGTATATGGGGCTGTTTACTGACAAGTATACAAAGAGCTGTTATGACGAATCATACGTAAATACTTAAATGACGAACAATTCTTACAAATAACATGTGTTCATCATTTTTAGGGTTCCGTATCCGTAGGGGTGCCCAACAGGACCCTATTAATATGCCTACGCTGTCCGTCTGTCCATCCGTCTGTCTGTCTGTCCTAATTATAAAGAGCTGTATCTTTTGAACTGTGATAGATAGCGGGTTGTTTTTTTTTAGAATATGTGTTATAAAAAAGTGAAATAATAATATAAAAAAGGGGGTCCCCATACAAGAAACGTTTTTTTTTACAACGTTCTTTTTATTTTTGTTGTATCGTAAAGTCGGTAAAACAAGCGTCAAATTATGTATAACAAACCCTATAGAATAACAACAAAAACTTAAAACAAGCCAAATGTGTACGGAACCCTCAGTGTGCGAGTCCGACTCGCACTTGACCAGTTTTTCCTTAGACATTGACGAACACAGCTGTATCTCTTTGAAATTCTGCCAGTGTTTACTCTGTACCTCGGCAAAATAAACAAGTCCGTAACTCCGAATATATCAGCACGGGTAGCACAAGTTGTATTTTCCCGCTTGTCGCTCAGTGCGTCTCTTTCGTTACAGACTAGGCAGAGAGGGATTACCGAGCGACAAAAGTCGCGGGCAACTTGTGCTAGCCGCCCTGTTGCTATAGTATATTTCGCCGTGTATTTTTACGTCGAAGCATTGCTTTTCGTCCGTATATTTTTTTCTTATTCCCGCTACGGTATTGGAAATGAGGGCCAGTATTGCCTGCGGGTTAAGCACGCATACACGAGATAAAATTTGACAGGTGCTAGGGAAATGAATACATCTATTCCATATTCTCATATAAGACTTAACGCTTAAGGTTTAAAATGAAAATCACTTATAGTCCCTTAGTAAGAAAAGGTAATAAAAAACAGGACGGGACACTTTAATTTAAACCTTAAGCGTTAAGTCTTACGTTAGAATATGGATGTATTAATTTCCCTAGCACCAGTCAAATTTTATCTTGTCCATGCATATTAAGCCCGATGGCGAGGATAGTTAATAAGAATAAGAATTTATTTAGTAAATAGTTAAAAGATAATGCGACCCGATATGATGCGGTATGTTTGATATATCTAGTGGACCCCAAACTGGGCTGGGCATGTATCTTGGGACCCTGTGAGTCGGTTTACATTAAGCAGGAAAAACAAAAGAAAACAAAATGAATTCAAGATATAGGATAAAAAAAATCTCAATGCTTAATTTATGGTTTAATACTGACAAAAACTAAAATTAAGTTTTTCTTATTTATAATAACAATTAATGATTGAGAGTGCGGTTTTGTATGTAAGTTGTAGTATAAAGACTCATTTTCATTGGTCGATAACTCGCATAGAAATAGTACATTGACGAGTTGGTATTTACGTTTGAGGCGAGAGCTATTGTAACGACGCAATGTACCTAGTACTACTAGCATGTATCGACCAATGAAAATGATTCTACAAGCTACATTATTATAACAAGATAAAAGATGATTACCTAAGAGCCTGTTTCACAATCGACAAGTAGATCCATCTGCCAGTTAAAGATAGCCCTCTGCTTGTCTATTTTCAAGTGTAAGAAAAGAAAAGGGCTAAATTTATTTGACAGATATGCTTTACTTGGCGATTGTGAAACAGGCGTAAAGAGACGTAAAGAGTGAGAAATTAATAGTAAATTAATAAAGGCTATCCCTCGTTCTGTATACATTTGTCATTTTTTGAAGAACATGACGAAATCCCATATTTGCGGTATTTCTGATGGTGTAATACATTAATTTGTAACCAAATTAACATAACAGTTACACGTCACTACAAAATATGAAACTAATGGTTACTGGATAACAATTAAAATTAATAAAGCATCATGTAGTTAAAATAATATAATTAGTAACTACATATTTTATGTACCTATATAAATATCTTAGTAGGTACCGTTTCACAGTATCTTTTTAGGATATTTCGTATTTTTCTAGGTTATTTATTATATATAACTAGTAAAGATATCAAAATGCATTATAAGAAGTTTTTCATTTGTAATGATAGTTTTTTTTATTTTATTTATTTATTTATTGTGAAACAAACAGTCATACAAAGTACAAAATTACTAATTATTATATAGATTAACGTACAAAAACCTAAAAATTACCAAATTTACGACGTGTCTGTATTGGTCGTCAAAGCGAAGTACTCGTAGCTTATGTCAAACATATAGACTGATTTGTTCCTGTTAAAAATTAGAAGAAACGAGAACAAGACTCTGACGCTGAGAAAATAAATTAACACATTAAAAAAATAACCGCAGACTACCCAACTAAACTCTAGTTTAAAAACACCCATAAATCCTGGTATCACTGTAATCCAGTGCGCTTGCCCACATTGTCTCATTGCATCCGGACCGGGCAACAACCGTGCAGACCGGGTAAGACGTAAGGAAAGCCCGGACGTCCGGCTCGACCCACTTATCCGGGCAGTGTCGCAATTTATCGCAGTTTTCGAACATTTTCAAATTTCGAATTTCAATTGTCAGTTGTTTTGATTTAAAAATAATAACGGGTTGCTTTGTAAGAAAATTTTAATACAAAGTTACCTAGTTATATTTGGTAGTAATAGTATATAGCATATATAGATATTACTTTCGCTTAGTTAATATTAAATTAACTAAAAGATAGATAAAAAAAAATAACCCTCATTTTAAAAGTTTAAAAGCATATAAATATCAGGGAACAAACATAATTTATGTCATACATACAGTATGTTACCTATATACCTTATACACATTCGAGGAAAAACAATCATTACAGTATTGCATTCCAAATTCAAATACTATACATACAAACGTGCATAAACTTTTTAATGGCCTTTTTACGTTTAATAATATTACTTTTTAAGTTGAATTAAAACATTTACTTATCAATAAATTAAGTACTTATTTGTACGTTGTAACCTGAAACCCTTAGCCTGTTTCACCGCATATCAATACCTTGAACCGATAATTTATTACACGCAAAAAAATATTAAAGCAAATTATCTTGAACATCTAATCTTCACCTATAAAAAACCCATTTTATTACTGGCCAGTGACACACCCATAATGAAAACTCCATAAAAGCTGCATTAAAAACGACCCCCACTGGTTTTTATATCGTCAAGGAAACGCGGCTATTTCCGACCGACCGGAAACGCGCCCGCCCCGCTAATACAGCAAATCGTTCCAGCCTTTCGTTTACATACGTGTGTGTAATGTAACCTTTATAGAGGCCATTCGCTCTATTTATCTATTTATCAAGCCAATGACGACGTCAAAATAGTAAGTTCCAAAGTTCCCTCTTACATTAAATTAAACCCGGATCGTGTACAAGACCTGTCACGACGTTATTTCCCATACACTAACCTTGTTCCCGGATTCCGGGCATGAGAAATAAATCCCGTTTCCGTTGCAGCCGAATTTTCGTCCGGAACTCCAATTTGGCTTCGGGTTCCCATTATGTCGGTTTTCAGTCTCTTTGAAATGCGCTTGCTTCATTACGCCAGAGTTTAAAGGCAAATATTGTCTTTGACCGTGTGCATTATATATTAGAAATAGTGAGCTTAATTTAAACGCTGAATAAAGGAGAGCGCTTCAATTATCGACCGAGAATGTATCATCTTACCGCTGAAATTCGGCGAAAACTAATTGTTTTAATGAAATTAATCCCTATTTCCATTGGTCACGTCATAACTTGAGAACGGCTTGGACAATTCGGCTATTTTTTTTTTCAAATATTCTTTAAAGTCCGAGGAAGGTTCTTATGAAGAGAAAAATTTGATATTTCAACTTTAAGGGGAGGAAATGGGAGGGAGAACTTTAACCGGAGTGAAGCGAGGGCGGGTCGCTAGTAATAAATATTTATTACGTAGGTTAGATTATGTTAGGCTTGTAACTAATTAATAAAAAGCTTCCTCAGTGGTAAATGTTTGTAGATAAAATAAAAACTCGACAAATTTATAGATAAAGTATCCATCATTTATTATTTGTTTTTAATCAAAGTGGCATTTGTACTCGTACGTCTGTCTATCTGTCTCTTTGTATATCATTCGATTAAAGTAATT
Organism: Tortrix viridana; assembly: GCA_963241965.1. Lineage (NCBI taxonomy): Eukaryota > Metazoa > Arthropoda > Insecta > Lepidoptera > Tortricidae > Tortrix > Tortrix viridana. Next base: position 2,326,904 of record OY725189.1, on the reverse strand, counting down.
TAAACGGTTGTGTTACTTTTTTTCTTATTGAAATTCAATATAAAACCAGGCCAGAAAAATTACCGAGTGATGCGGTATCATTATTTCAATATATACCCGCCGCATTAATTCCAAACCAGAAACTCATTGCATCAGAGCATGTTTATGAATATTAATGATTTTCTCACTGATTAATCTTTTCATAACCAATTACCGACACCAAACGCACGCTACGCCATCTTGTTTATTTAGCATTTTAAACCTATTCCGAACTCTATGCATAATGCAGAGTTTCAACTCGCAAAACATCGATTATGATAATAAGGCCATCAACACAACTACCTAACCCAATCTTTTTGTCGCTACATAAAAATACAGTCCAAGTAAGTCCAAGTCTGCATTTTAAAACGCAACCGAAATTAGACTTACACTTTAAACCGTTAGCGTTCGGTTTTGGTGGTGCACAGCAGAATTTTAAGGATGATAGTAGGATATCATTGGAATAATTAAAAAGCTTTATCTATTTATTCAGTTGGTAGTTAGTGCATTTGTGCCAATTCCACAGTCGAGTGCCGTTGGGTTTTTATTATGTCCGCTCTTGCAGTTTCAAGTGATGGTTCTTTTTTGTCGGAAGTTTCCGGAAATATTGCGTTTCTATAAATACATTTTTATGCTCATTGAAGTGCCCATTCCTAATTTCTGTTCTCCTTTACATTTTGTAGTAGTTTTTTCGTTTTCTCGTTTGATAACAAAAGCTTGAGCTGAGAATTAATATAACAGGATAATCTTATTTATTAATAACAGTATAACTAAGGTTAACATTATATAAATAATAATCCAGCCTACGTGCGTCCCACTGCTGGGCACAGGCCTCCACTCAAAATGAGAGGGTTTGGGCTATAGTTCCCACGCGGGCCCAGTGCGGATTGGGAACTTCGCACACACCGTCAAATTGCTTTGAAGGCGTGTGCAGGTTTCCTCACGATGTTTTGCTTCACCGAAAAGCTCATGGTAAATTTACAAATTATATTTCGCACATAAATTCTGAAAAACTTAGTTGCGAGCCCGGTTTCGACCCCACGACCCTCTGCTTAAGAGTCGGCAGGTCAAACCATTATGCTACCACGGCTACATTTATACACTGCTTATTTAAACCAAAGATTAGGCAAAGATTAGGGAAGCCAAAGAAAGTAGCTGATCAAGAGAAATCCGAAAACCGTCCAAGTGATATTGGTTTCAATAACCAAATTCAAAATTAAGACTGTAAAGTTGGAACGTTACAGTTTTTACGTAAAATCCTACGACTCGGAAGTCGACTGGGCAAATTATTTTTTATTGATTAATCGTGTAATTGGACGCTCGAAATACTCGTAAATGGTGGTTGTATTCACAATTGCTTAGTTAGTTTGATGTTCACACAATCGTTAGCTGTAATAAAAGATAATATATTAACCCACAAAACATCCCATCAGACAAGAAATATTCTACAAAATGCACTCAAAAAACACCTCGTCGAAAATTCAAACGGCGTGCCTACCTCGTGAATTCAACACGGAATCATCTCCGCACGACCGATCGGCAGAAACTAGAGAATTTCCTAAACTATGTAAAGTATCTCACTCCATCACCGGCCACGGCGAATATATAAGCGATGCACGTACAAACACGGCTTTAACTTAACATTCACGGGAAAATAGACCACATTTACACAGAACCGAGTTATATAGTTACGGCTGTGAACGTAGGTTTGTTCACGTAAAATAAACAATCTCTACGAGAGCTGGCTTTATTTCTCACTCGTCGTTTGACGGTTTCTATTTAGATAGTCATCAATATTTACGTCAGATGCTAAGACGCCATGTGGATTTAGTTAAATTCTCGTTTGCGGCTTGAAAGAGACTAATGTACAAACAACATAAAGGATCATGAGCAAATTAGGTAATAACGGAGTTAAAATAATCTAGGCTTCGTGACTGTTACGTAATTACATTCATTATGACACGCGTATAGTTTTATTAAACGAGGATAACTTATAATATTTAAGAAACGGAAATTTGGGCAAATAAAAGTCACTAAAAGGCAAGGAAGGTAAAGGTAAGGTAGGTTAAAATGGAGATCATTTGATTCAAGGGCCGCAGTAGTATGGTAGTCCGAATATATAGCCAGCAAAGCAATGAACCTAAGGCAAGTTATTAATACGAATAACACACGATAGTGACCTAGCTACTGCACCAGTAAACAAACTCGGCACGTAACTTGACTATGACCTAGATAATAACAAATATTATTTTTATTCCTTTAAATATTATTTAGAGTTACGGGGAAAGGAAATGAAACAAAAAGGTCTTGTTAAAATAAATAGTTATTTTAAAATTGACAAAACATTATAAAATTTATAAATATTAAAAAATTTCAGACAATGTTACACTCATATTAACCTAGCTCCAAACTAAACCCTATGGTTACGCTATGCTATATGTAACGAAACAGACTTATCCTCATTTTCTGCTTGTAAAGTTTTGTATGCAACAAAGTACGTAATTATCTCTTACGACACTGTGCCTGTTGTTAACTTAGAACTAGGATGTTTTTAATAGCAAAATAATGCATGTTATATTTTTTTATCAATCACATAAATTACATTAATATCACATAATACTAAAATTATATTTTTACCTAACCCGTCATCTTCCAAGGGTATTCTTCGAGCGTTTTAACTGCTCTCATTCCCCTGGGGTCCGGGTGGTCGCATTAATGTCGAACTTCCTGTAGATTAAAATAGCATTTTCAGTTATTTTGTAGAAGTCAGGGCACTCTACAAGATAATCGAAAATAGCATCCAAAGCTACAGAAATTTCGATATTAATGCGACCAGGGGAATGAGAGCGGTTGAAACGCTCTAAGAATTACCCCCAAAAACTTCCCGCCGAAAAAACACAATCCAACTCATCCTACTTCTGATTTCACCGCTACCGTTTTTCGACGCAATATCACCGCTGTAGCTGTCCCTGTCTAATCCCCGTAATCCCGCATGTTACGAGCATTATTCTTCGTCGCTCGCGGTCATATCTCAGCGAGATACGCAGACGGCTCAGATTTCCCCGAGGACTCAAACAAGGTCATGTACGGTTTAGGCTAATATAAGCCCGGTAGAGAAATATTATCTGCGAGAAGGATTTTCAATTCTGAGCGTTTCTGCTTCGTTTGTTCTGCCCGTGGTCATGGTTTAAACATGTTTAATGGACATCTTTTGAATCTTTTAAAGCTGCGAGTTGTTCTTGATGCTTCGGAAAAAACTGTGTTGTAAGATATTCTCAGTTTTTTCGAAATTGAAGTGTTTAAATCTTCCACTGATATTCAGTAAGTTTTATAGGATAATAAGCATCATACATTCTCTTTTCAACTAGCTCTAATCAAACTATTCGAATTAATCCACTTACAATCTGATCTGAAGCCCCAGTCAAGTCAAGGATGCATTAAGCTAACTTAACGGTTTTCACAATCAAAGGAAATATATAGGAACGACGTATTAGTTGCGTCAGCTGCTTGTGTCAATTCCATATTTTGTCGATTTTCGAAAATCGGTAAGTTAATGCGTCTTGGCTAGCCCCCTGGTGATATAAGTATAAAACGAATTTACTGCAGTTTAATAGATTTATATCTGCTATTTAGTATAGCTATTTAGCTCTATTATTATTATATTCATAGCGTCAAATTCCGAATCACGAAACCACTTACCTAAATAAAATTCTTTCTTCGAGTAAGGGATTCTTATTAATATTGAGATCTAATGAATTCCACATGAAGTAGGGTCTCGTAAAACGTTTCTATCAATCGCACGACTGCCGCAAAATACCCAAATGTACAGTAGAAACGCAATAAAATAAAGGGAAAATTAGTAAAGAAAATTGCCAGCTCCTTCTGGGTAGAACTAGCTTGTAGTTTTTCACACAGAAACTATTAATTTCCCGTAATAAAAAATACATCGTTACCGATCATCAGATCGTTACTCTACCTGCTTCTTGCGTGTCGATGGCGTCTCAAATAGAAGTTGAGCATTATACAGCCACACGAACGCCATTGCTGGTGGCGGTATAAAGGTCCTGCCGCATACAGATCACTCTTCCTAGTAACAGTTTGTTTTCCGCTACGCGGTAGCCATTCGAGAGCTCTACGAACCCTTCAGTCATCCATTCTTCTTTTAGAATATTTATACTCATTTCCTTATTTATCCTTACTTCTAAGTTTATTATTATGTGAAAGTGTGTTTAGTCATCACGATTTAACGCCTTAACTGACGTAAAATTTGGTATAGCTTATAAACGGTGATCGACGTAGATTTCGGAAAATTAGGCAGTTCCCAAGGGATCAGCGATAAACGACTTCTACGCGGACGGAGTCGCGGGCGAAAGCTACTTACTTAAGTGGAATGATGACGTAGTATAAAAATATATCCATAAATGTCCATTTAACTTCGCCTTCACCGCATTCGTATATTTCGCTCGTAAAAAGAGGGTAGCTGAAATATTTATTTCGGTTTATATAGCTTTTACTAGTTTCACACTAAGCTCTATCGCATTATGCCGAAGTGAGAATAAACACACAAACTTTATACATCGCTTGCGCAATACTACATTACGATATTATTGTTTCAACTTTTTGTTAAGTAAAATCATTTGTGATCGTCCAAATCGAAAGGGCCCTCCCTCATGCCGGCGCTTACGCTGTTATAGTTTTCAGTGCCTTGTCATTAGTATAACAGCCGTGTGAAAAAAGGCGTAACCGCCTGCCGCGATAAGGTCCCTTTTGACAAATCAAACGCAACGTCGTCCAAAGACGACACATTTGGTTTATAAAAAGGTTCGTTTTTATATGAACTACTTTCCTTAACGTGGTAAATTGAAGAAAGATGAAAAAATACCATGTTTAAACGAAATAATAAAATTAATTATTTGCTGCATTTACTGCATAGACATTTGTACTGAACAGTCATAACTATACCTAATTACCTAATTATAAAGGTTCAAATCTCTTAGCTCATCGGGAAGTTCGTTGGAAATCCATGGCAAAGAGACACAACAGTGAAGTTTAGGTACATTTTTATCCTAAAAAAACTTGCTTTAACCAATAAAGATCTAGTGAATTACACCGTCTCTATAGATGCATTGTGAAATTGTTATTTAAAACCTGATTCTAATTCGGTAATAATTTTCAGTACGTAATATTCACAAAGTTCTAAGACCCCTAAAAAATATTATTGAAATACAAATCTCATCCATATTTACGCGTATTTCATTCATATTTACAAATGACGTAGTGTTATATTCGCGCTGAGAGGACCCTCCCATCCCTCATTCCTGTCTCGCATCAATGCGCACGTGGACGTATACGTACGTCATCTTAATAAATTTGGCATCAAAATTATGCCATTTTTAATCTACTTGATAGTGTTTTGTTTTCTTTTAATGCCAGTAATGTAGCTATGTCTATGTTGCTTTTTGAATCGAAAGTATGCCATGCCTTTTTATTCGATTTTGGTGGCGAAGTTTATGAAATGATTTTGAGGTAAGAGAATGGGCAGACCATTAACAAAAAATACTCTTAAAAACGAATATTTTATTGGTTCTGACAATTTAACATACCGTTATACATAATTCAAATGCGGTATGAAAATGAGTCTCAACCTCAAACTGAAATTGGTCTCGTCATTTCGTTTGTTTCAACCTAAAACTAGTTATAACTGTTATTCTTAGCGTAACAAAAACTTACACGAAACAGAATAATGTACAACAAATACAATCCAGTATAATAAATACTTTCGGTCTATTTATTCTGGGGCGCAAACACTGTCGTCCCTCGTAATTCTATTATGGATGTCAGTATTGTATTACTCAGTCCGAAGTGTTTGTGAGTCCATGGCCGTGTGCTTTAGGGCTTAGGACTCTCTTGTAATGAGCCGCTCGTGCAAAAGGACTTACTATGGATGTAGAGAATTAATTTCAAGAAGTTTACGATTAAACTCGAATCTTATTACCTTTCTTCCCCTTCGCAGGATTCGCAATTAACATATTACTTTACAGGGTTCCATACATCCGATGGTCTGTCTGTCTGTTACCACTTCATGCTTAAACCGCTTACCCGATTTAGATGAAATTTGGTATGTAGATAGTTTAAGCCCCGGGGAAGGATATAGGATAGTTTCTATCCCGGAAAATTTGATAATTCCCGTGGGACGAAGTCGCGGGCAAAAGCTACATCATACATTAAAGTCTTTCACCCCGCTGAGTTTGTGTAAAAAAAGAATATTAATAAGTAATATTAAATTATAACTATACATATTACACAAAAACACGCACATACAGTTTGAATCATGAAATCCCAGTTTGGAGCTGAATCATTGTTCGTGTAATATATAATACCATGTAGGCAGACAATAGCTTCGTCAGCATGAGCTCATTCGAGGCCATGAAATCACAATTGTATCCAATATGGACACACAAACGTGTAACTTGGTGCTGAACGAGGTAATAACTACATAAGTACGCAATTCGCTAATATCCGTACTAAAGCAATCGGTCATATTAATCTACTTTAATAAATAACCAAATGCAGGATATATTTGAGAGTGAGAGAGTGAGACAGACACAAGGCAGTTGATGTAACTATTGACAATAATGTGCAAAATGGCAGACGGTTTTACACTACATGTAAATACTCTTAGCGACTGATGTGTGTGAGATAGGTTTCGGAAAAATGAAAGTAAGGAAACATTCATTAAATGCTCATGAAATAAACAAACAAATAGAAAAAGAAACTTAGAACTTAGAGCCGTGTTAACCTTTTGAACTCGATTGACGGCTATAGACGTCATGGTTGACAGCGCAAAAAAGAAGTGTATTTGAGGAAGGTGGCCATGCATTAGCTATGGTGTGGTGTCTTATTATATCAAACTACAGTGGTGAAAAGGTTGTTAGTAAACTCATCTCGACGGTGATTCCCGTTTCAAGACAATGTCATTTTTAGGGTTCCGTATCCAAAGGGTGTCAAATTGAACGGCAATCCATTAAAAACAATTACCCTACGCTGTCCGTCGTCAGTCCGTCTGTCCTAACTATAAAGAGCGGTATCTTTTGAACCGTAATACATAGCGGGTTGATTTTTTTTCATATTGTGTGTTATTACAGCGGATTTCGTAACAAATAAAAAAAAAAGAAATTTAAATAATAAAGGCGGTCCCCATACAAGAATCTTTTCTTCAACGTATTTTTATTTTTGGTGTATCGACAAAACGGTAAAAATTACAAGCGTCAAATTTGGTATGATACAGAATAACAACAAATACTACAAACCAGCCAAATATGTACGGAACCCTCAGTGCGCGAGTCTGACTAGCACTTACCCAGTTTTTGACGCATCTTGTGACAGGCATCTCAGCCAAGATGAGTTTAATACGGCCCTAACACTCCGATAGTCACAAAAAACCCTTACCGGGAATATAACTGGACCAAAGCCTTGTAAAGACATTTAACATTTAAACGCGTAAGAAAATTCACTATTCCTTAAGTCACGTTCCAGCGTCCGTAAGTCGGGCCAACTTTTTTTATTGGAAACTACTAACAAATGGCCGGGGAGGAACTCCGTAAGAAATTCAAATTACGTGCAATCTAATTTCGCGTACACGTTGATTCGGCTCATTCAAAATAATCAAAAAGTTTTTGGGCGTCACAGTTCACAGTTAATTACACCAGTTGAAAGTTTTTAAAACAATTAGGTACACCAACTCTTAAAATGAACAAAAGCACCATCACAATCAGTTAGGAAAATTGAAGTAAGCTTTTTATATTCCTGAAAGAATTTTGCAAATCGGTGCAGTAGGTTTTGACACAATCGCGAAGATACATACAGATATTCTTAAGAGTCAAACGCAGAAGAATTTAAAAAATAATTTACGAGGTTTAGACACTTGAAGTACAATTTTTTTTGTCGAATCGTTTATATTTTCAGCTTTACATTTAAATAACCTGGAAATAATTTAAAACGTTTATTTATAATTGTTAGCCGTAGTATCCGTTCTAATAAATGCCTCAACTATAATAATTATCGTGAAATTTGCTACAAAGGAAGAAGAAGAAGAAGAAAATCGTTTATTTGGTGCAAAGTAAAATAATTCAACACAAAATTGATTCATAAACAGTAAACTAACTTAGAAACTAACAGATAGATTATAGCCCGGAGACGGATAACGTACTTTACGTTTTGTGCCAGAAAATTTGAGTTCCGTAAGGAATATCAATTAAGAACTTTTACGTGGAAAGAGCCGCAGGCAAAAGCTAGTCAATAAATACTCCGTCAATCACCATTGCAATCATAATCATTCTGTTTTTAAGGCACCCACTGCGCCCGGTGCGCATTTGGTAAAATGCGAAATTCGCGAATCGCCTCGGCGAATGGAAATGCTTTGTTTTCGCAGATATGGGAAATAAATTTTCGCCGGGGGCGAGCGGGAGATTGTTCGCAAAAGGGCCAACTTAAATCGACTTTCGAACTGTTCGCCGGATGTACCCGATAGGGCTATCGGGTTTTTTTGGGTGCGTGAATTTTTCGGGCACTTTTAATCAGTTTACGTATGCACAGCTGTAATCTGAAATGGGGTAGACAGATGTATGTAGCGGAAGACGAAGGAACGTTTTGATCATGTGCAAGACTTAGGTTCCTTTTTCGGATACATGAGGTACGATATTATATAATGTACGTTTATATAATGCTGACCTGAAAAGCAAATAGGAAAGAACTACCGAGCCATTCGAAAAAGGGACAGAAGCTTAAAAGAAGTCGGTTAAGAAAGAGAACCAAAAAAAATTTTTAACAAAAAAATAAACCGTCTTCAAAAACTGACTAAAAAGGGTTAAATAAAGATCGGCCTCCTAAGAGTCCTAGGAATTGCCAAATTTAGTGCCTAGGTACATGAAATATATCCAAGCCGGTGTCAAGTAGATACACAATAGCAGTGACACCATGATGATGATTCTTGCCACCGACTTCGATATATTTCATGTACCTAGGCACTAAATTTGGCAATTCCTAGGACTCTTAGGAGGCCGATCTTTATTTAACCCTTTTTAGTCAGTTTTTGAAGACGGTTTATTTTTTTGTTAAAATTTTTTTTTTTTCGCTTTTTAGTGATGCACCTAATATTATTAAGAACCTATGTGATAAAGCACATAAACATCACATTAAGAAACAATAGCCTAATACCAATTTCTCATCACCCTTATTAAAATGTCGCTGTCCAAGATGCAGGGCCGTTAATCATTGAGGAGTTCTCCCGGTACTTTACCATCAGTTGCACTTCACCACATGCATTATAATCAGTGTAAGAGTAGCTTCATGTTCTTAAAAAAGAAATCTCATTGCTGGCGTCAATTACTTACGACTAAAAAGTTCCGGTGGTCATCTCTGGTCTTCATCATCAGTTCCTCTTCACCAAAAGGTGCTTTTATAATGCAATTTATTAAGGTCTTGCAGGTAATACCAAAATCGCTGTATGTGTGCCTATAACTTTTGAGGAGTTCCCTCAATTCCTCATAGATCCCATCATCAGATTCTGATTTCGTGACAATGAAACCACCTCGGAAGTATACCCTTTCAAACAAAAAAAGAATTTTTAAAATCGGTCCACAATTGACGGAGTAATCGCGCAACAAACATACAAAAAAAAAAAAAAAAAACAACATACAGTCGAATTGAGAACCTCCTCTTTTTTTGAAGTCGGTTAAAAAAAAGTCACAAGCAACTAGGCTAGCTAACTAAAGCGTCGTCGTATGAAGGTTAATTACATGAAAGATCTTAAAGTGTCAATTGTGCCCGAGAGTGAAAGAAAGAAAAAAACTAAGAAAAACATTTATTCACAACAACAAAACACTGAAATAATAATTAAAAATAACACAAAAGGGAAAGAGAACACAGAGATAGTGGAAAATTGTTACGAAACGGACCCAACTCAGCATGGGCTGGCCGTGAAGCCAACGCTGGTCTTCCGCTGGATCCACTCCGTGAAGACACGGAAGGTGACACAACACAAGCAGGTAGGTACATTGTATGGCATATTATATAGAGAGCTCATCGTGATAAAAAAAAACAAAGCAGTTTTTCCAAAACAGTGTCTCGCATTTTTTACACTAAGCTAATACAAAAGTCAATAATAAATGTCAGTTCACTTTATCGTAGCTATCCCGTTTGTGTTAAATAACCAGTGAACTCCAATATATATCATTCTGAAGAGACTGAAGAAATAGGTCAAAAAACCCTTTATTTTTATACCCCACTTCATCACTGTAAAGTACCTCGCACACTTACGGAAGAATTATGGAATTGGCTTTACTAAAAAACGTTATTTCGAATATGTTTTATATTCGAATATCGAATATGACATATTGAAAGCTTTTAACTGTATCATAATTTTATTATTACCTAACTTGTATTTTATATTAAACAAAGCCGGTAACGTAATGCTCACATGCAGTGAAGTCACTGACTAATAAGCTGTATTAAAAGTTAGTGGTATATACTAACGAATAAAATAGCACACACTTTTTAATTTATGCATTTAAATAATATCCTTAATAGTTAAGGCCAGCTTGTTTACAAAAAACATCAATTTTAGGGTTCCGTACCAAAATGGTAAAAAAGGAACCCTTATGGAGACTTCGTTGTCTGTCTATCAGTCTGTCTGTATGTCACAGCAGTTTTTCTCAGTTTGAAATTTGGCATAGTTGTATAACTTGCTTGCCCGCATCTGTTTTTAGTAAAAAAATATGAAATTGATTTTATAAATAATTAAAAATGATTTGAATGAAAGTGATTTGATAATAGCAAATGGAGTGTCACATGAAAGGGCTTAATTTGCACATTTCAAAACTGTTTTTTTTTTTATAATTTTCCGTGACGTACTTTTGGATTTTTACCCGAAAATGTTCAAAAAAGTATCGTTCCCCCTTATCTCCGAAGTTTATGAATCGAAAAATCTGAAAAATTCCTTAATTATGGATAATTACTTATACTTTACGAGATAAATAAAACAAAGTGTTCAAAATTTATAGTTAACGAGAAAATGACAAAAAACTTTAAAGATCTGTACAAAAATTTAGCAAGTCAAATTATCTAAACGCAGCTTATTTCCAAACTAAACGCACCTGGCCATAAACAAAACACGATTTACGTTCCGAAAAACACGATTCAATAGACAAACCCGTTTCCCGCTCAGTCTATTCTATATCTAAAAATGAGTTCGACGTCGATTTTTCCCCGAAAACCTTTTCCCCGATATTTGCGCTAGAAACGTGGCAACACTGTTTGTACGATAGATTGCGTTGCCATACATACTGTGAAACAAATTTAGAAATAATATTGTTAAAATGAAATTCGCGTTTTTTTTTGTCGTGGTAATGTAATAAAAAAAAACTGCATGTTTTTGATGGATCTGATTTTTTTTTGAGAGACTGAGCTGGCGTTCATCGCGAGTGTGCATTTGGAACTAATGTCATACAAGGAATTTACCTACTTAATGAGGGAATACGCGTGGAAGAGACGTAACGCATCTACTGTAACATATCAAACCTCATCGTTGACGATGTGTTACTGAAAAGAATAGCAACACAGGGATGGAACAAACAGCTTTACCCACCATTAAGTTTATAGTTGCGTCACGCTGCCAAGCGACGCTCGTCAAAATCTATGGAGCGGGGTGGGCGCGATTCCAAACCGATACTTCCGTAGTCGAATATTATCAATTTAAAAAGGTTGAATGATACTGGCCAGTTTTAAAATTATTAGTCAACAATGCCAACATAATTGCTGAAGCTTACATGCCAAGAAGTTAAAGAAGTTAAAAAAAGCGAGGACGTTATTGTAGGAATGTGTCGCCAGTTCAAAAGAACAAATAAAAAATATCGCTTTTCATACAGATTCAGTAATATTTAATAACAACAAAGAACCCCAACAATAGATAACTCGAGTACAATCATGAAACATGAAATCAATCAGTATCAAATAGAAACACCCTCACGCTTTCACAAAAAAATACTATAATACATCTCCCAATAATTCGCACACCATAAACGTCGAGTTTCTATTGGCCAATACATATCAATCTAAACGTGATGGAGAGAGCTGGTTGGTTAATTTATGGCTCAACCCAAACCTGGTAACAGCGGCCAACGAGCTGATCGATGGAGTTTGTTAATGTGTGTGTGGAAAATAAATTCCGTTTTCATATTTGGGCATTGTCCCATCACCTTGTTTTCCCACAATTGGGAAATGTTCGGTGATAACTGATCAGAATCAGGAATATAATAAATAAAAAATAAATAAATGTCATGGGACAATCTGACACGAATTTTCCTAGTCCTAAACTAAGCTCTAGGCTTGCACCATGGATACCAGGCCAAGATAAACATACATATATAGATAAATACATACTTAAATACATATAAAACATAAATGACTCCGGAACATCTCGCGTTTAACACACAAATATTTGCCCGTACCGGGATTCGAACCCGGGACCCCTAGTTTCGTAGGCAGGGTCACTACCAACTAGGCTAACCACGAAAATGCCCATTTATGAATTCTTTAAAAATTAACCAGAAAAGTGCAGAGGTGGATTATACAACACTATTGCGACCATTATTTTTAACCATGTACAAACGTAAAACTAATATTGTAACCAAGTACTTAAACCAACCATCCTTTCTTCCATGCATTTCCAATAGGCCATACAAACAACGTTACACCATCCACTCTGAATAATTAAACCAATTTCTATGGAAATCGGGGCCTCCGGAAGGCAGTGACTGCCATCTTAATATATGGTGTATTTCACGTGGCCGCGTTTCCACTAAATCACAGGTTATAACTGCCGTTAGGGACGGGAATTAAGTTCCTGTATTCTGTTGCCCCTGAATTACAAGCACGTGAAGTTTTCGTGCTTGTCAAGCAATTTTGACCGTTTGGAACGAAGCTTGATGTGCTTGACAAGCAAACTATTTACGTGCTTAATAATGCTTGATGAAAAATTATATTTTTGCAATACCTGTCAAGCATGCTTGCCCAATTAGATAAATAAATAAATAAATATCAGGGACAATCTCACACAAATTGACCTAGTCCCAAACTAAGCTCTAGGCTTGTACTATGGGTACCAGGCAACGATATACTTACTTATATAAAGAAATATATACTTAAATATATAGAAAACATCCATGACTCAGGAACAAATACTCGCACTCATCACACAAATATTTGCCCATACCGGGATTCGAACCCGGGACCGCTAGCTTCGTAGGCAGGGTCACTACCAACTAGGCTAACCGCGTCGTCAAGATGCATGCTTATGCTAGGGACCCCTTTAATGTGAGTCCTAGATAAAAAAAAAAACTGGCGGACAGATTAAAAAAATGCATATTTAACTTTTAAACAGTAGAAAATAGCTGAACATTCTGGGGGGTCAAATTAATAGATCCTGACTTCCTCTATCGACTGCTTCATTTGATCCACGATGAACGTTACACCCTGTATAATTCCCTTTTTATTACGAAACTAGCGACCCGCCCTGGTTACGTACGGGTAACTGAGCTTATATGCACCTAATGCCCGGTTAACATTTATTCCAGTGAATGATTCCAGTAGAAGTACATTGACGAGAATGGTTTTCACGTTTGAGGCGAGAGCTATTGTAACGGCGCAATGTACTTCTACTGGAATGCGTTACTGGAATAATGTGAACTGGGCATAACCCTAAATGAATTCCTACATCTAAACCTTCCTCATGAAAGTCATGAATCACTCCGTCCATTGGTGAAAATCGTATGAAAATCCGTTCAGGAGTTTTTGGGTAATTCTCCGAGCGTTTCAACCGCTCTCATTGCCCTGGTCGCATTAATGTCGAAATTCCGGTATTTCATCATTTTATCGAATTTCACTTCATCGAACGTATCATTTCATCGAAAGCTAATTTCTGCTGAAACCTTATTGTTTTCAGGTTATCTTAAGCATGGGTTACGTACGTTAGGTTAGGTTAGACCTACCACCAAAAAATTATAACTCCTGCACGTGTAAATGCCTTTCGATGAAATGAAAATTCTGCGAAATGATACGTTCGATGAAAGGTGTTTCGATAAAGTAATAGCTATCCCGAAATTCTTGTAGCTTTAGATGCTAATACCAGTTATCTTGTAGAGTGCGCTGACAAAAGAAATGAAAAGCTTGAGGGCGGTTGAGACGCTTGAAGAATTAGACTTTTGAGTTTATCGTGTTCAGACAAAGAGACGCGGCGGGGAACTTTGTTTTATAATGTGTAGTGATAGTGATGTTACAGATTCCGTACATTTGGTGCCGCGGACGAAAAGTGACGTCACGCTGCAAATGGCTGATTCAAATTAGTTTTCTCGTAGAGATTTATTGCGAACATATCAACATCTTTAGTTAACCGTTATCGTCATTTGAAATAAGCGAAGATAAGACACACAACGTCTTTGATTGACCTTGACCGATTGTCATTCACCTATACAGCATATTAAGTAATATATAAACTGGAATAGTTACTTTCGGAATTGTGATTTACGTTTGGTATTGTTGAAATAATCATAATTATTCACAATGTCAACTTTAGAGGAATCACAATTTCGAAAATAACTATTTCAGTTAATATATTACTACCTATATACATTTCCGATTGGACACGTGGTTGACTGGTAGAGAATGCCATTAGGCATTAAGTCCGCCATTTGTACTTGTTTTTGTGCAATAAAGATTAAATAAATAAATAAATAAATAAATAAATATGCTGTGTAGGTGAATGACAATCAAAGTCAATCAAATACGTTTTGTTTCTTATTTTCGCTTATTTTTAATGATAACTGTTAACTAAAGAGGTTGATATGTACGTAATAAATTATTACGAATACACTAATTTGAATCAGGCTGTATGCAGCGTGACGTCACTTTTACGTCAGCGGCACCAAATGTACGGGGTCTGGATGTACCTTCTCCCTAACAGACGGAATGACTCGACAAAATCCTTCATAAGAAACCAAGTATAACATAAACCGGGTTGTACTATAATTGTTTTCGAGTTATCCGGGAGCAGGTGTGCCGAACGCTGGATTACCCGGATGACAAACGACGCGCCGGATATAAACACGTTTCTAATTAGATAACCAGAATATGTAGGTAAACGTAATGAGGAATTTAATTTAAACAAAGAGCCATTTCGGGGTTGGGGTAAAAGTGCATCGGTTTGAATATTCCCGCTTTTCATGCATATTATATATAAAATATATTATTTAATTAAACGAGATACATTTGTATATATATTTGTACTTACGTTCTCGAAAACGGCTCTAACGATTTCGATGAAATTTGCAGTATGGGGGTATACGGGGGCGAATAATCGATCTAGATCTTATATTTAACTAGTAAAGTCAGATTCTGTTTGAATGCGTTGCTTAACCTAATTTATTTGCCCTGACGTAAAACAAAGGAATGTTATACGTTTAACGTGTGTATCTGCGTATCTGTCTGTCGCATCGTAGCTCCCAAACGGATAAACGGATTTTGATTTCGTTTTTTTGTTTGAAACGTGACTAAATCGAGAGTGTTCTTAGCTACTTTTAATGAAAAACCGTTGAGCCATTTTAAAAGTTTTGAGTTCTAAAAGCCAGGGACCTGATTTTGTCGGGGTTTATGTTTACGCGTATATGGGCCTAGTACCCATAGTGTACTATGGGTACTAGCAAACCCCTCGAGTCTAGAGCTTAGTTTGGGACTAACTGCCGCACTCAGAGACATCAATTAATTTTTAAGTTTAATTAAGGTTACTGCGTTTTATTCTATTGCAATAGCAAAAAAAGTGACAGCAGCAACTGTAATCAAACTTAAAATATAATTGATGTCTCTGAGTGCGGCCGTAAGTCAATTTATGTGAGATTGTCCCCTGATATTTATTTATTTAATTATTCTGAGAGGCTAGGAAAAATAATAATTTGTATTTATAAATGACATTATGTACAGCTGGTCGTCTGTGGTCGTATTTGTGACGTTCTCAATATAAAGGGACCTTATGGAGAAAGGCAGTTAGACTCTTCTTATTCTTGTAACTATACGAATACTATGGAAACAGTTCTAAATACGGCGTAACTGCCGGCCTTCATAAGGTCGCTTTATATTGAGAACGTCATATTTATTCTACTTAAAATTGGGTTGGTAAATAATTATTGCGAAGGGCTAGTAAAAATAATAATGTGTATTCAAAAATGACAGTACATGTAATAATCTAATAATTCAAATGTGAACGCATTTAATCCAACTGCGCGCAGCCAAAGACAACGAAGTTTAACGGGCTACGTATATTAATGTATGATATCAAAGTACTATGACATCGATTTTAATAAATGGGGTTTTATAAGAATTATAAGGGTGCGTCAAAATAGTCACCATTTGGAAATTATACAGGTCCAAACAGTGAAAGTGACAGGCGTATAGGCTCATATAGCGCTATCCCTTTCAATCACTGGAACTTTGCAGGTTTTAGGAGATTATTACTAAAACTTCTAAACTAAAGCTTGACTGAGCTAGGTAGATTCTTAGGCTGCTCTTCCACCATGTCATAAGTAGTATCATTGTCATAAGTGAATTCTATTAAAAAAATGACTAAATGTTGAGTTTCTTGCGGCGCTTCTTCTCAGCAGTGGTCTCCTCTTGGGAAGCGCTGGTAGATTTTGACGTGTAAAAGTGCCCGTGTGGCCTACTTACTGAATAAATATCTTTTATCTTTTTTTATGTGCTAAGCTGCTTAGCCAAGGATGTGTTAATATTCACCAATTTGGGTCGTTTATTTTCATAGCTTAGCGTAGCTTAGCATTGATGGAAATGGGCTTCCTCGCACATCTCTAGTAGAAAAACAGCCTTAATGCATTGCATGTCAGGAACTTAAAAATTGTCACATTGTTTTGAAACGTCCTATAATATATTCCTCAAGTGTTGCGGACTTAGGCCGTGATCTCATGCAAAAACATCGGCTCGTGTTTCGGGGTAGGTACGTCGAAAAGCCGGGATCAATGCCGCCGGCCCTTAGGCTGCGAACACACTGATTATACTGCTTAGTCGGAAATTTACATATTTGAAAGTAATGATTTGTGCATTTGTGACAGGGGTGGAATGTAATACAATAATACGAGTAATATTATATTTGGAGCAAACGATAAATTTGAACTTTAAACATACAAGCAACATTGAAATAATATAACAAAAAGTGTTCTAAAGAAAGTTTAGAATTTTAGTTCCATTTTTAAATGAAGGGAAATACATACTGGTTCGGTATGTCAGTGCAGTGGGCCGCGCTTGTATCGTAAAAAATATTGTAAAAAATAGAAATCAAATGAAATAAATAAATAGACAAATAAACTGAACAGAAATATTGCAAACACTAGTAACACAAATATTACCCTGCTATCGAACTTGGACCGCTTTTTAGGCATATTCACTGCCATACTATGCAGTATCTGCTTACACTGCTTCGTAAAAAATACCAGTAAAATACCTTATGGGAATATTCAGTGGTTATTAATCACTCACTAAAATAAAGCACAAATTGATGCAAAAAATAGCACCAGCACGAAACGAGTAAAAATACTGGAATTCGCACAATACTCAAATTCCCAACTACTCAAATTTTGAACACTCAAATGAACATAAACCGACGCAAACAATCCTACATGACGTTTAAAGTGATTGTTATCGTCAAATAAATAAAAAAACGGCCAAGCGCGTGCTAGACTCGCATATGGGTTCCGTGTAGAATAGAAGTAGAATACTAGAGACATATCGTTTAACGGATGTTTATTTTGTATGCAATAGGATCCATGCATCCGGGATGGTGGGCCAAGGTTGTCACCGAATGGACCCGGATGGCGACTGGAGCAGAGGCAGACTGACAAGGAGATGGCGGGTTGACTTGGACGCATTTTAAGTGGCGGGGGCATGCGCTTGGGGCAAATAGCGGAAAATTGGGGAAGCCTTTGCCCTACAGTGCCACATCCAGACAAGCTAAAAAAAGGCTGTATCAAAATACAGCCTTTTTTTTCACATCAAAATTTGCGTAAATTACAACAAGTTTTATTATATATTTCTCAAAATCTTCGTTTTAACGTACCTACAAAGACAGAGAGATCACCACACTGAAGTCTCCAAAAGAGTTTCTTATTTCGATACGGAACTCTAAAATCGTCAATAAATAAAAAAGATGGCCGATAGGCCGCAGGCGATCACCGATCAGATTTTTTTTTATCTGTTGCAGTTTCGTGCGCATATATCGGGGAGCGCCTTTGAGTTCGCCGGTTGAAAAACGCTTTGTAGATTTAAAGGGATGATGGCACGCGTTTTAAATCGGCAAATTCAGTTAAAAAAGTGCTATTCACATTTACTTTTGGAATAACCGATTTGCCATTCTGCTATTTTCATTTAAATGTTTTTATTTTTAAACGTTACCACTGAATGCGGCACACAAATATCTAAATCTATGTATAGATATTTTTCAGCTCAAATTAAATTTGAAGAATACCTTCGAATCTATAATATTGGTTAACGTGCTGCCGGACTAGCAAAGCTGTTATTTTTTGTTTTTCTAAAACGTTCAGGATCACCACTTCATCATAGAGCTTGTTGGCAACGTTTCGTTTAGTATTTAAATGAGAGAGACGTAAGATTAACATTTGGTAAATACTGCCAAATGACTGCGTGTAGGGGACACGTCAAAGTAAACGTCAAGTCAGAAAATTGTCATCACAGCTAACATTAGTTTATTAATACGGCCCTTAGCCCCCAAGATACAGTATGAACAAATCTCAAGGACTCCTAAGGGGCGCGGTGATACCCTTGTCATTGTGAGGGCGTAAGAACGGCCCTGCAGGGAGCCGTATGTGCAGAACAGTGTTGGACAACGTACGTGTGTTCCTCAAGAAATTCACTAGTCACTGCGCTATAACCAACTGACGGTTTATCGCGGTGGATTAATGTGGATCCGTCACTCTCGCACTTATATACTGCATACTAACTGGTCAGATAGTGACAGAAGTTTAATCTACGTTTGACCACATTGATACACTCTATAATAGGCTGGATGGGGCAATGCGATTGGTAGAACACCAATGTTTTATTGATAAGTAGTTTTTCCCGTGAGTTCGTGCGTAGAAGTCATTTGTAGCTATTCTCTCGAGAACTGTTAAATCCAGGATCAAAAGTTTCATGTCATTGTGTCCTTCCCCAAGATATATTTTTACCTTTTATTACGATTCATTCAGCCGTTTTTCCGTGAACAGGTAAAAAACAAACAAACAAACAACCAATGAAATAGGATGAATAGTAGGAAGTTAATTCTACGCGTACGAAGCCGCGGTTGTCCTCTAGTTATATTATTAAATATGTATATCGTCCGTTTGCAAGCCGCACAATTTAATGGACAGTCGCTCAATGGGTTCCCAAGCAGAAGAGACTCATTGGAACGTGAAATAAGTAGGTAGGGATTCGTTTGACAATCCTCTGATATTATGGATGGAAACAAAGAAATAAAAGAATCTCTGAAAGCCTCTTGTGAATCGACGAAGCGCAAAATTTACGTCGATGATTTAATATTCGGCTGCATCGCTCCATGATAATAGTTTGTTATTTACTTGTGATCTAAGTAAATTTTCCTTACAATATAAACTTTATTCCGATCTCATACTTTTTGTAATCTTATGCCCTGCCGTAGAGTATATGCCGTAAATACTAAAAAATAGGTTAAGCTAAAAATTATTTAAACATGTGACAAAACGAAAGTATAATTTACAAACAAAAGGAACATGAAAACTAGTTTGTAGCTATAATTTATAATCATATTACATTGATGGATATTTCACGCCGAAAAAGCTACCCCATTCCACATACAGACGCATCACATTGTATATTTTTTCATCAGTCAGTTTTTCAAAACTAAAATCATTTAAAAACTTTAGATTCTTAATAAAATGAGTTTTTTTATAGCAGAAGGTAAACGAAACGAGATAAAAATCTTTCTAATATAAAATCTGTTAACGTCAGTTGCAGGATTTGCTGTAAAAGGGCCCAATGGGTCGGAAAATTAATGGAAGCCTTCGATACCTGGCTGAATTAAAACATTGAGAAATTTTGAAACAGACCGATTTCTTTACATCTAGTTTAATAAATATATTAATAATCTTTTGCAAAACCACATAAATGTGTTAACTGATAATCATCATCATGTGCTTGCCCTTATTCAACTTAGTGTCGGCACCGCATGTGTTTTTTTCCATACATCTCTATCAGAGCATTCACTCCTTTTTTCTCATAATTATCATCTTTACACTATAAATCCATTTCTTTTTACATCTTTCCCTTGTTTAAAACCAGCCTCCAGAAATTCCACATTCATACTTTAGACTCTTTTGAGTTTTGAGTATTGAGTTTGAATTCTTTGTCTGTTATTCTATACACGCCACATGGGTGATTTTGTAAGATATTGTACATAGTTAAGTGAGCTCAATTAAGGAACAAAAGAATTTTATTTTTTAGTAACGAAAATTAGTCATACATTCATATGGTTAATTTTCGTTACACAAAAATGAATTTCGTTTGTTTCCTTAATTGAGCTCGTAACGTCGCTTAACTACTCGTATGTACAATGTTTTTGCAAATTACTCACATGAAAATGCATCAAATTTGCGTTAAAAATAAACGGATAGAATAAAATGGAGGACATTGCACCATTAAAGCTACACAGAGAAGAGGTTAATAAGAAGAATGGAAGAGCGACAATGCTTCGGTTAAATTCGATTTACCGATCAGTTGCACAACAAATTAAACGATTTAATATCAATTGGACAACATTTTATAATCATTCGATTGAATATTTACGTAGAAAGACTTTTGCGAGCGCTGGATTATTTTCCTCGGGATTGCATATAATTTTTGACGATTAAAGGAGCGATTTCTTTTTGTATGAGGATTAGGCCCCTACACGTATTGCAACGTATGTTAATGAACATGTTGGTTTATTTGATTAACCGTGTCTAACTGAAATGCTGAAAAATACGAATCAATAAACGTAACCATTTTTAGAGGGCCCAAAATTTTTCTCCTTTTAATGTAGATTACTTTATTCAATGTCCCGTGTGGTGTCCGGGCAAGAATTGAACCCCCGCATCTCATCCCGTGGGTGTCGTAGAAGGCGACTAAGGGAATCATACCAGAGGATGGGCAGCAGCGTCCTTCTGAACATTGTAATATTAAACTGCGATCGCCAACCCGCCTGCCGAGCGTGGCGATTATGGCAATTTCTCCCCAAGGGAAAAAAAAAGAAAAACCTTGGGGAAGGCCTTTGTCCTGCAGTGGACGTCTTGCGGCTGATGATGATGATGATGACTTTATTCATGGAATTTCATGAAAGCGTTGTTAGGTATCAAACTGGAGCTTTTCATTTGATTAATTAATGTTTTCAATACAAAGATACTAATTATGACGACATGTATTACTTGTTATAGACTCTTACGTGTTACGACGTACGAGTAGGTAATGCAAGTCCACGCATGCAATATCATAGATACTGTATTAAAAATGATACTTTAATGTATGTGTATATTAAATTTGTACATTCATCAAACATCAAAAATAACAAAGCACTATATGCCTGCTTAATAAAGAACCATGGTTTCTGGACGCATATTGAAAAGAATCAGGCAAAATACATTATCCTTCTAATATAAAGCATATATTGGCCTTAATAAGCTGGATTATACACGCCTGTGCTTAACGACCACGTATAACTCGGCGAGTAACAAAAGATACTTCATAAATATTGAAATTCGCTCCCGTTTACGGAGATCAATAATGGCCGCGTGCTGTTTGGGTAGGGAATATTCGCTTCACTATAATGTAGATTTTTTTAATGGCATGGAAAACGTTGGTTATTACTACGGAGGTACCTTCTGAAGGTAGCTAACAATCCTACTTTAGAAGGACACCGGGCCTTAAGCACCCGGTACTACGGACGCCAGCAAGGTGTTGCGTATGGATACCTTCCTTAAAGATAGTGAAAGTAGTTAGTTAAGTTGCACATATACCTAGTGTTTTAATCTTGTTTTATGTAAGGGAGGTGGCCCGATGCCTGAACCGTCGCTCCTGTAGTTGACACTGCCTGTTATCATGATTGTCATAAAATATTAATATTATAGTGCCATTTATTGGGACGGTGGGAGGCGCTGGAACACTTAATGCGAGTAGGAATAAAAATAACAAGAGTGCTGTCTTCGCCAACAAACTGCTTTGCAGTTTGTCGAAACTATTTGTATTTAATTTTTTTGTCTATTATCCAAATAAATTAAAAAAAATATATTTTATTTATTTATTTATTTTATTTATTTGGGGCATCAACAGCGATACATGTTAAAGAATCCATATAAATATAATACGAAGCAGTAAGCCAATGAAAGATGTCCACAAAAATACAGTGAAGTAATACATAAGTGAATACGTACAACATAAGCAACATTTTAGAACTTGCATATTTGAGGTGAGAGAACTACTTATCATAAGAATAGTGTGTTTGGTAGTGCGCGTGTGGGTATGTGTGTGTGTGTGTGTGTGTGTGTGTGTGTGTGTGTGTGTGTGTGTGTGTGTGTGCATGCGTGTGTATCTATACACCTAATGTTTCCCCATAAGTAGCGTGACACGTTTCTTAAGCACAGGTTTACTACAATCAAATAAGTCTACGTTATAAAATCGTTTATTATAATCTCTCAAAATACGAATAAGCGGCGAATTCTGAGCATATTTTGTTTGTGTTAAAGAGAGGCTAAAAATTGTTCGTTCAGAGTGCCGAGTTCTATGCACAGGAACGTAAAACTTTATTTCTGAAAGTAAAGTTGGGCTGTCAATACGTCCAGACAAGATATCATGCAACACCGATATGTCCATTAAACGACGGCGGTCTTCTAGGCTTAACACATGATGTCGGCAACACATTAACTCATATGTTGCGTCCCATTTCTTGATACGAAAATTCAAGTATCGTAAAAACTTCTTTTGGATTTTTTCAATTCTATCCCTGTATGTAACGTACTGAGGAGACCAGATGCAGCTGCCATACTCAAGCAGGCTTCGCACATATGCAAAGTAAACGCTCTTAACGCAGCTTGCATCAGTGAATTCCTTACAAACCCGGAAAACAAAGCCCAAATTCTTACAAGCACGATTTACAATATCGTCAACATGCTGTTCGAATGTCATTTTTGCGTCAAGCATTACTCCTAGATCACGAACGGAATTGACATGTTGAACGGGCTGGCCGCGAATGGTATACTGATATCTAATTGGGCAAGGACTGCGAGTGAAAGAGATCTGAACGCATTTGGCTACATTCACGTTTATGCGATTGAGTGTATAATATTCAGACAGACGGTCTAGATCTTCCTGCAACTTGCTACAGTCAGTTAGGTTGCTAATGTCTAAATAAATTTTTTTGTCATCTGCATACATGAGAAATTTAGATTTTTGAAAAGTTGTGTATATGTCATACAGATAAGCGTTATATAATAATGGGCCCAGGTGAGAGCCCTGCGGCACCCCAGAAGAGATATCCACGAAGTCTGACCTGCATCCTCCCAGCACGACTGCTTGGCACCTATTAGCGACATACGAAGACACCCATCTGAAAATGTTACCACGGATTCCAAGCCAGTGCAACTTTCGTAAGAGAATGACGTGATCCACACGATCAAAAGCCTTTTCGAAGTCTGTGTAGATCACGTCAACCTGTTTTCTTTTGTCCATTTTGCGAAGTACAAAATCGGTGAACTCAACTAGGTTCGAAATAGTGGAACGATTTCTTAAAAAACCATGTTGTTCCGGCGGTATGCCTCTGCTTAAAACGCTATAAATAAAGGTGAGGACTAATTTTTCAAAGACCTTGCTGAATTGATTTAAAATGGAAATCGGGCGGTAATTAGTAATTTTTACTTTAGGTCCCTTTTTATAAATCGGCACAATCAAAGCTTCTTTCCATATCTTCGGAAAAACGCCCTCAGCCAAGGATCTATTATAAATAATTGAAAGTGGTTTAGCCAGAGTTGATGCACAACACCTAATAAAGTAAGGTGGAATACCGTCACTACCGGCGCTACCATTGGGATTAAGTTGGGACAGAATTTTAAAAACCTGCTCAGTAGAGATGTGGGCAGAACTAATTGTTTCTCCATTATCGCAAAATGGTGCTGCAAATGAATAGTCAGGATAGTTACTAGCTGGTTCGCTGAATACAGACTTGAAAAACTCACTGAATCCCTCGCATATAGCTTGATTGTTATCCAAAGTGCGACCTTGGTGCTCAAATGACCCAGGGTAAGCAGAACCTCCACGACGAGTTTTAATAAATGACCACAGATGTTTTGGGTTGCATTTAACGTTCGTTTGAACTATGCGAAGATACTGAGCCCAACATTCCTCCTGAGCAGTTTTCTGACGCCGCCTTAATAATGAAAATTCGTCATAATCTAATGGGTTTCCATATTTTTTCCACTTATTATGTGCTCTACTCTTTTCTTTTATTATTCGGATTTTATTATTTTAGCTGTGCTTTAGGATTTTATATAGCACTGTTAAGTCAATCCTTAATTTTGAAGGACACCGGGCCTTAAGCACCCGATACTACGGACGCTAGCATGGTGGTACATATTTTAGCTGTGCTATAGGATTTTATACAGCAGTGTTAAGTCAATCCTTAATTTTGAAGGACACCGGGCCTTAAGCACCCGGTACTACGGACGCTAGCTTGGTGGTACATATTTTAGCTGTGCTATAGGATTTTATATAGCAGTGTTAAGTCAATCCTTAATTTTGAAGGACACCGGGCCTTAAGCACCCGGTACTACGGACGCTAGCATGGTGGTACATATTTTAGCTGTGCTATAGGATTTCATATAGCAGTGTTAAGTCAATCCTTAATTTTGAAGGACACCGAGCCTTAAGCACCCGGTACTACGAACGCTAGCATGGTGGTACATATTTTAGCTGTGCTATAGGATTTCATATAGCAGTGTTAAGTCAATCCTACTTTTGAAAGACACCAGGTCATAAGCACCCGGTAATTCGGATGCCAGCAAGGTGTTGCGTATCTTAGTTGTGCTAGGATTATAGATAGCAGTGATAAGATAATAGGTACTACTTTTGAAAGACACCGGGGCATTAAGCACCCGGTAATACTACTAACGTCAACAGGGTATTGCATATCTTGGCTATGCTTGGTATGACTATAGAATCTATCACATATATATCATATCTATGGCATATATAGGTGACAAGTACCTGACTGCAGGTTAAGCTGTGGGGCTCTGTGCATCAGCGAAGAACGGAGCGACCCCAACTCCCCAGCTCCTCTGAGGTCCAACTCTCCTGAGAACAACAAAGAAATCAATCAATACATAGTATAAAATGAAGTCGCCCTCCGCGTCTGTCTGTCCCTATTTATGCTTAGATCTTTATAACTACACAACGGATTTTGATGCGGTTTTCACCATCAGTTAGATAATTCTTTACGGAAGGTAATAATAGAACCCGGAGCGAAGCGAGGGCAGGTCGCTATAGGCTATATTTTAACTTATGTAACCGAAGCGAAGCCAGGGCGGGTCGCTAGTATATCATAAATTAAAGTCCCCCGCCGCGCTGAGTTTGTTTGTTCTGACTAACATCAAAAAGTCCTGTACGGATTTTGATACGGTTTTTACCATTAGGAAGTGGGATTATTTAGGAAGGTTATAGACTAAATGAACATTTTTCGAAAATAAACTACCGGTATGATAATTGTGAAATAAGTCGAAAAAAATCGTAATTTCTGAAAGGTTCCGTGGCGTGCGCTTCGTTAATAAGTAGGTAGGAAGTTAAAGTTACACAAAAATAATGTGTGGTGGAATACCCGTGCGAAACCGAGGCGAATCGAGTAGGTAGTCGATAAAATTCACTCACAAGATCGACGAGAGAATGAAAATCGATCGTCCAAATTCATCTATTGAGACTTTTACTAAATAAATGGTACCTACACTTCAACAAAGGACTAGAGACGAATGTCTATGTTTTCGTTAAGTACATATTTCGACTGATGACATGACTGATATTTCGTGTTAATTTTAAGACACCAAATACATTCGGCTCATTTTGCCAAACTCTTATAACCTAAGAAATAAGTATGCAATCTATGATATACCTATGTGTTCTTACACACCTACTACGCTTCGTATCATATTTAATTTTCACTTTGTTATTTCAAACAAAACTTCTAACCGTTCTCCGCGAAACAAAATACCACATATCGAAAAAGTTGTTTTCCCTGGTTGTTTTGAGCGTAAAACCTACATGCTTACAAAATACCCCGTGACTCCTCTTTTTTTACGTGAACCGCTGAATTATACACCATCATTTACCACATTAAGTGCCAGGTCGATGAAATCCTACACAAAATAGACGCTACATCGTGTTTTAGGCCCTGAACGTATACGAAAACCTAGCGTACGTGAAATCACGTTTGGTTTCGTGTTTCGAGGGACAATCCAATCGGCGTAAAATTCGCAGGGCCCAGGAGACGGTTGCCATGGTAACGGAAGGGCTGCCACGTAATATGTTGCGAGATAGGGATGTCAACGCTGACAGGGTTGAATATAGCTCGGTTAGATGTGTAGCTGCGGGGTTAAGTAGTATTACAAAAGGCATTAATAGTTCTAAGTATTCGCGCTTTTAGGTTAAGTTATAGAATATCGACACAGTTGTACAATGTAGGTACAAGTTCAATTTTCAAGTTAAAAAGCAGGTTTTGTGAGTGTCGTGACGCGTATAGCGTCGTTAGTAGTGACCTAGTAACCCTGCCTACGACGCTAGCGGTCCTAGGTTCGAATCCCGGTAAAAGCAAATATCGTGTAGCGAGCCCAAGTATTTGTTCCTAAGTCTTTGATGTTTTTTATAAATAACTGTATATTTTGCTACATAATATTTTTTATCGTTGTCCAGTTTAAGGCAAGAGCTTCGTTTGGAAGTAGGTCAAGTGTTAGATTGTCCCCTGACCATTAATATTCATTTAAATTATAATTTATCTTAGTTTCAGAATAATCAAATATATTTATGCAAAGAGCGGAAACAAAACTACTTTACTGTACTTTGTGCTGTGGATTTTGTATCAATAAATAAATAAATAAATAAATAAAAAGACCTAGAATCAACGATAAATAAGAAAACGAAAAAGAAAATCAAAGAAAACGGAATTTGAAAAAAGTATAATTACTAGTGGGTACCTTTTATCGAAAAACCTTTCATCGAACGGATGATTCACTTACTTTCATTTAATTGAAAGGCATTTCTCGTCAATCATGAGTTAATTTTTTTTTCACAGTCACTAGTCTAAGCTGACCTACGTAATTAAAGTTTAATTCAGCCAGAACATGGTTTCAGCAGAAAATAGCTTTCTATGAAGTGAAATTCGATGAAACGATACGTTCGATTCATCGAAATTCTATGAAACAATGGAATGTACTAACTATCACTAGTTTGTAAGTAATGATAATTATTTAATCAAGGACATCCAAGGATATATAACTAGAACTAGAACCTACCCTCCCCGCAAACACCCGCAGCTCTGTTAATAACTGGGAACATCTCAAAGACTCGTCTACTTGTCTTGCATCAACAGTTTCTGCATCTGTGCAAAATTGCAGCGCGCGGGGAAGTTCATAATTTGCAAGCTTTGAACATTTGATACGTGTACTGTTATTTGGTGTTTGTTTGTGAACACTACAGTTAGGTACGCGGATGAAGTTAAGGTAATTATGTTGCAAGGAAATAGTCATGTATTTTTGAAAATGTATACAGTAACTTATTTAACTTATGTAACTTATTTAAGTTCTGAAAGGTCACTGTTTAGCACAAGCAATATAGGCAACACATTATTTATAAATAAAATGTGTCTGAAAACTATACTATACAGGAACGGAAAATATTTTACTTATTTTGTTTCTATTTTTAATAAGTCAGTTGTATTATGCAAAAATGAATATACTTATATCTAAAAAAAATATGTATGAACTGAATAAGGTTATTTTTATATCTTATGTGTGCTCTTTCTTCAATAAATAAATAAAAAAATACATTCAACTATAATATTAACTATGAAATGTATTCTGAATTGGGTTGAATTACACTTGAGGCCAAATACGTTCTTAATTAGACATAAAATAGTTTTTAAAGTTTTAAAAACAAAACAAAAACCTACTTACCCCAATGACATCTCGTAAAAAAATTACGATGCGCTCGTACCATGATTTACATTTCTTTTTTAATATTAATCTTATGGCCCAGCTTTTAAGGGTCGTAATAAAAAAGGCTCATATCCCGCCACTCGAGCCTGGGCTGGCTTATATTGAAACACTTCACTTGCCTTTATTAATCCAAGTCCTTTTTTTAATGCACGTTCTATATTAAAAAGTCTTGAAATTTTAAGACATTTATTGCAGGTACAATCTTAAAACGTTGTCACCATAGAGCCTGTCACAATAAGCGTAAAGTCATGAGAAATAAAATACGCCGAAATTAAGTAAGCACTTGCTTTCTGCGCCAGAGTAATACGGTTACTCAACATTTAACATCCAACTGGCTATTGAATAGAAGACAGCAATTAGTAACAAAATTTGTAAATAAAAAAATATATATTAAGTAAAACACGGTGTTACTATACAGGAATAAGTTTGTTAATATTTAGAAGAAGAAACTTTATACATATTCATATTAATGTTACGTAAAAAAACAATTAACTTACAGAAATATAAATTACAAGCTTGGTTAAAGAAGGGAGAGAACTCCATCAAAATCACAACAAAAAAGTTCTTGCGAAAATATGAGCAGTTAAAATTAAATCTGTACATTTCGAGGTATTTCATTATTATTTAACATTTGCATTAAAACTACAATCTTTAGTTTTAGCACATCATCGAGAAATTTCGTTACTCAAATTAACTCAAATATATAAAATAATATTTAAACACCAGCCATTTTATAGTTACATCACGTTTCATTCGACTACTTAAACACAGGCTTAAATTTTCGCCGCCCTCTTATCCAAATTATGTTCAGAATTAAAAAAGTATTTTCAAATTGTAATTTGAAAGGCATTCACTCGGCGGCCGGCATTTGTTTTCGCAATTAACTTTTTTATTACAATACTTCGCAAAGGAGTTCGGACATTTGTGGACGGACCGCTTTATGTTGTATTGAAGTGGCCAGTGTGTTTTTAATGCCATCTATTATTTAAAAATGGCATTTTATGATATTTAGTTTAAATATAGATTAGCTCAGACAAGTTATTAAAGGTGTTTTGCTTTGTTAACAATAATGAAATTTTTACATGAAATGCGTGGTATTTTTATTGGCATTTGCATTTTAGACTTGAAAGAGTTCATTGGCATTTTAGACTTGAAAGAGTACTTAAACCTAAAATACATTTAACAACTTTATCTAAAATTTCATAATGTCAATAACAGAAGTTTTCTTACCTTTAAAATAACAAACCAAGAGTCAAATCAAAATAAACAGTACGATCGCAATAAAGGTAAGTAACAAAACGATGGAAGCGGACTTTTTGTTTCTAACGATTATTCGTATTTATTGCGCCGTTCGAACTTTCCTTTTTCCGTGCTAACGATTGAGAAAATTAAAAGGAGCCATTTCAGAACTTGGCCCGTTCGTTTTCGTTACGGTTTTTTAGGGAAGTGCAGTTGTAAATGAATTTTTATTTTATTGTTAAAGCTGTGCTACAAAGTTAATGTTAAACTTGGGTGGTTTTCCTTTAACGCAATCACGGCCTCCCTCAAGAATCACCAGTATTACCAAAATGGTCTGTCCCGGGTTACTGCGTTCTTTACCAACTGGATAAACATACTGTTTAAAGTTCAATATGAGACAATAATAATAAAATCCAAGTTTAAAAAACTCGATTACATGTGTTTTGGGGAAGCTTCTTGTTTCACCGATAAACTTTTCATCGAATGTGTCGTTTCACCGAATTTAATTTCATCGAAAGCTAATTTCGGCTGAAACCTTATTGTTTTCGGGTTATCTTAAGCATGAGTTACGTAGGTTAGGTTAGGTTAGGTTAGACCTGTGAAAATTATAACTCTTGCACGTGGAGCCTATCGATGAAATGAAAATTCGGCGAAGTAAAACATTCTGAAATAAATGTCAGCGATTCAAGGGTAAACCCGATTTAAGACATTTTAATGAAAATTTGTGCAACTAGGCAAAACACTTCATATTCCAAAGCACATTAAAATAAAGTTTCCTATAAACTCAACCAGCCTGCCTTCCATTTGGTTTATTTAAAAAACTTCGTTACACCCTATCTTACGTCGAAGACGTCATCTGAGGACCTTTAAATGGAAAGAAAATATTTTTGTTATTTTTTCCTTCACGGACGAATGGCGGAGGGAAGAGCCACTTCACTCAGTAATAAAACAGCGCTGTTTTACGGTTAGCGCCCGTATATTTTTGAATAGAGATAAAAAAATAAGCGGGGAGCTTAATTTAGTTGAAGTAAGAACAGTTTTAAAGAGGAAATGAAAGTATCGTTTACATACAATTCAATAATACCTACTCGTATTTTAATTGTTTTAAGGCATTAAGCAATAGCGGAGACATTCAGATCTGATTAGCTGAATTTAGAACCATAACTTTGTCGTTAGTATTCCATATTATTTATTTATTTAAGGAGAACCAACAGCTACAAAAAAACAATAGAAGTCTAAGGTTAGTAACATTAAGCCAATAACCGGAACTCGCCGATTGTACCAATCAAACATTACGTACTAAATAAAAAAGAACACGTAACAACAACTCATTTAATTTGTTTATTTGTTTATTTAATAGCAAAATGTAACATTACAGGGAAAACCTAAGTCATTACATTTGTCAAATATTAATTGTAAAACCATTCTAGAAAATAAGTACTTTTGATATATAATTAAAAACATGTCAATGAATATAACATTTGTCAAAGATAGGTACACTATATGAAAATTACTAATAATAACTACTAATTTAGAAATAGGTATGTCCATAAATTGGCAAACAACTTCGATTGTAATACTGCATTAGTTAAATATACACATATCAGATTAAACACTCACACATTTTCACAATATGTCATACAATTCCTTTCCACGACCACCAACCTACCCGCAAATAAGTCACATTCGGGCTGCGCCACGAGCATTTTGTTAAGGGACTCCAAAGTGCGGCCCATGGGGGACATGCGGCCCGACTTGGTGCGCGCCGGCGCCGCGGCGAACAGGCGGCGACGATCGCAGCGCAGCCGACAGCGCTGGTCTGGGGCGGACAGGCGGCATGCCTCGGCCAGTAGCGCTGGACTGTCAAAGTGGCCGAGCAATACTCGTATTAAAGAGTAAGTTAATTCATGAGGATTCCATACGGAAGAGCTCGACTCCAATTTTGATCTCACCAAAGCAGTATACAGTAACTTAATAACACCCACATGCGAGAAATCCTTGCAAATGCGGGTAACAAATCCCAACCTTTTGAAGCATTCAGAAACCAGTGCTCGGATGTGATTATGAAAGGTTAGTTTGGGATCAAACACCACACCTAGTTCCTTAATTGATTGGGTACGAGCAATGACTTCATTGTTCAAATAATACTGTGTGTGTATTACTTGGGACGACCGAGTAAAAGTCTTACATGGCACTTGCTCGTGTTCAGATAGAGGCGATTCTTAACACTCCATCTATAAACTGCATCTAATCTCACCTCACAATCTCGTTGTGATTTGATATCTAACACGATTTTGAGGTCATCCGCATATAGGAGGCATTTGCCTGCTTCGACACAATCTGCCAGGTCATCAATCATGATTGTGAAGAGCAGAGGCCCAAGCAGAGAGCCCTGACTAACTCCGGATCTTGTATGATAAGCTGGAGAATCAAAACATCCCAAGCGCACAAACTGTTGACGACCCTGCAGATAGCTGGCAAAAAGACGCAATAGTTGAGGAGTGAAACCAAAAGAGCTTAGTTTTTCGAGTAAAATATCGTTGTCAACCTGATCGAAGGCCTTACGGAAGTCCAAATAAAGCACATCAACCTGTGTTCTTGCGTCTAGTTTTCCGGCATCATGGTCTACGAGAGATAGCAAGTTCGTATTAACGGAACGACCAGTCCTGAAACCATGCTGAGCGTCACCAAGATAGGGGTTCACTTGCCTGTAAATAGACGTGTGAAGCACATTTTCAAATACTTTGGCAAATGAACTCAGGACTGCAATGGGACGGTGGTTTTCTGCTTTTGTTTTGTCACCCGATTTCAGTATAGGTGCCACTCTAGTAATCTTCCAACGTTCCGGATAGATGCCTGTTTGAAGGGCACGGTTAAATATATGAACTAGGGGCTGCAGCAGGTGTGTTTTAAATGCCTTTATTATGTACGAAGGCACATTATCTGACCCGTAGCAGACCTAGGTTTTAGCTTGTCAATAGCTCTAACTACCTCCATTGGCGAGAACACGGTGATATGAATAGAGCGGTTATTCGCCGGAGAATCAACCACGTTAGCGTCAAGTGTCGGTGCTTGAGCGAGAAACACACTGCTAAAATAATCCGCAAAAGCACAGGCCGCAGCACGCCCGGAGTGCGCGCTCCCATAATAATAAGTATGATAACTTATTTTTTATAATCCAGGTAAACAACAAACAAAAGGTCCAAGAATGACCGATATATGTCATAATTTCAATCTTGACCGTAACCTTTCGCGTTATGTCGGGCGTTATTTTTTATATCGTGCGCTAAAACACTGGCATTTCACGATAGCGCCATAAAATTGCAAAGCTAATCTGAATAAACATTTTATTTCAAACATGGAGAACAAATCAACAGTAAAATTTAGAAGTGTATGTATGTATGTATGTAAACTCTTTATTGCACAAAAAGTATAAGTAAATAATACATAAAAACACACACACACAGTACACAATAGTGTACTGTTTGGTATTATTTAAACTTATTTAAATTTATTATTTAAACTTAGTCTGTGTTAGTCAATAATTATGAACCTAGCCTAAGTTTATTAGCAATATATTATATGGACTTCTTTCTTGTCTGAATAAATAAAATTTGAAATTATGCAAAATAACGAACCCATAAAAATAGCTCTAATTAATTAAAAAAATACTAGTTTGACTATAGTCACGGTAAGAAAAAAATCGCTAATTTTGGAACTGCATTGAAATAGAGCTGAGAATTGACGAACTTTTTCATACCGTGGTTGTACCATAAAATGGTAATTAAAAAGGATAAAGGCGCGAAGAACTTAAAATTAAACAAATGAACATGAAATATGAAACGTTCCAAAACCATTATGAACTAAAAAAAAAAAACAAAATTAAAATTCTTATTATGCTTACCGTCTGGCGTGTCTTTAACGCAGAATTTCATTTATATTCTGGTAAAAGTAGTCATACACGAGGATGAGAGTTAAAAGCTTAATTAAAAGTAAAGTTCTTTGTTTAAAATCGACCTGATTTACTTGTATTAATGTTTGAAAATGTTGACTGGTTCGTTTCATTTTAGAATTATAAAACTTATCTTGTTCATACTTTCTGGTATCACTAAAATATTATAGTAAAACTGGGTACTTTTACAGACAGTGAAAAACGCGCGTTGAACACACAAGAAAGGAGCTGAACATTTCTGTCCCAGTTCCTTTAGAAATTTGATTCAGGGACTGCGCAAAAATATAGAATTTCCTTTGAGCGCGTTTGGTGGAAAAATTGTTTTAAAAACGGAACATCTTACACCTGTATTTTTAGGGCAAATGCACTTCAACGGTCGTTAGTGCGGCCGTAATCCGATTCCAAATAGTGTTTGTTAATATTTTGCTTTGTGAAATGTTTGCGGGTAGACGAAAGTTTTCTGCTTTGAAATAAGTTTCAAAAGGGGTTTCACCACAATGGTGAAAATGCAACAGTAGTTTTGGTAAAAATCAGATAAATAATGGACGCAACTAAGGCTAGAGCTTATTTTTGGTCTAGGCAATAATATGCCTTAACCAATCACTATGGGACTAATGCGAGTCCGGCGTGAATGAAGCCGAAGCCAAACACAGAGAGACTCTATATTAACTAGCTTCTTTACTTACTATTATGTTATGGTTATTATATTACAGATAGCTGAAGCTTCAAATATTAATATTCAAATCACAAAAAAGGTTTTTATGTATACATTTAAAAGAAACAACCAAATTGTAGTCAATATCCAGAAAAAATAAAAGAAGCAAAGATAAACGTGACCTTTATTACTAATTTAATGTCGAAACAGGCACGTGACTAATATATATTTAACAATAACACATTATCCCTAAGGTTCAACAAGATATTTGCGGTGCCCACACACATTTATTTTATTAATAACCTTTAAACCCAAGCCTTACAAACCTTTACAGAAATTGTATCGTATTATTCAGAGTAAAACCAGGCGTCGTATGTTAAAATTGCTAGCGATGCATGTGATGTCGGTTTAGGGGCACTTCTGTAACATAAAGGTTTTTATTTGTACCCGATATCTTCTAGACAACAAAAGCATTTTACGAATGGTCGGCAACTTAGATATTTTTGTAATTTTTGATAAAAACCAACTACTTACTTAAACCACACTCAAAATTTTAATACATTAAGCAAACAAATAACCTTAATAATGTTTCTTAAGTCTTCTCCATCAAGGACATTGATTGGATTTTTTTTAATTACTTTTATAAATATCTTAGCCGCAAAACAAGAATATTCGCTGATACAGTTAAAGGAAAGAACTATCGACTACAACATCACAAATTGATTCGTTCAAAGCTAACCCTTCAATGCTTCGTCCTATTCGCGGTTGTATGCCGCAGAACAACATTTACTTTGGGTGCGCCAAAGTTCATATAAAATTGCAAATTAGATTATTGGAACTCCGAAAATGTATCTCATACAATTTTACAACCTAATGATCATTGTACAAAATTTTTTTTATTACTAACGATCGAAACTCATAATCATCAGATTTAATAATATCACTAATTATACACCTTGTTTATACTAATATTTGTTTTCATATATTTTCTGATACTAACGATCGAAACTCCTAATCATTCTAATTCATAACGAAGGTCTCCATTGGTAAGACGACGAGCGAAGCGAGGAGGAGTGTTAGGTAGAATTGCGCCTCTACAGCGCGCGAGCTGAGCGAGCGAAGCGAGCGTGCCGCGGTAGCGGCCGGCGAAGCGCCAGAAATGAACATATTTTTAACTAATACTTACATATAGTAGACGATGAGCGAAGAATCACCCTTCTATTTCTAAGTCCCTGCTCCGTTGGTAGTAGTAAAAATGTATGAACAAAAAAAGTATGAGGAAAAAAATTATGAAGAGTGATTATTAGGAATACAAATCGGTAGTTAAACCGAAAATCGGAATAAGAATTTTGTATGAGCCAATATGGACCCATTTACTTTAGCTATTGTAAATACAAGCTCTTTGCTCAAAGTAATCGCGTTGTACGGAGCATAGTGTAAAACAGATACGTTACTTGTAAGAAAAACTACTGAAAATACAATTACGCGGGATATGAAAAACAATTAATCGGTGATATTTCAATACCGCGTGTACACTTAAAAGAATTTCGAAGTACTGTTACGCAATATCAATATTAACTAATATATTATAACGTCAGTAGAGGTCGCGTGTAAGGCATACTATGCTGCCCTGCTAAGCTAAAATGCGATATCTCAGACAAAACTCCTGTATCAATTGCTGCCTTATTACTAACAGGAGAGGACTGAATCTGCTTTGGCTATTGAATTTGAGACATCGCCTTTAAGCTTCGGACGGCAGTATGGTAATGTTTATCCTCAACTAACATATGGTATAATATTTCGGGGTAACTCGGTAAACGTTCAGTCCACTTTTGTTCATCAAAAGAAGTGCCTAAGAATTATATTTTAATCTTAAGAATTCGGAATTCTTGAAATCCATTTTTAAAACTAACCAAATCTGATCTCTGACGTGCATATATATACCTATATTAGAAATTTGTTTATTTGTTAAGGAAAATATTGACTATTTTAAGAAAAAAACTGACTAAGATAATCTACGACCACAATATAAATCTGGATGACAGCAGCAGAGGATCGATCGTTGTGGAAAACCTTGGGGAAGGTCGTTGTCCAGCAGTGGACGTCTTGCGACTGATGATGACGATGATAAGGCTTACATTAATTATTCTATGTAAATAATTACTTACTGAGCACATAACGTGCAAGCTGTTACATTAGCTACTTAACAGCGGTTCCAGCCAAGTGAGCCTTCTGTTTTAATCTCTGACAAAAGTGAGGGTAACTGCATAAAATGCTAATAAAATTATACAAGCGGTTGGATACAGGCCTAACGGGCGCGCTTGGCCCGCACGGTCGAAATTAATACCTTTTAAGCCTTCGTTACACGACGCGAGCTGCTTGACGGACAGCTACTGGTGTGTTATTATCACAAAACAACTCGTTTTTCCGTTCACAAAGGTCCTATTACTTAGAAAGCAGAATTGAGATTAATTAATAAGGTAAAATAATTAACCTATGCCAGCACTTCTATGATAATAATTATTTTTTACTGTCAAGGCGGTGAAAACAAAAGAAATCTTGTAGTAAGATTGATGCGAGCTGCAATTCTTATCAAACGCAGTAACTCACATATCAAGTCACAGTGCAAGTAGCTAAACTCACTGCAATTACTTGTACAGTGTGAGACAGGTATAATACTGAATTGGCTCTTCCAATAGCTTGTATGATTGGACGTAAGCAAACAAGGATAATTAAAAATTTGCTAGCTTACGTGAGGGGATTAGAAATTTAATTTAGAAAAGCAAAGACGAAAAAATTTAACGTTTAAAATTATTAAGTAAATATAAAACTTTGTAAAATATTTTAAAGCGCTCTTGGCATAGTTAAATATTTAATTAATAGCGTTTGTTCAGAGAGGTGATTAAAATATATTAAATATTGCCTTTTATATATAATTAGATTAGCTTGACTTGCGACTTTGTTTGCGTATAAAAAAGGCTAGTGTTCTAATCCCAGACCTTTAATCCAAACCCGATTAGCCTCTCATACGTGATTGAAATACCAACTATCTAAACATCCTCACAAACATTCGGGCTTATAATATTAGTTGGATTAACGTTTCGCCATCATCAATAAAATATGGTAAATTATATGTATTTAATTTATAAATTTATTTGTCAATTTTAAATTACAGCAGCACTGTTTGTCATGTTTGACAAAACCATCCAGTTAAATCCTAAAATAACAATTACCCTAAATAAAATATCATAACACACTGGAGTTTGTATTAGATTTTTCATTACCATACTATTACGTTTAAATTAACTTATCATACACCAGTTTTATAACTTTTGTTTTTGTTCTTTAAACGATATTCTAGCGTTATTCTCTTCGAATCGCAAGTTTGGTGCCAAAGTATAATTTTACTGCACTTTCATGTTAACTGCAGCAAATGCGGTTTCAGATGCTTTTGGAATTTTACTGCTTTTTAGGGTTCCGTACCCGAAGGATGCCAAACGGGACCCTATTACTAAGTCTCCGCTGTCCGTCCGTCCGTCTGTCTGTCGCTAAGCTGTAATCTCATGAACCGAAATAGGTGAAATTTTCACAGAATGTGTACGTCTATTGCCGCTATAGCAACAAATTATAAAAATTTAATTAAATTAATATTTAAAGAGGGCCACACACAAGAAACGTGATTTTTTTGTTAAATCCGGCTGTATCTCATGAACCGTAACAGGTAGACAGTTGAAATTTTCACACAGTGTTTATTTTAATTGCCGCTATAACAGCAAATAATAAAAATAAAATAAAATTTAGCATTACAGGGGGTTCCCATACAAAAAGCGTAATTTTATTAAATTTTGTCACTCCGCGGGCTGTATCTCATAAACCGTAATAGATAGACTGTTGAACTTTTCACAGAGTGTGTATCTCTGTTGCCACTGTGACAACAAATAACAAAAAGTACATAGTATTAAATCTTGCACGATGGTACAGTCAAGGTCATAAATATGCATACATCTTAGTACCTTGTCACTTTAATCGCTGTGACATTCATATATGGCAGTTTAAACTTGACAGTAAAAAGACAAGGTACTGAAATGTATACATATTTGTGACCTTGACTGTACGAACTTCGTGTGCGAGTCAGACTCGCACTTGGCCGGTTTTTAACGAAGACGGTTACACATTAAAGTCATTGATCTCGTGTAAAAAAGCACTAACGGGCTACTTTACTAGAGTTTGCTCGAGTTGCTGCTTGGAACTAAGGGCTAATGCAGACTAACCAATCCGCCGGCCAATATTCACATGTCAATACACACACAATTCACACACAATTTCACACAATCAATTCATTTTCAATGTTCACAGACAATTTTTTTTTAATTTCATATATTTTGGCCGACAGGCTACCTGTCACACTTGGGACTGCCGGTAGACTGTTAGCCTGACTGTATAATTCGTCGATATAGTTTTTTTATGCATGTATAACAGGTCACTAAATAATAGACATAGGTAGGCTATAGAAGACCTGTTATTATTTTGCGTGTCTTTATTTTTTGACCATTTTAGTACGTTATTTAAGGCTGTTGCAAATCAAAGACTAAACAAATTACTCGTACGAGTATCATGTCATAATGCCGCCTTCTACAAAACAGTACATATACTCTTTATTGAACACCAAAATAAATTACAACACGGAAAGTAAATGCAAAAGAAATGTAACATGCAGTCTTATCCCAAAATAGCGATCTCTTCCAGACAACCTTACAAAGAAGAGAAGTCAAAAGATAAAATAAATTGGTAGAAGTGCAAACTAAGATAATTAAAACAACCTAAATGTATAAAATAAACCTACATAACTAAAACTGAGCTAAGTGTAAAAGATGATGCAGTTTTATTGTTTGTCAAAATGTAGTTTGATAATTTTATACTTAGCAGCAATTTTAGAGCGTTCGCTAGAATGATCGATGAAATGTGCATACCGATATTACCGGTCAGCATTATAGTTACTGCCGCACTCAGAGACGTCAATTAAGTTTTAAGTTTCATTAAAGTTGCTGCGTCTATTGCTATAGCGAAGAAAGTGACAGCAGCAACTTTAATGTAACTTAGAAGTTAATTGAAGTCTCTGAGTGCGGCAGTACGAGTTTAACGATTTTTTACTGTATTAACACCTTGTTTTAAGTCGTTTCGCTAAAACACAGTCACACTCATACATTTTTTGCTGTACAAACTGTATAAGTGTTGAAAGCGCAAAATCGTGTAAATGAACGTCTGGAGTTAAACATTTTTACCAGGTGTGTGAGACCCAGAATTTTTGGCTCATTACTAGCTTAATGAAACCTGCCGTACTTTAGCGAGGGCGTGTTAAATTAAACATTTCTCTGGCACATAAAGGCGTGTTTTGGCAAGTGGGAGCTGGATGTGATTAAAAAAGTTTCACTGTGTATGTCTGACTTCACTGTAAGGTTCAGGGCTTCACAGGGTGTTCCGTTGTTTTGACAAAAAGGTGACTGTTTTTTGGTTATTTTTTCATTAATGTGTGCTGGTAAAACTGGTTTAATGAAAAAAATAATATAAGTACTTATACAATAAGGCTTCTTATACACGGGCGGCACGTCGCCAACGGCAGAGGCAAGTGCATGTAGATGGCAGCCGTTGACCAAAAACGACGCTTGCAGTTGAGGCTGAAATGCCGTTAACGCGTCGATGACTGCCGCCCGTGTATGGACCCTATAAGCATGTTATTAGGTGTTATGAGCGTACGTTTACAGGAGCGTCCCCACTGAGAGCATTCGCGCGTAATGAGCATTCGGCGTCGAATATTCGAGTGGTGTGGACGTTGAGCCAAGCGTACAAAGCTTACACATTTTTGAAATTATCGCTCGTTTACAAATGCTCGGGTAAGAATGCTCTCAGTGAGGACGCTCCTTACTAAGCAAGCATGTTAAGTGTGTAATCTTGCGAATACTTTAAGTTGCTATAGACTACTATATTGTCAATTTTAGCATCTGAATCTATGATCAAGATCTGTCGGGTTTCTAAGACCTACGATTTAAATAATATGTACGTTAAAAAAAATATTGCAATCAGCTATCTCCTATTGTATAATACCCATAAAAATTTGTTATCATCGATATTTAAAAGAAAGATAAATTCAAAGCATACTAAGACACTAACGAAGGTTTTAATCAAGTTAACAACCTCAAAAGATTAATCAAGATGGCGCCAAGCATTAATCTCCAGTTAAATCGTTAACCGTTTGTTTAATTAAAACTGATACGGCACAATTAATCATGTCGTTAATACAACAATTTTAAAAGATGGCCGTCATATTTTACCATAATGTGCAATGCAAGTGCATAATGTTTTCAACGTTTTAATATATTAGCGGGTATTAAAAAAAAGTATTAGGTAACTTAGCTAGTTAATGTTACAGTAAATGGCAACTTGGAAATCAGTCCTTTTATTTAAAATTAACGATAAATAACATAATTATAACATAATATTTATAATACAATTTTAATTTATGACTAAAAATTATTTGTTTTATCAGGTGTTTTGCTATGGTGATTACTGATTGGTAAATTTACCTTCGGGTGAAAGAACCTTTGTTCTGGACCTATCCACTTTTTAC
Source organism: Tortrix viridana (assembly GCA_963241965.1). NCBI lineage: Eukaryota > Metazoa > Arthropoda > Insecta > Lepidoptera > Tortricidae > Tortrix > Tortrix viridana. The sequence continues at coordinate 2,286,051 of OY725189.1, read as the reverse complement.
GTTAATATTTATAAGAGAGTACTTAATAAAATAACTTACCTAATAATCTTCAGCACGAATACTTATTTTAAATTGAGGACCTTTTTTAATTTGTTATATATACGCATTATATATAGGCCTTTTCCCTGCATTGGGACACAAAAACAGGCTGATCAAATATAATCAATACTAATATTATAAAGAGGAAAAATTTGTATTTTTGTATGTCTGTAACGAATAAATTCAAAAACTACTAAAAAGATGGGTCTATATTATAATAAAATAAATATTATAATATAATATATTATAATACAACCCTAACCTAACCTAACCGCAGGCGGTTTTTGGAAAACATTAAAAGTCGTCCGACTCAGCTGAAAACCAGTCTAGGACAAACGATAATTCGGACTCGCGATGCGTTATGACATAAAATTTTAGAACAAACGATGGTCTCCGTTCTAAGATAGTATATCTAGCAAGATAATGTTTCTGTATTGTCAAGCTGAAGATTTATTATTGCGATTACATTTTTTTATTCAATGAAATCCCTTGGACAATAATAATTAATTACCCAGCTGTCAAGTCACAGTTTTATTACGTTCCCTTTACAGGCCACGCGGCAGACTTAACACCCCAAAGCCTTTTATTCCAATTCACTTTGTATAATGAATGCTTATTGCTGCAGCGCACGCCATGTTTTTTAAGCCGGGAATATACGAGACAAGTTTTATAGCAAGTTACTTGTAGAGAAGCTGACATGAGTATTGTTAAGAGTGGTAACTTTTAAAGTCGTGCCACCAACGTATCAACGATAAATATATTAAAGTTAAAATGTATTGTGTCTAGGTTCAGATAAGGTAGGCAAGTTAACAAAAAAGTTAAGGTTATGATAATATTCTTGCTAGTAACGATTTTCAGTACAATTGGTTAAAAGAATTTGCATGTAAGTAATCAACAGAGCGCATTATTAATAGTAGTTTATGTGACTAGTGCATAATGAGAGGCATTAAAACACGAGTGTGTGTGTTTATAAAACGAGCCGATAGGCGAGTTTCATAATAGCGTCACACGAGTGTTTTAATGCATAATATGTACAGTTACATACACTTTTTTATCTACATACATATTATAAGCTCTCATGATGTGTTCAGGAACCGCATGTTACGGCCGGCATTGAGGGAGGCGATGGCTGAGATACGTGTCATACTCGTGAACGGGTGCTGTTTGTGGGGTCCGGTCTGTTCACGTCTGCAAGGACTTGTTGTTCAGTTAATTATTACAGTTATGGCTTTTGACGAAGAGACCTCGTCGTATTGTTCTCCTAGTCATTATATTTAGTTTAATGTATTTGACCTTATATTTGTCATGTTTTTATTTGTGCTAGTTCTATTAATTCATATTTGTTACTTTATTACCTTGTAATGTAACTTACTTTACTGTAACTGTAACTTACTTTTAAGTATTGTTGTATTTTATGATTGAAAAATGACCTTCTGCTGGAGTTTCTTGCGGCGCTTCTTCTCCGCAATGATGGTCTTGTCCGAAGCGCTGGTAGATTCACTCTAACTATATTACCGACGTGTAAAAGAGCCCGTATGTGGCCAATTTACTGAATAAATATTTTGATTTTGATTTTTGATTTTGATCAAGGAACATGCGGGATTTGTCAAAACTGTATGCAATTGACATTTTATTTCGAATTAAATGTCATCTCGAGTGATATTAGAATTAAGGTCAAATAAAATTGTTTTGTTTTTCAAAGATGTTCCAAATTTGAAACTCATAACTTTATCAAATTGTATATCGTAATTAGAACATTATGTTACTGCTACAGATAAGAAAATTATCATAGTAAAATTGATTATTGTAATGCTGGTCATTGCCAACGGATTCTGAACGCATTATAGAGGACTTATTATATGTATGTATGTAGATAAAAAAAGTAATACAACGATAAGCATACTTTTATAATATATACTTAGAAAAACACTAGATACTTATTTTCGTTTACTTAAATACATAATAAAGTAAAATTTTACTTTTACTCGACTCGTGTAATCCCGCCTTTACCGCCCAAAATCAGGTGACTCGGTAATTTGTTTCATTTAAATGGAACGGGGTGGACTGGACTGACCAGGTTTTTTTGCCTTTTGCATTAAATCCAATGCTTTTGAGCTAATTGTTGATACATTCGATGTTTAACACGTTCTTTTCAACAAAGAAAGGTGTGCAATTTGGACACGCCAACCCCCAAATTATGGTCGGTCGTTAATGTTGATAAAGCATCTGTCTCTCTCGCACTTACTGGTCAGAAAGTGACAGATGTCTTATCAACATTCATAAAGGCATTTTTCAATTTAAATCAACGCTTCTCCTGATTCTAAACTGATATCACCAATAATTCTCCTTTTTGCATTGAATACAAAGCAATGTTGTATAAAATGTTATGTAGGAAGACATGTCGAAACTGGTTTGTGTGGTATATAATATACCTATATATATTTTTTTTCTCATAATCATTCTGACATGTTATCCTGCAAAACTACGCAGATATTTTATATTATTTTTACAGTTTTATACAATGCTAGAATAAGTAGTATAATTGTAATTTTTTATTTAAAAAATGACTAACTGTTGAGTTTCTTGCGGCGCTTCTTCTCAGCAGTGGTCTCCTCTTGGGAAGCGCTGGTGGATTTTGACGTGTAAAAGTTTTTATCTTTTATTGTGTACAAAACACAGTTGAAAGTAATTACATTAACTTTTAAAAGTTTCTAACACAAAAAAAAATTAAGTCTGGCAAAAAAGCTACCTTTACTACGATTGCAAGGTCTGCAGATCATTCCTCTGCTACAGAATTTTTAATAAATACAAGGCGTGGGTTTATTAAAACCTCAGTCCTGACGGTTTATCCCTTTGAACGTTTTCCCCTTAATTAATGTTGCGGCAGTCTGGGGAAAGAACTATGAGAAGACATTTTTACTACGCCGTAGATTTAACAGTGGTATTTAATTAATAAGTTAAGGAGCAAACTGTGAAAATGTCGTTTATTTTATTAAAATATCTAAAATTATGTTAATGATAAAACGGCTATGTAGTTCTTTTGTTTAATTCAATTAAAACTCCTGCCATTCTAGTTTAAGACAATTATTGATGTACAGTCAGCATCAAATAGCTAGTAGCAGCCAAAATGGCCAAATATATCGCAACTTATCCTTATTCCTATAGTACGAGTAATAATGTGTTGCGATATATTTGGCCATTTTCGCGGCTCCTATTTGATGCTGACCGTACCCAGTTTATATGGGTACATGAATTTGCTACCTGCTGTTTGATTTTGCCGGAAAATTACTAATTATTAATATTATTTGACTTTCATTTCGCATACTAAAGCTATTCCCTTGTTAAAAAATAAATAAATTATATGTATAGAGTTACGAGTAAAAAGTTAATAAACTAAAACCTCAACTGCAAACTTTTAATATGGTCGTCTATATATGACTAAAACCATATAATTTTAATTGAAACCCGCCATTTTATGATTTTTTAGGGTTCCGTACCCGAGAGGCGCCCAACGGGACCCTATTAATATGCCTACGCTGTCCGTCCGTCTGTCTGTCTGTCCTAACCATAAACAGCTGTATCTTTTGAACCGTAATAGATAGCGGGTTGTTTTTTTTTCAGTATATGTGTTATTACGGAGGATTTACTAACAAATAAAAAAAAGTGACATAATAAAAGTGGTCCCCATACAAGAAACGTTTTTTTCAACGTATTTTTATTTTTGTATTGTTTTTGTATCGTAAAAACGGTAAAACATACAAGCATCAAATTTGGTATGACTATAGAACAAACTCTAAAAAATAACAACAAATACTTAAAACCAGCCAAATGTGTCGTGAACCCTCAGTGCGCGAGTCCGCCTCGCACTTGCCTGGTTTTTTGTATATAACCTGGTACCCAGTGACACATCGGGTCGCTAAGATGAACCTACTGACACTTTGACAAAATCGGGCCCTCCATTCAGCCTCAATGCGGGAACAAAGATCCATACATACATCAATAACATTACCCTCCTTCTTCAGCCGTCGGGTAAAACTAATTTACTTTATCTGAAACCGTCAAGAGCTTATACCTAGGAGATTAAATGTGCATGCAATAACTGCTCTAAATAAGAATTAAAATGCATGAATTTACTCGATTACAACTTTATATCGCGTGATGCTTTACTTAATCAAAACGATCCAGACTTGAAACGTTGAATATTAAATTATTAATTAATATCCTAGCCTTTTTTATTACTAAACTAGCTACGTCGCGGTGTTAAGCGTCATAATTAACTTTATAATGTGCAGATTCGTGTTAACCTGCCCGGTCTTTATGAGAAACATTTAGTCTTTACTGTATGGTGTCAGGTTACAAGCGGAAGCAGAAGTATATCTCAGAATTTTTGGAAGAGCTAGATGTCCTGACACAGGTACAGTCAAGGTTATAAATATATATACGTTCAGAGTGTCAAAATTATATAACCACGACCTTACTACGGTGACATAAGGTCGTGGTTACATATTTTTGAGCCTTTGGACGTATCTATGTTTATAACATTGATACATTATTTACCTGCTACTCGTAGGAGGCCTCAACCACTATGTTAAAACAACCTTTGTTGAATGTAATAAACAATTTTGAATTTTTTTATTTTTTTTAACTTAGAATCGATAAAAGTACAGACACAGTGTAAACAGCCCAGTAGAAAATTTTAGGTTAATTGTAGGACTTTAGAAGTGTTTGAACTTTTGAACTTGCTAAATTTAATGACACTGAAGCTTGGCAGGCTTTGAATATTTAAAATACTCAATACAGTTGTACCTATAATAACTTTTAAAGCCTTTGCCGATCTTAATTAACAACAAGTGTACCGATTCCATAAAGCTCCTTTCAAATTCACATTAATTTATTTCCAGGCTACTAGGTCCATATTTAAATACTTAATAATATCTTAAATTATTTTGCGACAAAACAGCGTAGCTCTATTGAATCGTAGCGTTCGAAGTCATGCTCGCTGACAAGCCGCCTTTGTATCTTTCGTGAAAGATTACTATGACAAAATATGCCATTCAATAAAGATCATTTCAATAATCATCATTAGCCATTAAAAAATATGATCGTTAATTTTATTTAGGGCTAATTTAACAATCTCCGGATAACATTATGTTTAAGATAAAATTTTGTTCTATCCTTTTCTTTCATATAAATAAAAGATAAAAAGTGATAACATGTCATTAATTTTTCGGTAAATTTATTTAGGAATTGGAAAAATTGGCCTTTAGTTGTCCTATGTTTAACTTCCTGCGGCCCAAAGGTTTTTTAAAAGGCCGTCTGTCAAACTTTTTTTAACTTTATATGACCTAGTTATTAGGTACCTATGTTCTGATTTCAATAACAACATTTTTACTCAAGGCCACACGAGATTCTAAGTAACAAAGAGTATGTTATCGCTAGTCGCTAGAAACTTAAATCCCATGGAATTTGGTGCCGTGCTAGTAATGTAGAATGGTTTATACACATATTAACAATTTCGTATGGCGTTATACAGGTTTTACTGCACTCAGGTTAATTTGCAGAATTACGGCGACTTTAAACTAATGTGCCGCGCGTAATTATAAGCTCAATTACAGCTGTTTAGTGCTAACACTAAACTATTTCTAAAATATTTGGAATTTTACAAAAACGAGTGTAGTTACTGCTTACGTGTTGTATGTTCAATTTCTTGAACAATTTTTATGATGTTTTGAACTTAATTCGCTTTTTTAACTCGCTCATATATGTTTTTCTCGTAGGTTTTTAATAAGACTTCAAAGGTATATTTTGACAGTATTTAAATACTGTTAATTATTGAAAACGGAACATAATCGCTTTTACTATTACGACGTGGTTAGCTTAGTTGGTAGTGACCCTGCCTACGAAGCTAGGGGTCCCGGGTTCGAATCCCGGTATGGGCAAATATATATTTGTGTGATGAGCGCGAGTATTTGTTCCTGAGTCATGGATGTTTTCTATATATTTAAGTATGTATTTCTCTACATAAGTATATATCTCGTTGCCTGGTACAAGCCTAAGATCTTAGTTTGGGACTAGGTCAATTTGTGTAAGATCGTCCCTGATATTTATTTTATTTATTTATTTATTTACCTCGACGTTTAACCGCGTCGGAAATAAATAAGTATTTAAATATTAGTTTAATTATTAAACTACTGACGTTAAAACAGAGAATCAGATGTAAAAATAATTGTATGACAGAAAGTGCTTGACTCCTGCTCGAGCTTGATTCAGAGCATATAACTTTTGAATAACTCAACAAAATGAAATATAAAAAAACGCATTTCTAACATTCCTTTTTCTCCAGCGTCACGAAGTTAAATATAGACTAACAGACCCACAGACAAACAATAACAATAACAATGCCCATCCTTATCTACTTGTAAAAAAATTCCAAACTCAAACTTTGTATCGTGAAGCTACTTTACATATAGATAATATTTAAAATAATTTAAGTTTTTACTCAGGCACTTTAATCTAAACTAGCGACCCGCCTTCACTTCGCTCCGCGTTCTATTAAATACATAAACCTTCCGTGAAAAATAGTCTAACTGATGGTGTAAACCACATTAAAATCCGCTGCGTAGTTTGAATGATATAAGCGTACGAGTATATACAGAGGATCAAACGGCAAGTGACTTTGTTTTATAATAGTGATTAGTTAGTTAGTTAATAGTGATTAACGGGAACACCCAAATATTCCGAAATATTTTTTTCCGAATATTCAATTGTCCGAATTTACATTTTTACGCAATCTATGTTATGCTGGAGCTATTTAAAATAAAATAAAAATATTTGAATTGCTATACGTTGGTTAGGTTAGGTTTGATTTATGTGCTATATCAAAAAATAAAGCCTCCATTAAAAAAAAAATAGACTGAATCTTCGCCCTCCAAGGGCAAGAGTTAGTCAAGAGCGAACCCATTATCAAAAAAAAAAAATTCGGGATTACAATCAATTCGGAATTATCACTTTTCGGAGTTGTGTAGTGTACCCAGTGATTAACAAATATCAACCGACACGACGTGTCGTGGTCACAGGAATATCAAACCCTTTGATCACACGTTTGATACAGTGAGTTCGCTTATCGTTTTCATTATTCCCCAGACTAGCGCAACGGGCGACAAGCGACGTTTCATTCGGCAAATGGAAAAACAATGTCAACGCTCCTATGGGGTAATAAGAATGGGGTATACGGAATGGGGAAATGCGCTTGTGTTTGTGCGGTTAAGTCGAATGGTGAGATTACGAAGTGAGTGGAGCCGTTGCGGTGTGACGTTAGTGATTGATTTTTCATGTAGTGCCAAAGTACTAATGCTAGAAGAGATCAAGTAATTCGTTTATTTTTTGTATTTTGAACTTGCAATGATTATTATCCTTACATAGTATAAAATAAAGTCGCTTTCCGCGCGTGTCTGTCTGTCTGTTTAACTCCTCCTAAACATCGCAACGGATTTTGATTCGGTTTTCACCATCAGTTAGATATTTTTCCCGGTAGGTTTATGTATATAATAGTACCTGGAGCCACAGTATAAATATAGCTAAAGCAGTAAAGAAACTTTGAAGCACTGCCATGTCCGCTTAGGGGTCTTGTTGAGACGTGCATCTGTGTGAGTGCGACGTTTCGAACGTTTGTTCGTAGTTTCTTTACTGCTTTAGCTTCATTTATACTGTGTCGGAGCGAAGCGATGGCGAGTCGCTAGTTCTGTATAATTTAGTATTTTCGCTCGTACATTCGCAACATTGTTATTACAATAAACAGCAGTACGATTAATTACAAAATGTAAATGTAACAATTCTCATTACAGCATTCATAATATTTTATTACCGTTTAGCAAGAGTTTATTTATTCCCGTTTTACCCCGTTAATGTACAAACACAGCCGGAATGCCACCGAGGCCGGAAACTACCCTCCAGACTTTAATTATATTTTTGGGGTATTTCTGTTACCGTGTTACTGTCGCAGTCCGGATAACACAGTAGAGTAAGATTAGTTAGGTAAAAAAAACTCAGTTTTTTATTAGAAAAGGTTCGAAGTGTAACTAATTGCATGACTCTATGCGTTATCCACAGTTGTAGAAGTGACAAATAAAGAGAACTATATTAAATAGTGGAATAATTTAGGTAGGCACTCGTGGTAAAGTACATATCTACTCGTAAGTTATAATTAAAATAGTTACTTTTAATGCAAGCCTGAACATTATTTAGTGTGAATACTGGGTTTGAATTCAGGAGCAAGTGAATGATCATAAAAATAGGACCTGGCCCCCTAGCACGCATGAATGAGGTAAAATTTGACAGGTGCTAGGGAAATGCATACATCTATTCCATATTCCAACGTAAAACTTAACGCTTAAGGTTTAAAATATAAGTGTCCTGTCTTGATAAAATCGCTATAAAAAAGTGAAAATCGCTATAGTTAAGTCAGGACGAGACACTTTTACGTGTTAAGCCCGCTGAGCGAGCTAAGGACTCAAAGGCACGAGACGCTAATAACTTTGTTGGCGTGCAAAACAACTATTCACAGGATAAAAAAAAACTAGCGTCACATCAGATTTACGTTTTCGGGGGTAAAGTGGACAAAAGAAGTTCTTTCCGAGCTAGTGAGGTAAAATATTTTTTCTACGCTACTGTGTTGTTTACACTGTGCATAGCATTACGGGTGGCATATATTTCTCCTTCATAAAAGGTTGGGTCGCCAGCAGGCTAATATAGACTTTACGTGTTGAAACGCGCTGCCAGCTGTCCTGTAGCCCAAGCACGAACATTTCAATTACGTTTTCGAATCGCCATTACTATGCTGAAACGCACCATACGTCAAACCTGTAAGCACGAACCCCTAAAAGGGTGAATTTCTGGGCGTTTCAACCGCCCTCATTAGTGTCACCAATATTGACGAAATCAATGACACGTACCAGCAACTCCTGATTGAAACAGAAGCAGAACCGGGGATGTAGTTTAATCAGCATCAGAAGTTGCTGTAGTGTCATTGATTTCATCATTGTATTGGTGACACTAATGGCGGTTGAAACGACCGGAGATTTACCCAAAACAGACTTGCGTTTCCATACATTATTTTACGTTTACTTCACCTTTACTACTCGATGACATAAAATGTCAACTTCACAGTGTGGCCTAGGAATTTTACTTAATTTTTAATTTTTCTAGGAATACGGACACGGCGGCGCTGTTTCAATCGCCGTACATATTCTTTCGGTGACGATACGTTAACGTTACTTATGTCCGGTTCCTATATTCAAACCGCGGATAGATAAGCTTGTTCCAAATTTAAATTTGACACATGTTGTGGCAAATGTCAAATTTAAACTCGAGGTAACCTTATCTATACGCGGTTTGAATATAGAAACCGGGCATTAGTCGATAGAAGGAAAAGTTCGGAGCTCGAGTTACTGGACTTCCGATGGAAATGTTACGTAACATCTTCTCTTTTTTTAACGTTGATTTGGTCATAGGCTGTTTGGAAAATAAACGGAACTCCATTATAATATAATTTGGAGTTGGTTTATTGTTTTTAAAACATTTAATTATTGTCAATACTAACTAGTATTAGTATTAAATTGACAACAATTAAATGTTAATACTTTAATAATGTTTTAACTATGTCCAGAGCTGGGCCATTGCCAATTTCGAAAAAAACTTCAAAACGATGACAGAGTGAGAAATGGCTGATATTTTTACGAAGTTAATTCTATTTCACAGATAAAATATATTTTTAACAGCTGAATTGTGAAGATAACGTTTTTAGTACTACTGCAAACGAACAACCTTTTTCAAGATATAACTGGTTTTATCCAAAAAGTTCTGCATTAATTCCACTCTATTCCAATTTCACCGTATTCCGAACGTTATATTAATTAGTAAGACCGAAACTACCTTAATTTCCTTCTTCATAGACTAAAACACGGTAATGGACGCCATTACTTATAACACCGGCCATTTTTCTTTCTTTTTCTTTATTACTTCGATATGTTTTTTTTAGATCAACCCCCATTTGTTTCATTAGAGGCCTTAGATTATTATTCTACTAAAAGTATAGTTGAATATAATTAATATTTTTATCGTGTGTGATGGTTCATAGTATTTATATGGTGAGAAATGTTCTGAAAATAATATACTTTACTATTAATTATATTTCATGTTATCTTCGCCGTGTATGACGCCTTTAAACATAGTAAAATTTTAGCGCGAATATGCCAAATCATTTAAAGTGAATATGATTCCCATACAAAGTGGAGCTTATATTTTTACTGCAAACTGTAAACAGTACAAAAAAAGGTTTAAATAAAATGGGATAGATTAGAAACAGGGCTTGAAACGGGTATCGAAAATACCGGTTCAATACCGGTATTAACCGGTTCTCTTCATTTCAGTTCCAGAGTACTAGTAAGACAAAATACCGGAAAACATACCGATTCCTTATAAAGGTTCCAGCACTCGTGTGCGACGTTATTACCGTCTGCTCACTCTCACACACTTTCTTAAAACTCAGTACCGGTATTTTTTCCGGTATTCTAACCTCATTAGAACCGAAAATTATTGGTACTGCCAATATTATCGGTATTGAGCGTTTCTTCACTGACCGATATCGTGTCGGTGCGCCAGGACGTAGTTACGAGTTACAGTAATAAGTAGAAGTATCGAGCTCACTTCAACCTATAACTGCGTCTCGTCGCGCCGACACGATATCGGTCAATGAAGGTGCTCATTGGTATATCGGTACCGCGTTTAATACCGGTTCCCGGTTCAAAGTCACGAGACCGCGCCAAATACCGGTGTTCCAAGACCGATTAGAAACCTTAATTTCAATTCATTACTAGCTTATATGCAGGTTTACCATTCCATTGTTCAAGTTGCATGCAATTTGCAACTTGCATACAGGTAACTTGGTTAATGGAATCGCGGCCTAAACTGCCTTTATTTAGGCATAGGCCTAGGCATTTTAATAGCTGTGAACAGTTTCTGCTTACATATACGGGGAGACATTACGTCATCAAAAAAAAACAATTAAATGAATCTCTTCCAGTTTCAACAAATTTATATTCCCTTGTTCTCTCAATCCAACATCTTGACTTCATTGATAAACTAATCTATCACAATATTTCCCTACGTATTCAATACTTCATTAGCCCTCTCTCTTACCCTTTAGCAGTTACACGGTTGGGTGATAGAGACGAAATGTATATTCTAACACTGAGTTACTGTTATGATTCCGTCGGGCTTTGAGATCAAATATAAACACAAATACTATTAATTTATGCAATGTGGTAGAATCGTTGACGACGTACGTTGATTCTACTGATCCCCTCAAAATTTTGAATTTGGAATGTAGATTAACACAAGCGAATCAAATAATTTGGTTCCGTTATATGTTTATCGATGTGGATAAGCCTCCGTATTATGGCCTTTATCGCGGTGGATATACGTGAACAAAGCATCCGTCACATTCACTCTTACGTTGGTCAGAAAGTGACGGATGTTTTAAATATCCACGTTTATCCACATTGATAAACACGACCGTATTTGGAAGGAAAATAACTAATATCCTAACCCAACAAACAATTGAGCGATAATTTAAGGGTCAAAAGAGATACGAGGGGCACACCGAAACGATCGGAAATTCAAATAACTACAAGTACGTTACACCTAAATTATATTTTTCATTGTTTTTAATTGTGTAAATGTCATTACAATTGCAAGTGGCCAGTACTCGCGTAACAAATAAGGTTTTTAGTATAAAACCTCAATCTCAATCCCGAGTACACAATTCCCGAACGTTTCGGTGTGACCCTCGTACATACATTAAAGCGCTAATGAATTCTTCAAGGTGTATGAGGGCTTTAATTAGCTGATGTAGCGTGCTATAGCTCTGATATTTAATGACTGATCAAAGTGTTATAAAAGTGCTTGGAGAGCGCTACAGTAGCGATAAGAATCTCTTATAGTCATACAAGAATGTATACTTAAGTCCTTCAACTTCTAACTGACTAACTGTTGAGTTTCTTGCGGCGCTTCTTCTCAGCAGTGGTCTCCTCTTGGGAAGCGCTGGTAGATTTTGACGTGTAAAAGTGCCCGTGCGACCTACTTACTGAATAAATATCTTTTATCTTTTTTTATCTTTTATCTCTTTGGGTGGTAATATTTACCAATGAGCGCTAATATATCACCTCGGGCAGCATGTGCTTCAGTAGATAAAATAAATGTGTAAAGCGATATTCACTGTTCTTCGTGGCCCGAAAAATGTAATTTACATATAGGCAGCCTTTAGAAAAAATTATTGTTCCTGTGGGAGTTTCAACGCTAACAAAGTCGAAGCTTACGGTTTATTTAAAAAGAGGCAATTACCTTAAGTAATGAATTGTGCCTGATGTTTTGACGCAATTGTATGCTTCGTAATCACAGGTACAAACGAGTTTGGGTGTGGGTGTAGAGGATTAGAGTAGAAAACGTTCATTTCAGGCAACGAGCCCCATAATTATTACGGGTTACCCTCACAATATTAATTGTTCGAAATACACTTCGCGTAATATGTGTCACAGAAAAACTTGTCGAATGATAGTTTTGTATAAAGATACTTGGCAGAACTATCACTACCCATAACATTTCGCTGAATATTATTTAGCAGGTTACTTTTGCCGAATTTCGTTTAACATAATTTAATGTACCAATAACCATCCTACGGCATACTTCTATAATGGCGTAATTATTTTTTCTGCTAGCAGAAAAGTTGGTTATGTTAGGTAAGAATATAATGACATTAGAATAACTTTATGCCACCTAAACATTTTGCAAAAGATTAGTCTGCGGAATGCATATTCGATTATATTAATATTATACACACGCGCGTTGTTAAACAAACACAAGACCAAGTAGTTCGACAAACTCGCACGCATATACGAGCACCAGCCTTCAGCTCCAGTTTGCTCGTGATCACGACCGTTGCAACGGTCGAAACGTCGAGGTATTTGTTTTTTCCGTGATTAAGTCCTGTTTAAATTTATAACAGTAGTATTATTTATTAACAGACAACGTTCATCCAAAATTACCTTACGTAAAAAGTGTAAAAGATAGAAATTCGAATTTTTTATCTCCTAACAGAAAACACACGAAAACACGAGTTCTGTTTTTTTGTAAAATACTGTCTTATTAATAAACGCAAAATGCTTAAAATGTGCTTTGACCGTATCATTGTGACATTTAAATTTGGCAGAAAGTTACAAAGTACACATTAACTAAAATAGATATATTGTCCATTTATGAATAATCTCCAATAATTTAATTAAAGTCACTTTTACATCTATTTAAAAAGGTCTGAATCAATTTAACGCAATCATTAGCCTGAATAAACAGAAAGCACGATAAAGTTTGTCAATAGTACAAGCTTTAATGAAGATCTCAATGTAAACAAAAAACAAATGAAAAACCTTCAGTGCAGCCTTTTTGTTTCTCCTAGCTCCTAGTGATGTGCCGTTATATCTTCATACTCATCCCGTACTCAAAATCAATGCAACGCTATTTGCTAAAAGCAGAAACGCCTTACGTTACGACGCAGTTACCCTAAAGGCGACGTCAATAGAACTTGTGAACGATGTAAACAAAACCAAACGAACCAATTCACCATGATTACTCGATAATGACGTACTTTAAAAGATCAAGTGAGGTCTTTGCAATGATTTATACATTAGATCATTATTTTCATAATTAAGTTTAAAATGAAATAACTATTCAATATACGTTATTTTGAATTAAAACAAGCTTGGTGAATATTTGAGATTATGTGTCAAACAGTACTAATTTGTTTACATCTTTTCCAAGTTCTATTGACGGCGACCTTAGTTCCAACCATCCCTCTCCAAATAGAAGGACGCTAGCGGTCCCGAGTTTGATTCCTGTTAAGACCAAATATGTGTGTGATGGTCTACAGTTAGTATTTATTTCTGAATCTTTGATATTTTCTATGTATTTAAAGTATTTTTAGGGTTCCGTACCTCAAAAGGAAAAAAGGAACCCTTATAGGATCATTTTGTTGTCCGTCTGTCTATCTGTGTCTGTCAAGAGCCTTTTTCTCCATACCAAATTTCATCTAAATCAGTTCAGCAATTTAAGCGTGAAGGGGTAACAGACAGACGGAGTTACTTTCGCATTTATTATATTAGTAGGGATTCTATAATTAAATTATATAAGTCTTGCCCTTCGGCTTAACTTTCATACAAAGTGCTTACTGTTAAGGTGCAAATGTCTGAACAATCAGCTGTTAAAAAACAGGGGTAATTCAGGAATACAGTTTTAAAATTAAAAAATAAACTACTCATTACTACACGTCGTAACACTTTACAACAACAGCAAATCAAAAAGCAAAGAAAAAAATTATCTCAAAGCATCATCTCGCACTTTAAGAATTAAAGTGACAATTCCAAAATGATTAAATTTTGAATCAGGTCTCAATAATAATAACTTTATGACTCAAATTAAAAAAAACTTAACATTTTGTATTAGGTCACTTTAATTCTAAAGGTGATATTTTATGTGCGATAGCCAATCTCAACAATATAAAATATCTGTTCATTGAATATGCCACGTCAGTATTCAATTAAGGAGTTGTTTTTTATTATTATCTGTAAAACACAGTTTAGGTAAATCAACGCTAATTCAATTTGTAATTATCTGTCATTTGTCATATATTTCTGTTTCATTCGCTATGTCAAAAGTAGACGTAAGACCAGTGATTGGCGAATTCTGCCAAGTGAGTGACGTTAAACCGACAAAGTATAACATAAGTGAGTCATCTACTTAAAACGTTGACTGTGCCAAAGTCATCTTCATTTGCATACTCATCCTCAACCCCACTAGTCACAGCTCTAATCTCTGTTGGTTGAGCCGCGTGCAAACAACGTGAGCGTCTGATTCTGTCGTTTATTAGCGACTCTCGGAATCAGTGTTTTTGATGCGTTTTTTTTTACCATTCGTGCATTCGTGTTCTTTTTATCCAATTGGCAGTCCAGCTCACAAAAGAAGTGGATGTATAAATTATTTAACTTTGAACCTTATGGTTAGTATTTAGTATTGATAAAGCACTGTTGTTATTTTACCGACCTCACTGCGTTCGACACTAAGCGGATTGTTTTAGGTAAAATCAATCGATCTATCAAGGTATCTTCGAGAAAAATCAGTTTCGACCCTCGCCACGCTCGGGACCCAGGTACAGTCAGTATCAAATAAATAGAAGCAGCGAAAGTGGCCACGCAATACACCTTTATTACTATAGAATAAGAATGTGTTGCAATATATTTGGTCCTTTTGATTGCTCCTATCTATTTGATGCTGACTGTACTATTAATAACATTAATAACAAACGTTTTTTTATGATTATAATACTTACTATATATTATGTATATATACTTTAATCTTTCTGTTAAAATACAAGGCATTATCACACTAAGGTAGTATTTTATCCATAGGTCTGTAAGCATTAAAGTACTGAGCTATCCTGCCCTCGTAAGAAAAAAGGGCACATCTGCGAATTATTTACAGAAGCATATTAAACCCTGTGTAGGTTAATAAAGGTCGCATGTGCAATACCAATTCGTTTGCACATGTGCCTTTTCTTCTTATGAGGGCAGTATCATAGAACCGTGCCCCAGCGTCTAAAAATTTTTTATAATGCCGTTTTGACACAGTGCTATGGCGGGTCATTTTGCCGATAGTACAGTCAGTATCAAATAAATAGGAGCAGTCAAAATGGCCAAATATATCGCAACACATTCTTATTCCTATAGTAATAAAGGTGTGTTGCGATATATTTGGCCACTTTCGCTGCTCCTATCTATTTGATAACCAGCAAACAAAAAACATTTTTAGTCAGGCTTTATTTGAATCTAAAATAAAATCCCTTCTCTCGTTAAAAAATCGGTCATAAATACGATTAGGACCATTATTCCATTAAAAAATAATTAAGTTTCCAGTTCACATGATAAATGGTGGCGGGTTAATTTTTATGGGCTCTGAACTCCGGGATAAATTGAATAGCGGCTATATCCATATATTGAGCTGGAAATATATCAGGTAATTACGTCATGGCATTTATTTAATTAAGCTATATTATAAATATGACATCGAATTTGCATTTGCTTCGCTTGATTCAATTCTCAATTCAATTATAATATATTCTAGTTATCACCCGAATACGGCGGCGCAAATAGGAGGATTATGATTTTAAAAGTCTTCTTATTATGTTTCTGTTCCTTCGTATGTCCTAAACTATCCATTATATTTGGTATAAAGAGGTTAAAATCCATCCATTAGTTACCACTTTAGTTACGTCCTGTTAACAACGATTTGAAGGAAGTTTAATAGGTCAAACAGTATCGTAATAACATCAATTAAACACGCCATAACATTAACATGGCTGCTTCAACTGTTCTCAGCTGGAAAGATCTCGAACTTGCCGCACAGTATCGGGAAAATTGAAAAACCTTTCTACGAGCCCTATGAACAGGAACACATCACATCAGCATAACATTATGTAATCACTACATGGAAACTTATGCAATTTTTAACTAAACTTCAACGAGCCCCATTTTATGTTGTTCCAAAACTTTAAGTTTAAAGGGAAATTTCGGGGAAATTTGTTCGCAGAACGGTAACTTTCGATTTCGGAGTTCGCTCGGAAAGATTTTCGTATAAAATTCAACATTCCGCTTACGTTACAAGTTACGATTTCAAGAGTTACGTAGTCAATTGGGTAGCGAAATTTATAGGGAAATGTTGTGAAGTTATGTAACTTATTGTAACTGCGTAAAATCGTGTACTAAATTAAATATTACCCATATTATTAATCATACTGTAACAACCCTTATATTAATCCTAACTTAAGCCCACGACTTCGTCCGCAAAGATGTCATTTATCACTGCTCCCTCGGGAACTGTACAATTTTATGGGACAAAAAGTATTTTATGTCCTTCCTCGGGACTCAAAATATATTAAAATAAAATTTTATCGAAATCGGTTTAGCGGTTTTACCGTGAAAGCGTAACAAACAAACCAACTTTCGCATTTATAATGGATAAACGAAAACTCAAGATTATGAGCCGGAACTTCTAATACTTTCAAGCCTTCTTATACTTTTTACAATTTAGCAAATTCACAAAAAGCGCGTTCTTTTTTTCTAAGAACATAAGGTATAATTTTTCACTCCTCATTAATAATATTAAATGGTGTTACGCGACTTAATCTAATTTTACGTTTCATTTCGTACTCAATTCAAGTAAGTTATGATCTTATGATGTAATAATATCTAAGGGTAAATTCCGTTCCCTCCAGAAAAGGCTGGAGTTAAACACGGATCTATTATAAAATAAATTAACAAGCCACTGGAAAGCCAATTTTTCTATCCATTGTGTTCGCGTGAACAAAGCCCGAACAATAGGGACAATATGCCCTCGGAATGAATACCGAGTAATTCTAATGGCACTTACGTAATCGCTGTAGTGCATGCTGGGTGAAGGATTCGAAGCTTTTACGGTTATTAAAAACTAGTCTGCCAGCAATTTTCACGTGAAATTACACTTGCGTTTTTTTTTTTCAGGTAAAGCGCATGCGATTTCGGATTACGATTAACGGCCTTTGAAAGCGAGTTCTTCGTAGAACTCTATTGTTTTTCTTCGGAAAATATTATTTTTGAAATTGAGAGTGCATATTAATGTATTGGTTGTCCTAACTAATTTTTGACATAATTTCGGTTGTCACAATTTATCAAGTCCTAAAAGTTAGGTACGACGACGAGCGTGACGGGAGGAGTGTTAGGTTGAACTAGCTGCGAAAATTTACTTATGGATATAGTCCTGATTGTCCATGATCCATAGGAATTACAAATACGTAGTTCAATAGTGCTTTTGCAGTTGGAATCGATTTTGGTTTCAACACTTTTGATTTACCTAGGATTGATTAACCTAGGAGAACTTAACCTTATATAACATTTGTTTTTGGTTGGATGTACTACACAAAACATAAGAAAGTAAACTGTAACAATAGTAACACAAGGCCCATTATTGCTTACATTTAACATCGCGTTATTGTGTGCGCCTCATTGTACGCACCCAACCTAATTCGTGTGATCCCTTGTTGTAAAAGTAAAAGGTAGTCTTTCGAGGCAGGTAATATTCTACGACACGCGATACTTGTCAATGAAAAATTAACCCAGATGCTATAGAATAAAACGCAAACCCGAGTACATGCTTGTGTATATTTTCATGTTAAATATATATTTTACGCAAGTGCCGAAGAAGAATATATTTGACACACTTATATTATTTTTTACCGACTTCAAAAAAAAAGAGGTTCTATGTTCAGCTGTATATGTATTTTTTTTTTCTTTTTTATATTTTGTTGATCTTATCCTCCTGCGGCCCAAGGTCTACCTATCGTACTAATTACCTTTGTTATTCAGACCCAGCTCTTTCAACAGTTGTGTAGTCATATCGTACCATGGTCCTACCAGTAGGACTTATTACAAAACCCGCCATTTTGTTTTCAAATTTAAACAATGACTAATATAGGAAAAACCCATGCTCCTCCCTGTAGCACTTATTCAATTAAAATAAAATTGTCCAAAAAGTTATCATACGGATAATAAACACGCTCAAAAACTATTAGATTAGATTAGATTTATTTATTGCATAAAACAAGTACATTATAAATTACATTAAAATTTACATGCATTGATCTATTGTTCGTCAAAATAGGTTAATAAAGTAAAGTGGCAGTCACATCAAAATAATACCTAATACCAAGTCAAATAATACAAATACAACGTCAAAATAATAATTATTGGTGCTATACAAGTATAACACAATTTTAAAAAAGTGTCCTATGTACTTGGGTGTGAATGAGTAAGTATAAAACAATAGTACTACTGGTAGGACCATGGTTCTCAGTGACAATGAGCTGTACTACCCTGCTAAGGTAAAAGGCAGTTATGTACACAAAACTACTGTAGCAATTGCATCCTTATTACCCAGTAATGAGGTTGCAATGAGTAGAGTAGTTTTGTGGTAAAAACTGCCTTTTAACTTAGCAGGGCAGTGTATTTTGCTTTGGGCCGCAGAAGGTTAATTTTCCTTCGTAAAGGCTGAATGGATTTCGACAAACGAACCGTCTTTAGATCCGTCTAAGCGTCACGAGTGGCATTTGAGTACTTTAGTTTTTAAATTCAGGTAATTCTTCTGCTTGTGTCCATTATTGGGAAATATAGCTAGTAAACTAACCGCCTTATTCATAAACGCACAACAAACCTATTTTAGTAAAAGTATGCTTTGTCACTTTCTGTCAGATTCAAATGTCACAATGAAAGATAAGGACACAATTTACTTCTTACTTAGTTATTGTCCGATTATGAATAAGAGGGTTAATATTTATCTTCCTTATACAGTCATGTTAAAAACACGAAGAAGTTTCTTCGTTAACCAAATGACTAAAGGTACACTAACTCAACTCCTAAAAAGTAAAAAGAGAAATAATTATAATCGATGTCTACGCGATGTCGCGTGCAAAAGCTAGCATTTGATAATATATACACGTTCCCAAGAATAATCTTAGCCGCCATTACACAATCTAATAATAAAGTACCACTTGAAATAGCTATATTTCATCTCGCAAAGCAATAAACGCAGAGTCATGCTACTGAGTGGCGAGTTTTGCATTTCAAATCCACGCTTTCATTAGCAAAGATAAATTAAAGTTGTTTATAAAATATATTGCATCACAAAAATGTGATTTAAAATGTTATAAATTATTAAGGTTCGCATAATCATTGCTTCTTATAAAGATCGCTTCGTATACTTTTGTGTAGGGGAGACCGGGTACAAAAGTAACAGTTTGTACTTTTACACTGATTTCTGGTTAACTGTCACATATTTGATGAAATAAATATACCCATATGTAAATTGAGTTTATGCTCTACAAATTTGTACCAAAATCTACCTCATTATTTGGCGGTTTTTATAAATTACAGAGACTTGAAAAAAAATTTACAATTGTTACGTTTGACCCCGAGGTCAGGGCGAAAGTAATATGGTGTGGGTCGAAAGTAACATGATAAATAGGTATGTAATAAATATGAAATTAACGAATCATATGAAAAATACGTATTAACAACACAAATAAATCATTTACGCTATTAAAATTTAAATAGTACTTTTTATGATTATAAAACAAAATTATCGACATCTCGTCATTAATTATTTAAATTTTAGTAATATTTAGTGAGATCAAAGTTTTATTATAATGTTGAGTTCTTTAATACTGAGACTTGAAGTTATGGCACACACAGTGTGCATCACCGTTGACTCATGACGATATTGTAATGTTACTCAAACTCATTGTGTTACTTTTACATGTTACTTTTGTCCCCGTAGTGCTATGTTACTTTTGTACCCAACCACGTTTTTGTTAATTCATAAATGCCTACCTAAAAGTGAAACGTGCTTCCCAAAAACCAATTGAAGCAGTGTGTAAACAATGTAATCAAGAATTACTATGCACAGGATATCATAAATGTAATGCTACGTAAACACTAAATGAATATATTATGTAAAAAAAAATTACTTTAGGTTCGTCAAATCACGTTGAATCCTCTAGTACCACCTTATGGCGCAGTGCGCGCGCGGCGGCTGAATACAAGCGGGGGAATATCGCCAGCTATCGTCTGATGGCAGCGCGGCGGAATTTGCACTATTTTAAAAACCTACAAAGCGTTTGTTACTTTCGACCCGCTGTTACTTTTGTACCCGGTCTCCCCTATCTCTCTTGTTGTTTACAACAAAAATAAAACTGAGGTATCTTTGTGCTAAGAGCCGCTTTTATTAGCTTCATTTGAATGTATGTTTTATTTTTAATCAGTTTTTTCCCATTTTACCTATATTAATGATAGGTAACTGTCACACTGTGAACAACTCATAAGATATGAAAGAAGAAGTCGATATTATGTCATATTGGTATTGACAAAGTTCGAAATAGATACCTAATATATTATTTATTACAGCCGACGCGTGTCATTAATTACATTAATTAGAAATATTTAAAATTACTGGCGTCCGTTTTTCATGGTATGTAATAACATACCATGAAAAATTGACGACAATTATTACTGCTTTAATAAAAATATTTATAACAAATACCTAGAATTTCTCAATTTTTAAGAACAGAGCAGACATAATGATGTATAATTTAATAATTCCTTTGAATTTCAGCTCTTGTCTCCAATATTATTTAATAATGGTAACCTAAGACGAAAGTTCAGGGCCTCTATCCGACATTGTCAATGTAATGTATTAGCCCAATTTGCTTCGATATCGCTATCATATTGTTATGCCAGTTTTTATTCACTTGACAGTAAGGCCTTCCCCAAGGTTTTCCACAACGATCGGTCATCTGCTGCTGTCATCCAGCGGTTTCCCGCGACCTTTATCAGATCGTCGGTCCACCTTGTGGAAGGCCTGCCGACACTTCATTTCACGAAGGCGAGTGGGCTTTACTTGTGGTAAACATGTATCCGTATACAGCGTCGTGTTATACGCACACACGGAAACAATATACATTAGTGACTTGAGCGACGGCGCGCTCGCTGTGGATCGCTCCGTCAGACACGCACACTACCGCAATGTGCATGTACACGTTCAACACTAATAAAGACCACTCGCCTTCGTGAAATGCAAGAGCTATATACACAGACTATCACTTTATTTATTTAATGTAATTTATTTATTTAATGTAATTTCATACATTTTTTTCATAGATTTTGACCAGCAAGCCGCATGATAGACTTCGGACTGCCGGAGTACTATTGGATTTTGGACTTAAGGGTTATACAGACTATGTGTTACCCTACCTAATTGTTGGGAACCGGATTGCACATACGCGCGGGAGGAGACGCGAGGGAGGACGACACGACTACGTCACGGCGAGCCACAGCGACGCGCGCCTCACTCGCTTCATGGGACCCCGTCGCATTCGCACGACATTCATTTCATTATAAATTAATATTATTATTTTGACTGGGTTATTGTTTTAACGGCGATTATACCAGCCCTATTTATACAGTCCGCTATTTTATTTAACGTCCCGTCCCTAACATTGGTCCTCAGAGCTAATGATACCTTAAAAACAATAAATTAACCAACTGACTGGAAAATACGTCCTGGCAAGCGTGAACGACCGGACACCATAAAGACAAAAGTATTAGGTCAATTACAAAACGTGTGTAAATGTCCTTAATTAAAAACACACGTCAGACCTCATTTTAAAGTAAACATTAAATCGAGGAAATCCTGTTCAGAGTTAAATTCGCGTTCACTCATGAATTATGAATGTGTTTAAATATACTTTTAACATTGAATGTGTACCCAGGGCGTAACGGATGTTCATATTCAAATGTGTATGTGGAAAAAACAGGCAGTTTTAGAAGTAGGAAAGATTTAATGGCGATTTTGATAGGATTCTGTTTTACAAAAGATGTGTTGGCAAAGTCTATTTTCATATTTCTTAATTATTTATGTGAAATATATGGAATTCTCAAAAAAATATCAAATCATTTGGAAAAGTGCAATACGTTTTTTAGTTAGTAAATGTTATAGTCGTTAAATTCAAACTAATTTTGATGGTATAATTTTTGAACAATTTATATGGGACAAAGTCACTAAAAGTTATGCCCGGTATTTTGTCCATAAATACAGTCAGCTGCAGAGAAAAGTAACCCGCTGCTTAGAATTTACTTTAGTAAGAGGGGTTGCTTTACTCTGCAGATAAGTGTACCTAATTCATATTATTATACCAAACAGTTGGTCTCATCAATATCAAAAATTCAAATTTTATAATTGAGAGTTATCTTGAATATATCTTGAAATAGACAAAGTTTTAGGCAACTAAAGACAATACCATTTACTTAGAATCTTCACTCATATTAAACATTAAAAAGCCTTAAAATTGGCTTGCTTAATTGCGTGATTTTATTAAAAAAATGTTTGATGTTTCATTAAAAACAAAAGGTTGTCAAAAAGATAGGTAGGTTTACCTCATTATATTTTTTACCTCCAAAATACACCGTGTAATTTTGGGGCAGCATCTATTTAGAATTTCTTTTGTTTTACTTGGCGATTTAATTTCAGGCTACTGTGAGGATAATTTGCGTGAATCGTTTTGCATGTAATTTAGGTTAATAAGAAAATGTTATGTTTTAGACATTTGTAAGCATGACTTTGTTAACGTCCGGTGTTAAAATTAACAAAGGACAAAGAGCGAAACGTTTATTAGCGTGAAATGACTTAAGTATCATATTTTTTTAAGAAATTAGAAACACGTAATAGTGACTTACCTTATTTAAATTTTACGTTTTAGATCTTTGAGCATGCGTAAAATGTTTTGCCATTAAGTGTATGTCATCGAAAATTAAAACAATTTGAGAAGATAAATAATGCTGGTTCCAAAAAAAGTTTCACGGTTTCATACATTTTGTATCGGCTTGTACACAAAACCGCGAAGCGACGGCGCATCGTAAAAATCTACGAGCTTTCTGCGCAGTTTTCTGCGTTACGAATTTGCATCGCGCCGATTCGCAGTTTTGTGTATAAGCCCTAAAAAGGTGATATAATTGACGTCTTTATAAACAATTACCTGTTCACACTTTATTAATAACTTGATAAGGAAACTCAGACCCAAACTTTATATTCCAAAGCGCTAATAATTTAAATAATAACCCTCCCATAGAGATCCACTCAATCAACGTGAAACTATAGCGTGCCGGCAATCGCCTGATCGCCGTAACCCGAGTTCATAACAATTATTATAACAGCGCCCTCTTTCGATCGTTGCCGATAACTGAGCATTGGATTTACCCCTTTATTGCTTTAGATGTCTACTCTGATTTTTAATTCAAGACCAGAATCTGACAGTTCCCATCTTGATTATTTAATTATTTAAACATTTTGTTCATACAAAAAATAATGAGAACTCGTGTAGCCAGTTATATTAGGGTAAGTTTTGTAGATATTTTTTTTACAAAAAAATAAAACCGTCTTCAAAAACCCACTAACAAGGGTTAAATAAAGACCAGCCTCCTAGGAGTCCTAGGAATTACCAATTTAGTGCCTAATAGTTACATGAAATACATCCAAGCCGGCCGGTCTTTATTTAATCCTTTTTAGTGGGTTTTTGAAGACGGTTTTTTTTATTTTTAAGTCAAATAGTACCTATTAGTGATTAGTCAATAATAATAATATCTAGTCTAGTGATTTTATATAATCTTAATCACTATCCTTCTTATCTCGGAGTTCATCAACCAATTTAACGGACTGTTAAATCTTAACCGGCTGTTAGTCAATACATTTTGACAGCTGTCAAACTCTAATCGTCTGTTTAATTGTTGGCGAACACCACACTTAGTGGTTTTATTATTTAACTTATTATAAGGATAAATGTTTTAAAATAATACTTAAAAGTAACTTCGTAACAACTTCCGTTACTGCCTAGAAATAAACAGTTTGACAGCTGACATGAGCTCTAACCTACTATAGGTACGCCATCTACTTCTAACTTATTAGATTACCTCGCGTTAACTAGCATCAAAATGAGAAAACTACAAACAAATGAAGGTGAAACGTGCTCATATCATATACAACCTGAGCAAATTCCGGGCAAACCAGATTGAGTTTCGATGTAAAACTTTCAAATGAGATTTCAACGCTCCATAAGGTCTTGAAGTTGTAGATTGAACTACCAACTTATACCGTTTTAGAGTTGAGAACTAATCGAGAACTGGAAAAGTTTTATAAGGAAGTTAATCTCGTGCTGCTTTAGTATGCTGTAAAGACAAATCACTACAACCTTGCGATTTCAAACGTGTATGAATATGCATACACTAAATTGCTGGCCTCGTTGATGCTGGACATCGTCTCGTGAGTATTGTCACAATCAATACCAAATCGTAATTTGATTAAAGTTAAATAACACTTCAGTCATGGACTTTATTTTTACTGATGCTCGCTTTCGATGGTTTTTAGAATAACATCCATAATATCTCCAAATAAGAAGACTGAGAGCACTGGCTCGGAATAGGAACGTCCCCAAAGTGACAGATGCGATCAGCTGGATAACAGCTGTCACTGTGACACTCACCATGGTCGATAAGGAATTTTTTTGAGATCACGTGATGAAATTCGGAGACGTTAATCTCGAATCTCCGATTTGAATTTGGAATGTGACTGTTACTCGTTGCGATGCGATCTTCAAATCGATATTTCCTATGTTTCTTATACCTACATCGTAACGTTTCTGTGTTTAATTTACTCCTTTTTCATTTATTATATTACGGTTTTATCATTCTGATTCGTGCGTTTACTAAATGCCTCATATTATTATTCATTTTACATTCATATCAAATACTCTCCTAAAATTTATTTAATTTCATAAAACAGTACGAAATTTGAATAATCATACTAGCGGCCGTAACTAGAATACTCTTTGTAAACTATGTAAAACCTCGTCTAAAATATCACATTTTAAATTAACATTGTAAGAGAGTAACTTAATAATGGCGCCACCAGAATATAATGCAAATATGTGTATTTAATTACAGAATGTCTCGGACCTGCGCAATTTATTTAGCGGTGTTTTAGTTTTTAAAGCGTACGACATTTTATGCCTCATGAAAGTAAAATGAGGTCGACGCACTGCGCTGAGAGACGCGGCGTTTTGTTGAAGAGGCTGAAAGGGGCATGTCGTAGCCCTTCTCGTGAAAAATTTATAGGTTTTGGTATATCACTTTTAGATAATACTTTTGTGAGAAAATGATAATCAAACAGGGCAATCAGCAAGGCAAACGAGCACATAGGCCCATAAACATTTGCAATTTGAAGACTGGAGTCCGAAGACTGCAATCCAATTTAATTGCCTATACATATTGCATTACAACTACGTAATCGAGCGAAACTCCTTTAGAGTAGGATTTCAGAATGTATTGCTGTTTTACTTTAGCGGAACTAATTAAAATTTAAAATTAAGAATGCCAAATTTAAATATATCTTTGCTTCAAACTAAACTGTTCTAGTTTCCTAAAGGTGCGTTTGCAGCGTTCGAGCAGCCCGGAAACGTAGTCGCATATTCATAAGGCCATTATTATTGCCCACGCCGCTTCGAATGTTTGATGTGGCTACTTGAACGAATCTGTTTACCGCCGCTCGAAATTCAAATCGCGGTGTGCGTTTCACTTAGAGCGGTAAATGAGATGAAAATTAACATAAAAATAGAGGTCGTTAAAAATTATTATTGAATGAAAATTTAAAATTACTTAGGTGCATAATTGTGATAAATCTTAAAAAGTAATTAACTAAAACACTCAATGAATAAATAAAAGGTTGAAAAGCAATATTAAAATAAAAACATGCATTTATTTATATTTAAAATTTGTGACGATTAGTTAAAAAAAACATGTAAGTAAATAAATAGGAATTATTTTTGGGAAAACAATAGAACCATTTATTGTTTTGCTAAACTGGTTTTATGGGTGAAAATAATATTCTTAAATTGTGAGATTTTATCAGTTAAACATGTTTATAATTGTTATATTCGTAAAACTTATCAACGAATATCTACATAAGAAAGTTAATGAATGAAGGCGACTGCTGGGATCACAAAAATGAGTTGGTTAAGCCGTTATACTATTGAACCAATCACAGCTTTATAATCTTAAACCCCATTGGTCATCTCACAAAACGAGTTGGTTGTTATGCAACTCACAAAAAACACCAAGATTTTTTTCTATTTATTCTGCCGATAACACCAGTTCTCGTTAATCGGGGGTCTGATTGAACCACGTCCAGTTAACAACCTCCATCGAGTTAATCGTCTTCATAACGGACAGGAATCACCAATGATGTGATATGCAAAAGAATAAAATTCAGATTAAAAATCAGACTATAAGGTTGTGGCATTAAAAAAGAAATAAAAAACGGGAGGACTTCACGCGATTAAGTTCCAAACTAAGCTCTAGGCGTGTACAGTCGAAGACAGAAAGATGTTTACACTTTTGGACCTTATTACAATGGAACAAGGTCCTCGACTGTACCACGGGTACTGAGCAATGATAACTCTAACATAAATACATAGAAAACATCCAAGATTCAGGAAGAAATATTCGCGCTCATCACACAATAAAAATTCTTATGAACACCTGGGTAGAGATCATTCAGATAAAACCGAACTGTAACCGGCTAAATTGAGAAATAGCGTGATTTGCAATAAACCTACTTATGACCGATGCAATAGTGTTGATTTTCCCCCACGACACGAACAGTTAGATAAATGTAATAACAAGACAACCACTCCACATAAGAATTATGACAGACAACTTCAGTTTTTTTTACTACTGTGGAAATTAAACTTTATTTTTCAGACGCGCCATACGGATACGCCATACTTTTGTATCTATCAGCGTTTTCCTAAATGAGACCATTGTTGACAATAATTACCATAAAAAACTTAACAATCTTAGATAAAGAGCTATGGTACTAATTGAAATTGAAATTGAAATTGAAATTGAAATTGTTTATTTCGGAAATCATCCATATTAGAAATAATTAATAAGACAATAAACAATAGACTAAATACACAATACAAGACAAACAAACAATAGACTAAATAACTTCATCTTCTTTACTACCATTTTTTATTAATAAAAATATAATACAGGAGATAACGAAAATGTCAGTTATGTACACCATTTAAAATTTCACGTGTTTACCCATTACATACCTATACATCAAAAGATAGTGGTATTACAACCACGCACAAGCCAATTCTCATATTTATTCAGCGCTTTCGATGTTTTATTCCCACTAATTTCCTATTCTATGTATAGCACATTAATGCTCGGGAATGATGTATGGCGGAGTCAATTAACATCCGACGTTGAGTAATGCTGGGCACAATGCCTTCCGAAAAAATTCGGCCAAGTGTTACGCAAATTTGAGGGTTGCATAAAACCATCTCGATGTTAAAGGGATTGAGTTTATATAGCTCTCTGACTTTCATTTATTGCATAAAATCATCCATAACAAAACTGATGAATAATACTGAAAAGTCTTATGTTATAACGTTAGCTAGAGACTTTTAACGAGTTCGCTTGAAAGTCAAATTTATAATGAGCTTTCTACATAGTTTAAATGTTTTAAAAACTGTTTTCTTTATGTTGTTTTCTAGTTTTTCGTGAGTAAAACACAATATTTAGTATTTCATACCGACTATTATAATATTTAAAAACTATTAACTTAATAAGTCTAATTTTTGTCAACGACAACATGTCGCCAAGATGGCGGCCGGGGAACAAAATGGCCGCCGTACCTTTGTAATTATAACGATTGACAAACATGAAACGCCTCACCTTAAATTATATTTTCCTGTTTCAATCGCGTGTTTAAACAGGGTAATTGGCGGTTTCTATGGTATGTTTCAAGATTATTACTCAAAATATGGGGCGTTAAGAATTTGTGTATGCTTACATGCAGCACAAAATGGCTGAAATTAGAAAATACGAGTGGTTACCATTAATTGGGTTATTACGTATAAACCGGTTTTAAATCCGATTTTACGTTGAATATTTAAAATTATGTGTGTTTTTTAATCTTTATACAAAATATAAGGTATCCTATTTTTAGCGTATCAATAAAACGGCTCCAATATTAATGCCATTCAGAAATGTTATGGGTCTCATTATTATTTTTTTGATTGCTTTTGCTAATAAACGTAACATACCAACTAGAGCTACTTTAGTAGAATTCAATGTAAAAGTTGAGACTTGACAAAGAACGTTTGAATATCTGTGGTGAAAAAAATATTTACTCACAAAATATACTATATTCACAACACACTTCAATAAATTACCTACAAAAATCTTGGTATTGCGTGTAAGTTAAAATAGAGAAGAAAACGAAATAATTGTTTAGAATCTCACGATCACATAAAAGCAGACGCCGTTAAATCTCTACAGAGAAATAAAATCCACGTGACAAAGTTAGCCAATAGACCTTTAAATTAACTTGGCGAAATCAATTCCGTTTTATTTGTTTAATTTTCAACGGACATTCTGAGGGCGGTCCGACAATTGTAATTAAACGGACCCGTCTCTCTCTGCGGTGATATTCTTTTACATTTTATTTTCAAATTGGGCGAACCTAAAAATATCACCCCAGTATTTAAGGGTAATTTAAATGGACTATTTTTAGAAATTTTAATTCGTTATGTATTTTAATGATCAATCCTTTATTAGCCTAGTATTCCTAATAAATATTTATCGTACGTAATATTTGTAGTGTAATTTTCCGTGTACCTTTACATTCGTATAATTAATACGTTCAAAATTTAGCTTATCTTTATTGCTAAATATATTGAACACTTTCCAACGTTTCGTTTAGGTAAATTGGCTTTCTTAATTTTGTCAACAAAAAAGGAAAAAACAACATTGCTAGCTCGACACGGTATCAGCAATCTTCATTAAATTTTATCGGCGATATTTTGTAGCTATCGAACCCACTGTGCACTTCAAATAAAACAGTGGAAAAAATGTCGTTGAAAAAAGCTTTTACTTACCTTTTTCGATAATCACAATGTTCTTTTCGCTATTTCGACTAATCTACATTCCCATTTGATATTTTTTAATTAAAACTTAAAAAACGGACCGTTGACATTGACAAACGTTAATACAGCGCTCGAGACCGGACTGATTGTCCGAACGTTACCGAAGTCTGCCGGGCGCGCCCGAATCGATTCGTCATCGCAAGATGTCGGCCGATTTAATTAATTCGGAATTTATTGTCAAAAGGGTTGAATGGGGTTTCCGTTTTGCATTTATTTTTGTTGAAATATCGTGTTTCTTTTACGAACAGGAAATTCGGATGGATGAGTTGTGATTACGTTCGAAAATTACTTTTTGGTGTCGGGAGTTTGTGTTTCGTTTCATTCATTTACATTTCCTTTTGTTATTTGACATTTATTGCGATTTTACATTCAATTTTTCTTTTTTTTCGGTTCGATGTTGATTGGACGGTATCAGGGCACATTCTTATTCCTTTTCACATTCTTATTCTTTTTTTTTTATTTAATCAGTTCCTTGAAAATTGCTTGTAACATTATGTATTTACAAAAATAGGTGGATTTTTCATTAGTTGTTGTTACAAGTAATTTAAGCCTCCCACTTTGAGCGTATAGGTATTTTTTTACAAACCGCTTCCCTGTATTTTTGAGTTATTAAAAACTATTACAATTTTAACAATACAAAAACTATATACTTAAAATAAAAAAAACTACCGAAAATAATTGAGAACCTCCTCCTTTTTATAGTCGCTAAAAATTTGGCTTTGACTAGATTTCAATCACTACTTAACCCTCAGTGCGTAATTTTGTCTCGAACCTAGCCGCGTTTTCATATAAACTGACACGAAGCGATCAACTTTAAAGATTTCTTTGAGAATGACGTGCCCAATACACCGCAAACAATTAGGCAGGTACGTATAGCATAGACGAACAGCTTCTGCGGCAAAACGCTGTATTTTTCAGCCTGTGTGGATGCTGGCAATTGACCGAGGTGGCTGTGAGGCTCTGATAGTGAAGTACACGCTTGCTTGGAACAAGGGATAAGATGCTAGCGGGGCAAGTACTTAATGCGAAATAAATTGTAACATTTATAGTGTTGTTAATCCATAAAGGCCCACCCCGTCGTACACGAACGCATAAATGTACGGTACATCAAGTAGTGGGTCAATTTTGAGTTAGTAGTAGTTGATAAACTTTTGTAAAGATACCAACTCTTTACAAAAGTTTATAAACAGAAGTTTTTTAGAAGAGTCTTGAAGTTAACAAAAGTTGAAATGGTTACGTTATGTAGAGTCCTAACCAAATTCCTAAATAAATTCTTAATTTTTTTCCTCTAAAACATTCAAAGTTATATTGTAGTCCCAAAATGGATGGACTAAGGTTGTCACGATATTCTTTAGCTGAACTTGAAGCATATGATTAAAGTAAAGTGCTGTGCTATAACTGAACAATTACATCATACCTTCCGTTAACAAAAGAGCTTTTATTTATCTTAATGGCCACCAACGGACCGACAACCCCTATTGCTGGTTTTTATGGGGACGGAATTTACTATACTTCTCTCTCTGACAAATAAAAAAAATGTACTTTAATTGTATGCAATAAGGTCCATTTTGACTTGCTTAAATTTTAGTACAGATCTTTAAATTTTTTTTTTCAATTTATTGAAAACTATAAATTTCGAATACTTGTTTTTATTTTTCCCTTAAAATATAGGTGATTATGTATAATTTAGGAATTTTTCAGATTTTTTGGTTCATAAACTTTGGAGATAAGTCGGTAATTTTTGGAACATTTTTGGTTATAAATCATAGTACATCACGGAAAATTATAAAAAAATAGTTATAAAATGTGCCGATTGAGCTCTTTCATATGACACCCAATTTGCTATAATCAAATCACTTTCAATTTTCAATCCCCCATTCTAAACCCCTTTTCAGTTATTTATAAAATTAATTTCGTTTTTGTTTTACTAAAAACAGATGCAAGCGAGCAAGTTGTACAACTATGCCAAATTGCAAGTTAATAGCTTGTGTAGTTCTTGAGAAAAACTGCTGTAACATACAGACAGACAACGAAGTCACACCATAAAGGATCCTTTTTTACCATTTTGTTGCGGAACCCTAAAACATCTCTCAATCGATATTGTTACAATTATACCTAATCAAACATTTACAAAGTTAGATAATAATATGTTTTGTTTTACAAAAATACTATCCAACATGTCGGGCCGTTACCTGACTGATACGTGAGTAATCCATTTCAGTGTTCGTTTGATTTTAACAATACTTAATTTCTAAACAAATTTCGCTTGTGACTTGGGCCACAGCGTTATTGGGTAGTGTGAGACGGCTGTTGGGATACGATACACTCGACTGCTGAGTGCTGGCTGGATTTGACATAGTGTCCCTTCTTGACATATGACGTATATGCAGCAAGAGTTGGATAACACACACAAGAGCTAGTGTAAATAGCGCTTTTGTAGGTTTTTCTGAAAACTTGTTCTAAAAAGTTTATATAAGTAATATAATACGATTATATCTAAATATTTTTGAGTGTCTAAAGTCTAAAATCAGTATACATATTATCTTCTTAACATCTTTATAAGTCTAAAGTCTTATGAAAAACTTTCATTAATGTTATGCCAAATAAGTAATTGTGAACTTCTACTGGCTTACCCCTTCTATCACACAAAAAACTAATTTACCAAAGGCACCATATATCTGGTTGACCTCAGCAACATCTGGTACTGCGATGGACTGATCCCGTATAGATCTGTTACCCCTGATCCCTCGTCACCTGGCGCGTCGTTAATCTTCTGGCTGGAGTGCGTGTACTATGCCATACCTATCAAACTTCGTTTGACAGCTCGGGCTTATCTCGCGACCAAAATGGATTTAAG
This sequence comes from Tortrix viridana, assembly GCA_963241965.1. Taxonomy (NCBI): domain Eukaryota; kingdom Metazoa; phylum Arthropoda; class Insecta; order Lepidoptera; family Tortricidae; genus Tortrix; species Tortrix viridana. The sequence goes on along the minus strand of OY725189.1, from coordinate 2,253,421 downwards.
TAGGGCGAATAAAAACGTCTAAGTTTAGGTTGTAATTATGCGTGTTTAAGGCTACGTATCCACCCGGGCTTAACATGCAAGCACGAGATGAAATTTGGGGAAATTAGAATTGTGCCGTTCTCGGAAACTTTCCTCATTTTGTACGAGAAATATTCGCGGTCGAGAATATTCTCCACACAAAATGACGAAAGTTTCTGTAAGTTTCCGAGAACGGCACAACTCTAAGGAAAATGAATACATCTATTTCATATTCTAACGTAAGACTTAATGCTTAAAGTTTAAAATAAAAGTGTCTCGTCCTGATTTTGTTACCTTTTATTACTAAGCGACTATTGCGATTTTCACATTTTTATAGTGATTTTGTCAAGACGGGACACTTTTATTTTCAACTTTAAGCGTTAAGTCTTACTTTAGAATATGGAATAGATGTATTCATTTTTCTAGCACCTGTCAAATTTTATCACGTGCCTGCAAGCTAGGGGACTAGGCTGTGTGAGGCAGCTAAGCGGAATGCGAGGAAAAGCACAACCAATAGGATAGCTGCGCTGTCTGACGCTAGTAAAGTAATGTGATCCTATTGGTGGATTCCTTCGCTTCGCTTATGCCTCGCTTATGCCTCGCACAACTCTGGTGGATACGCAGCCTTAAGATGGTGTTTTAATTAGGTTATAACTAGCGACCCGCCCCGGCTTTGCACGGGTAGCGGCAAACATACGCACCTAAACCCTAATGAATACACTTAAACCTTTCTCATAAATCACCCCGTCTTTTGGTGAAAACCGTATGAAAATCCGTTCAGTAGTTTTTGAATTAATCGCGTTCAGACAGACAGGCAGACGTGGCGGGGCTTTGTTTTATAATATTTAGTGATTTAGTATTGTCTTAATACTTCAAATAAAAATAAAAAATAAAAACAAATTACATGATATTGTAACATACTCAGTAGAAAACAGTAAAGCTCAAAATGCATTCATCGCAATAGACGTGAAGGCATCCCAAAAGATGAATATAAACTTTTTATACAAAACGAATCGCGTTTACAACATAATTGTTAAATATACAAATATGAGTGAACTATTCGATATTTAAATTTTAAATCTGAGGTTAATATTTTACCTGCGCTGCCGCATTTTTATGCGGCGTAACCGATAAATAAGCAATCAATATTCATGAAAACGAGCCTTTGCGGTGGTCAATTATTAAGTTGCTATAATTGCTGTAAATAATAACAATTTAAAGCCTTACTCATTATTCCAATGAGGCAGAATAAATACGTACCTATATCGTTAAGTATATTTAAGGGGAAAAGAGGAAGATTGCGTGGTATTTAAAACGTATTTTTCCCGTGACTACACTGATAATGAACCCTGTCATAATTAACTTTACAACATGCTATGACCTCCAGGCTCCCTAGCATGCATGTACACGACAAAATTTGACAGGCCTAGGGAAATGAATACATATATTCCATATTCTAATGTAAGACTTAACGCTTAAGGTTTAAAATAAAATAGTCCAGTCTTGATAAAATCGCTATAAAAATGTGAAAATCGCTATAGTCGCTTGGTAATAAAAGGTAATAAGAGTCAACACGAGACACTTTTATTTTAAACCTTAAGCATTAAGTCTTACGTTAGAATATGGAATAGCGATGTACATTTCCCTAGAACCTGTCAAATTTCATCTCGTTCATGCATGTTGATCTATTAGAAAATAAACATTTTGTTTGTCTATTGCTATTACCTACTTTTGACAGATGAAACCACCAAAGTTTCCCGTAATTTACACAAAGTCTCTTACTTTTTCTAAACGCCAAGATTTTGACGATATTTAAAATAATTACAGACAATTTATTAATAAAAAAAAGGTTTCACTTAAGCAGGGCAGCCATATTGCCTTAAAATTAGCGTGTACACGTCAGCTTACCTTTTGTAACCCAATTTTATTAATGAAACTCCGTTTCCACAAATTATAGTGCACTGTATTTTTATCGCAACGCTTCACAATTGCCAGAGGTTAATGAGGCGAGCAAGCAAATTGCCCGAAAACAAATTATAGTTATACAGAATAATTGCGTGGCCCTTTACAACAGATTTTCCTGCTTCTTAATAATAACGTTGTAACAGATTTTCTGTTTCTTACATCTTTTGCCAGAAATAGCCGGTACAATTCGAATTGAAGATGCTAAATTAAAAATTGTGGTTTGACCAAATTCTGGAACGTCATGTTTGAAAACATACTTTTGACATTATTTATTGATCTTCTATTTTATACCTGTATACAATTGTGATCACAGTTTCGAATCAAACCACTTTGACTGCCACGTAGCGCTACGCAGTCAAAGTCAAAATGTTAAATATAACCAAAGGAACACTGAAACTGTTTACTCACTTAACACGAAACATGATCGTTACCTCAGCGGCTAGCACATCTTGTATTTTCTCGCTTGTCGCTGTTTGCGTCTCTATCGTTACAGACTAGTAAGAAAGGGAGATCCGAGCGACAAACAAGTCGCGGACCACTTGTGCTAGTCCTAACTGATACGTGAGTAAACTGTTTCCGTGTTCGTCTGGTTTTAATGCTAGTTTAAATTGTAAAACTTAAAAATATGTCTAGTGTACGGAAATAAGATTTTATGCTACAAAATCAAACAATAATCATTAATCTATTTATTATGTATAAAAATATATTTATTTACAAAAACTATTAAAGAATCCTACTTCATCTGTTAGTTTTGCGAGTATTCAGCTATGTTATTATGTTAACACATAGTCGTTCAGTTCTACTCAGTCGATGAATAGCCGGCGAATTTACGTCGTCCGTCAAGGTGGGTAAATGACATTCAACTGCCTGCACATTCATTTAGTCGCTGGTTTCACAGACGACCAGCTGTCAAACCAGCGACTAAATGAATGTGCAGGCAGTTGAATGTCATTTACCCACCTAGACGGACGACGTTAATTCGCCGGCTATTCATCGACTGAGTAGAACTGAACGACGATGCGTTAACAGAATAACATAGCTTGTTAGTATACTACCGCGAAATCTAAACGGACGAAGTCACGTATTTAGATAATATGTAATATCTTTTTGACACGAAATGTTTTTATACATCACTAAGACCAAAGTCAAGAAGACTGTTTCAAGGCTCTGACACAGACTTTTTCAGAGTCTTCTTGACTTGATTCTTCCCGGAAACGAAGAAGATATTAACCAAAACCTAAATTTTCCTTAATAATTCCCGTGAGAAAATCAACGCTGGGTACATTGATAATGACTTCCCCGGCTTAGTCTTCACACAATACAAGGCGGACCGGGGTTCGATATCAGTCAGAGCAAACATTTACTTGGGTCTGCACCCTGCTTTGTTTATTTGCATAGGGTCATGATTAATTTAAGTAGGTCAAGCCGAGTAAAGCACGGTAAATGGTGGGGATAAATAATAGTCTTAACCAATATGATAAACGCAAAAATGTCTGTTTGTCCTTCGTTCATGACAAAAGGGTAACAGACTTAAAAATCCTTTTGTTGTAGTAAAAAATATTGCATTTCTATCTTTTCTCCGTGACTCCGTTCGAAAAGAAGTCATTTATCGCTATTCTCTTGGAAACTGATTTTTTTTTCTCTAAGTTAATTTTCAGGTCGATCGGTTTAGACGTTGACTGGTGAAGACGAAACAATTAAACAACCAAACTCATTTATAAACTTATTTATGAGTAAGGATAGACCCAGCTGATAGAAAAAAATGTAGCGACATTAAGAGGATGTGAGGCTGAAAATCTCCATACAAAATGCGGTAACGTTCTCTCCCTTTAAACCTAGTCCGATTTACGATTTTTGAATATATTGTAGATATTGTAGAAACATCGTGAGGAAACCTGCACACGCAAAGCAATTTGACGGTGTGTGAGTTCCCAATCCTCACTGGGCCCGCGTGTGAACTATAGCCCAAACCAAGCCAAGCCCAAGCCATTGTGAGTGGAGGCCTGTGCCCAGCAGTGGGACATATATAGGCTGGAATATTATTATTATTATATTATAAAAAATGAGGTTTGTACGTTTCGATCGAAAATATTTTATTCGAAAGAAATTTATTAAAAAAGTAACGTACGAACCTATTTTTTTTTATAACTACAACGTATTCACTAACCGTGGAAATCGAACTTGATTTAACGTGAGAAACGTTACCACCCAGAGCAAAATTTTTTTGGATTTTTTTTGACAGATATCTACGCGATTTCAGCTAAATTTCAGATATTAATGTTGTTACAAAACAAAATAACATTTTTGCTTAATAAATCGAGATTAACCCAAAACATCGCATAATAATGCCCGCTAAAAATCACCCCCGCTTACGAAATTGACTTTCTAGACGAGTTTTATAACGTTGGGTAAAGCGCAAACATTAGCATATGAATATGGCCTCTCGTGTCATTTTTCTTCTCGCTCAGTGGCACCATCACTCATCTGAAGCATGGCATAGGAAACGAGCAGATGAGACACAGCGATGAAGCGAGAGGTTTTTTCATTTGTCTCAGCTGATGATACTAGCATATGGTTTTGAGTGCGTATATTTTGTTGACGGGTAGTTAAAAAAGGGCAAAGAAATTTTAAGCCCGTTATGCTACATATTTGTATTTTATTATAAATAAATAAATAAATAAATAAATAAATATCAGGGGACAATCTCACACAAATTGACCTAGTCCCAAACTAAGCTCTAGGCTTGTACTATGGGTACTAGACAACGATAAACATACTTATATAGAGAAATACATACTTAAATACATGGAAAACATCCATGACTCAGGAACAAATATTCGCGCTCATCACACTAATATTTGTCCATACCGGAATTCGAACCCGGGACCGCTAGCTTCATAGGCAGGTTCACTACCAACTAGGCTAACCGCGTCGTCATTATATTCTTAGGATATGTATAGTGTTAGTTGTCATACAATATACAGTAAATAGTATTCGTGTCTTGTCTAGTTTAGTGTTTATTTCAAAAATAGCCATTTTAATTGTAAAAACAAATATGTTAACTTGTATTAATTAGATAGAGTTACAAGCTTAAAGTTCTACGCAATAAAAATCATTAAAAACAACCTAGTCGCCAATTTACAAATAAAATTCCCTCCTACTTTGTCATCCATATTTAAAACATAGCTGTAAAACACTAAACCAACTTTTCGAATCGAGAAATATGCTCCCAAACTATGTCGCACCGACGCGAATTTATTAATTTGTTTTTTAAAATTGGAAACTGATAAAATGGCTGCATATTTTTTTGTTCTGAACGATTTATGGCCTGTTCTATCGTAGGTTGTAGATAGGCTTCGGTGTTCAGATCAATTCAGCCGATACGTGATTGGTTTTAAAACAATAGCAGATTGTCAAATAGTATTTGTATTGTTTTTGTTCCATTGTGTGCATTAGTACGTTGCATTTTAAAATCGCGTTCTCTCTTTTGTGTTTTTATATTGATAAAAATAAATATATAAACGTAAATGTCAGTTGGACAATCTCACACACATGTTGGCTTAGTCCCAAACTAAGCTCTAGCCTTGTACCTATGGGTTCTTGCCAACGATAAACTTACTTATATGGACAAATACATACTTAAATACATATAATATTCCTGGCCTCAGACACAAAATAACTAATGCTTATCACACAAATGTTTGCCCTTACTGTGGTTAGAACACGGGACCACTAGCTTCATACTGCCGCACTCAGAGACGTCAATTAAGTTTTAAGTTTCATTAAAGTTGCTGCGTCTTATTCTATTGCTATAGCAAAGAAAGTGACAGCAGCTACTTTAATGAAACTTAAAACTTAATTGACGTCTCTGAGTGTGGCAGTTTGGCACTTAACCTAAGTCATTACCATTAACCGCGACGTCTCAGTTTTGCCTCAATAAAATACTTTAAAACACAACAATAATTTGTGTTAATAAACAAAAAAAAACGTACTTACTTAACGAATTTATTTGAAATCGAATTCCCCATTCCTTTGTTATCTTAAATCGCGATCTTTTGCCTTTATTCACAGCATGTCCTATAACTCACAGGTAGCTTTTATATTGTTTATATATTTTGTACTCGTAAATGCGGGTCAACCTTAAGGACCGCACTGAAGGCAGAAATATGCACGGGCACGTTTTTTTATCAACTAAAGGACGACGTTACACCGTTTTTATGAGTACAAGTTTTGGGAACGTGATGAAATTCTCTATGCAAGCATTTGTGCTTTGGTCAGCGTTGCAGCAGTTTAGTGATGTGGACAGTATTTTGTATTTTATGAACGTACCTGAGGCATTTTCAAATTTTACGCAGGACATTGTTATATTAGTTTTGTGAAGCTACGATTCTGCCAACATGCATATAAAAAATATTACTAATCCGCGAGCTTGATTTGCCCCACCGGAGGAATTTTATCATATCGAGTAGTATTTTTAATTTGGTGGTAGGTTTCATCGACGAAGGAGCTTGGAAAACTAATTTACTTCAGTTTCGTTAGCTTGTGCAGCCTAGCCTGATTTTAAATCGGATTAAGAATTGTTTATATTATTTTTGAGAATATTAATATAAATGAATCGAACAATAATAATTACCTAAGCCGCGTACATTACATACATTGCGTACATTTTGTTCTAATCTTGCTTTACCTAAAAAAGGGAGGCAGTCAGGAAGAAAGTGATATACAGGTTGATTATAAATAACTCGGTGCCATTACGTATTATTATTAGTATATTATTTGTAGGTTATGTCAAATAGGTTGTCAAAAAAAGATACGCAAATAAGAGTTACGTCACATTCATGTTTATCAAAAGCCCACGTTAACGGACGTGACAAAACTGTGATATTTTTAATCAATTCGCACGTGAAAACGCATGATTGGATATGTGATGCGTTTACCAAATTATTTGTGCTTGTTGCGGACATACCGGAGACGCGTGTTTTTCAGAAATTACCTGAAACAAAAATATGATACGTTATAGAAAATGTTTTTATTTTCAATGCTAATTTTAAAGATAGACTAGGTATAGCGCATTTTAGTTTAGTTTGCCTTAATAAATAAAATCTAACAGAAAAAGGTACATATATCTGTTTCAAAATAGCAAAAGCAATACTTGACTTCTGTTTGAAGGATATTAAATAACGAAATATTAATTCGTTTCTCCATAAAGACAACTAATAAAAGATTCGTTAATGAAAAGTATATAATCAAAAATACTTTTCAAATAAACGCACATAAAGCTAAAAATCGATTGGACTGTAAATAACCTTTCCTTTTATACTTTTAAACACAGCTTGTTTATAAAAAAAAAACATGGCCTCAAATCAATTTGAATTTGCACCAGCCGTTATCACCCTTCCCTATTTTGATAAGGGTTCAAAAATGGAACGAAACCGTTACGGTAAGCCTACAGCGTTATCGGCGCGTCGAAAAAGAACGTTATCTCTTTATAGATCCTTTTAAAAGTTGGGGAAGGGTTTACTTAAAATAATTGGATATTTTGTAATTTGATTTTTTCAATTTTTATTTCGTTTCGTTTTAGGGATGTTAAAAACGACTCGGGAAGAAATCTTTTTTCAACACATTTATTAATTACGGCTTATGTCTAGCAGGAAGACTACCTCTATCTCTACATATTTTTCGGAGCCACGATTATGTCGATGACGAAATGACTAACCAATCCAATTTTTCACCAACTGCTTCACATTTAAGAACAACGACTTTAACTTCTTTATTATTAAGTAATTGATTGGATCCATAGAACTACAAAATAACTTTTTGAATATTCAGGTTTATGTATCATCATTATCATTGGGTGCATGTATCATCCTGTATATAATCAAAAGATGCGTTAAGAAATTATTAAAATTTGTCAATAATCAACCCCTAACCAAATGAACTGGTTGATAAATTTATACGCATTCAAATAAGTGAACATCCTGTATTTTTACCGAATATGAATATTAATAAAAACCTCAATAACATGATTAAATAAAGCCTCTCAACATCCGAAAGCGATTCTAATATTGGACAAACGCATTTTCATTAGGCTATTCGCATTGCAATCGCGAGTGCAATCGAAACGTGTCAGTTGCGCAAAGGGAGTCTAGTAGGTATGCTCTTTAATAAAGCATAATGGGGGAGGAAAATACTGAGAGCCGGGAACAAATGCCTTCCAGCCTGGCGAGGAGGCCACGAAAACAGCGTTGTTTATGCGGTTAATAACATTCACTACCTCTTGTGAATAACTCAAACGCTACCTCTATAACACGTTCACTACCTCTAGTGAATAATGCATACGCTACGAGTGCTACGAACGCTACGAGCGATAAGCCGAAGTCCGTAGCATATTTTTGCCGCTACGTTGCGTGAATTTGATACAAACAGTAGTAGTGCCGTCCGATAGGTCGTAGGCACGAAAATGTATCGAAGGAGAAAGAGATGGCATGATGACAAAACTCGTTTGAAATGAATTGGACAGTATGCGAACAAAGAAAAATGGTACTTATTTAAATTAATACGTTTACGTAGGACGAGCATGTTCATAACGTATAAAATAATATTGGTTGCAGTTTCTCGTATTGCTTACCTTACGGTTACAAGAAATATTGATTTGGGACCCCCCAAATCAATAACACTACATAACTCCGAAGAGTCATAATTCCGAATTTATTAAAATCCCGAATTTTCATAATTCCGAATGCAATTTTTTTAATGGAGGCTTTATTTTTTGACAGAGCACATAAATCAAACCTAACCTAACCAACGTAATAGCAATTCAAATATGTTTTTAATTTTAAATAGCTCCATCATAACATAACTTTCGTAAAAATGGCAATTCGGACAAATGAATATTCGGAAAAAAATATTTCGGAGTATTTGGGTGTTCCCTGATTTGGGACTAAATTATAGGGTTTCTTAAGTCATATTTTTGCTGAACCGTGCAGTCATACTTGGTAAATATTAAGAAAAAATCTTTATAGACAAATCGAGTAATTTTCACAGCTTCTCGTCTTTAACTTAATTTTTAAACACAACTAATGTCCATCTTACAGAAACATCAAAATGTATAGCTTAAATAAAGTTTAAAACAATATAAAAGCTGAAAAACTATCATTTATCTTGTTCATAAAAACGCTAGATTCATAGCCCAACAACACCCACGCTCCCCTTGTAACGATCCGCTGAAATATGCCTTTGTGGCCCCGTCAGACTCACGACAGAATTCTAAATAGAGAGATTTGAAAAAAAAGCTTACATTGCTATTATTCATTTTAATATTAAGGCACTGATAATGAAGATATTCCAGACCACAATAATTATGATCACACGAGATATCATAAATGCGTAATTAAATTTAATAAAAATCATATATTGTAATAATGCATGTATTAGTGTAATTTACTTAAAATCAACAATCAAGTGCAAATAAAACGGATCACTGTACATACAAATTAACTCACAACGTGTCCCGTTTAACAAGGTTTTTATTTAATATTAATATTGCACAATATCAATATTTTAAGTTATAATAACGCAGGCAAAGTTTTTATTGAGATATGGTGTTATTTTAAACAAATACAAACCATAAGAAATAAGTATGCAGATACAAAATTTTGTAAATTCCATATTATTAACAATTTAATTTTTTTGGTTTTTTTGAACTTTGACCACAGTAAACAAAGTTTATCACTTAAGGTGATCATTGATCATTCACTACCCCTTGTTTGATCCATTATAGAATTATTAATTTGGCAACCATGAAACAGCCTCCCCATCATCACTACTAAACATTTATTCGTGACATATAAAAACAATAAAAAAAAAAGATAAAAGGCTCTTTGTCACGAAATGGTTCCAGTTCAGCATAATGCTGGCATAGAAGCCAGCGCTGATCTTCCACTGGGGCCATCGAATGAAGCTGGGGCAGGCTACATAACGAGTGATCCGGTAAAAGATGAGATATAAAAATGAGTTGACAATTTAATGTATAATAATAATAATAAATATCAGGGGTCAATCTCACACAAATTGACCTAGTCCCAAACTAAGCTCTAGGCTTGTACTATGGGTACTAGGCAACGATATACATACTTATCTAGACAAATACATACTTAAATATATAGAAAACATCCATGACTCTGGAACAAATACTCGCGCTCGTCACACAAATATTTGCCCATACCGGGATTCGAACCCGGGACCGCTAGCTTCGTAGGGTCACTACCTACTCAAACTTCTGCGTCGTCAAACTATAACTGTATATGGATGAAAACAAGGAATAATGGATTACATTGTGTTCAATCTTACTTGTCTTCACCCAAAATAGAATATCCTATCAAAAATATACACTGACGATTAAAAAAAATTACATCCTAAAGAACTCCTACAACGTAATTTTCTTGTGAGTAGGGCAAACCTTGGCTAATCGGTGATAGTTTTATTAATTGGTCACGGAATTTTATCCCTCGAGCAGATGATATGGCAAATTCACTATGTAAGCCTTGCCTATGTAAACATTGCCTTCGATCGCCAATATCTCAAAATATTGCAAATATTAAACTGTCCATACAAAATACATTTGATTATACAAGGTGGGCCAAAAGAAGTCATCCGATGTTGTTTGACTCTCTTTTTTTGAATTGTTACGCAAAAAAATAGACACGATTATTCCGCGTTCTTGGGGAGTGTATCGCTCCATGGCTTGTTCACTTGTATTTTGCATCTGTCAAGTCCACAAATGTCAAAACAGATTTGACATTGGCGAATTTGCAAAAATGAGAGCATCTTCCAATAGGGTGATTTCTTTTGGCCCACCTTGTACATAACATAAAATCGGGTAATTCAGTGATAATAGTGTTATTGTGTGATATGGGACTTTAAATAATAAGAATGACATTTCTTTAGAACACATAATATAAAAATATGCTTATGAACTCTTAACTTATCTTAACCTTTATCTGATTTCCCATTTTTCATCGAATTTCAATGTTTATTCCGCTCAGTCAATTAGCAAGTTGATATTAGAGCCAAACCGCTTAGTTTTCTATTGACGAAAACGTTTTTAATTTCTGACAGAGTGATCGGATACATTCTTTTTGTTATTGTAAGATTTGAGAAAAGCTATCTCTAAGACAAATATGTCAAAACTGTATTTATATAATAAAACTTCAATATCAAGGCTAGATCAACTATCACAGGATTACCAAGTATAGCAGAATAGCCTAGGTTTGCCCTACATTCTTCCGCAGTGTATTTTAAAATTCCCCTAGCGATCTAATCCAAACATATCATGCATCCCATCCCGTATTAATTGACGCAGCTTTGCCTCTAGCCGGGGGAATCTACCCCGGGATCAGGTCTATCCCGCTGCCGGATTACCTAGATCGACACGCGGCTTTATTCCAGAGGAGATTAAAACGTAACTAGTCCTTTTATTAACTTCGGTGTGAATGGGGACGCTGTTTACGGATAGTGTATCGGGAAGGACAAAAGACTACGTTATTTTCGAGTAAAATGGAACGTTTTATGACGTTTTAGAATTAAGGACACTTATTTGGGTACCACAATCACACAAACAATTGACAGATTAACAACATAAAATAATAATACTAAAATTATATATAGTATTGTCATTATTTTCAAGTAAAAGGGGACGTTTTATGACGTTTTAGAATTGCGAAGGACATAAGACTACATTGTTTTCAACTATAATGGAACGTTGGCCTATTCGCCAGATCATGTGGAAGGGGTATAACCCCCGCAAAAAGAGGGGTGTTATAAGTTTAAAGTATCTGTGTCCTTGTATATTTGTGTATCTGTCTGTGGCATCCGTAGCTTCTAAACGGACGGACAGATTTTTTGAAAGGTGTTACAAGTCACAGAGTGTTCTTAGCTTGGTTTGATGAAAATCCGTTAAGCCATTTAGGAGTTATGAGCTCCGAAAGTAGAGGTCCCGATTTTGTCAGGGGTATTTAACTCGGTTCATCATCATCATCAGCCACAAGACGTCCTCTGCTGGACAAAGGCCTTCCCCAAGGTTTTCCACAACGACCGGTCCTCTGTGGCTGTCATCCAGCGGTTTCCCGCGACCTTTATCAGATCGTCGGTCCACCTTGTGGAAGGCCCGCCGAAACTCGGTTACGTTATAGAAATATACAGGGTTAGAACATAGTTGTTATTATACAATTTAAACTAGCGTGTCGTTATTAGAACAAGACAAGACAAACACGTGAGTGAGCCGTGTCAGTGTTTACAGTGTTATTAGTTAGGAGTGATATGAGGGTTTGAGTTTGAGTTGCACTTAATCAAACGAAGTGAATGTAGTATGCAGAACTGCAACTTTTCACTGCTTCGATAAATTTGAAACACACTGCAACTTTAAAACAAATAAGGCTCTGAATTTGTGGAAAATGGACTCCAAATAATATCTTACAGATCATTCTGGATCCTACATTAAACCGAACTTAAATAAATAATAATAATGCCAGGGCGCAATCTAAAAATTACCTAGCCACAAGCTAACGGTCGCACTCAGAGACGTCAATTAACTTTTAAGTTTTATTAAAGATGCTGCTGTCACCTTCCTTTACTATAATAGAATAAAATAGAATAAACCAATTACAAGTTATTTGTGTGCAACCACCCGTGGTTTCACCTGATGGTACCAACGGAAGACCAGCGCTGACATTAGCCAGCATTACGCTGAATTGGTACCATTTCGTGACCACTAATCGTTTTGTGTGTATTTCTCTGTCCCTTTTTTATATCTATCACGAATAAATGTTGTTTTCTTTCTTTATTTTCTTTCAATTTTAATTTAACTTAAAAATTAATTGACGTCTCTGAGTGCGACAGTATGTTCTTAGCCTTGTACTGTGAGTACTAGACAACGATAAAATTATTAAAATAGATTAATTAAATACCCAAAAATCATCCAAAACTCAGGAACCAGTACGGAATAGAACCCAGGCCGCTAGCTTCACAGGCAAGGTCACTACCAAGTAGGCTAACTGCGTCGTTAAAATCTTGCCTAAATTTCTCAACCTAATGATCAGTTAGTCAACGTGTAAAGGTCAAAAGTAAAATAGCCTCCCATTTCCCCCAGACCGTCTCCATTATATTCGGCTCCCCTAACTTCTGGCCAATTAATAGCCAAAACTAGAACAGCAATAGATCATACACTTGCAGTCATAAATCCGTTCATTACAAGAAAATTTCGGGCGAAACTAATTTCCTACGATTCCGCTGTGCGGAAGTGTGGCTCGTGACACACAAGCTTTGGGAGTGTGGAACAATCAATTGACCTCGATGTTTTTTTAATGGAGAAACAATGTAGATTATCGATTAGTTAACTTTTGTCAAGGTTTTATGAATTTTGTACAGTCAATGTCAATATAGTTGTATATTGACATTGACTGTATAATATACGACTGTGTATATACGCCCTGTCCCACGATAAAGTGCACAAACGAATAAGGGTAATACTACATGTGATTTTATCACGGAAAAAAAAATATTGTATGGGGTTTACAATAATAATTATTGTAAACTCTATGCAATTTTTTTTTTCTGTGATAATATAATCACTCGTAGTTTAACCCTTATTCGTCTGTGCACTTTATCGCGGGACACCCTGTTTATACATTCCCAAGATGCCATAAATAGCTACACTATTTGTTTGTGAGTCGTGGATGTTTTTATGTATTCAATATATTTATTTATTTTAGAATGTCGAAAATACAAATATGTATGTTTACTGTACATGAATCAAGAAACATGAATAACACGTTGAGTGGATAAACAGATTTGTTTTTTGAATAAAATAAGAACTAGGTGAATTTAAATTTGAATTTCGAATTAAAATAAATTTCCAACATTGCTGCAGGTTCGACAATGGTGCCAACCTTAGGCCACCGTTCTAAAAGTTCCCGTAATCCAGACCCGGAATTGGACGGGCTTCCCGGATTAACGGGTAATAGTGCCGGGTAACCTTGCCGCACTAGTTATTGGAAGCTGAAAGGTTAGATATAATCCCCAGGTTTAATGAAAAATATTGGACGATTTATTGTGGGCACCCTTTTACCCATTTTTGTGGGGATTTTGAATTATCAAGGGATTGAAGGGGAAATATGTTTAAATCTTTGCCCATGGGGAAACCATTTTTATCCCTTAAGGCGCTTGAAGAAAAAATCTCCGCAGACATTAACCCTTCTCTTTTAGGGTTCCGTACCCGAAGGGTGCCTGACGGGACCCTATTACTAAGCCTACGCTGTCCGTCCATCTGTCCTAACTTTAAAGAGCTCTATTTTTTGAACCGTAAAAGATAGCCCGTGAATTTTTTGCGGAATTTTGTAACAAATAAAAAAAAAGTCCTTTTTTTCTGTATTTGTACTATCGTTAAAACGGTAATACAAGCGTCAAATTTGGTATCATTATAGAAAAAATCTCTATAAAAAGCCGTATCTTTTGATTGTGTTGAATTAGAAGTCTGATTTTTTCACAGCGCTAAGGGATTGCAGACCTGAGTATAAATTGTGAATTTCAACTTGATACAGCTACGCGTTCCTGAGAAAAAGGGTCTTGACAGACCCACAGACAGACGGACAACAAAGTGATCCTATAAGGGTTCCGTTTTTCCTTTTGAGGTACGGAACCCTAACAACTAAATGTGTACGGAACCCTCAGTCCGACTCGCACTTGCCTGGTTTATTCATGTTTTTTATCTGAGATTATTTTTATTTGAGTTGGTCCAATACAAAAAACTGGGGGTTAAATTAAATAACATCAAAAATCGATGGGAAACCATAAAAAACAAACGCACAAATCTTTTTATCAACAACAATAAAACGTACATAAACAAAATAAAAAAAAGTACACTAATAATTTAGCGCTCTGGAAAAGGTGCAGAACTCTGCTATTGCGCTGTTTTTCAGTCCTCACCTGGATACACGAGCCCTTGTATACATTTACCAACATTTATAAGAAAAATACACTCAAGAATTTCTCTTAAGTTCCTTATATTTCTATTAATAAATCACATTTTCCAACGGTTCATACGACATAAAACGTCACTCCAACTGCCATCTTACACGTAAGCCAATCTGAGTTCAAAATTCAAACGGTTTAAATTCGAATCCGCTTCGGGCGGAAGCGGACACGTCGCGCCAGCTGTCGCCAACAGCTGATCGGGCTTTCCGGCGATATTTTATACTTGTTTAAATAGGTTTTTTGGGTTCATGTCTTAGTTAGGTCGCAGGGTTTGTTTATTACTCGGTGGCACGGAAGGATACTTTAATTTTGAAACTACTAGAGAATGTTGCCTGTTTTGGAAAAAAGTACAATGTATTACAGTCGAGTTCATAAATATGTGTACACGGTTACTACCTTGTCACTTTAATCGCTGTGACAATTCATACAGGGTGTCTCAATATCAGTAACCCACATTGACACCGGATGTAGACCAGGCTAAGACGGACCGAACCAGCCTAACATGACCTCAGTAAAAGTCACATGGTTTTCGAGATATGCCAGTTTAAAGTTTGTACTGGAAAAGAACTTTAAACTGGCAAATCTTGAAAACCATGCGATTTTTACTAAGATCATGTTAGGCTGGTTTAGTGTGGGGACAACGGGTAACGCATTTCCACTCCGTTAAAAAAAAAAAAAAAAAAAAGTGTCTGGTTCGGTCTGTCTTAGGCTGGTCTATCTCCGGTGTCAATGTGGGTTACTGATATTGGGACACCCTGTATATGGCAGTTTAAACATGACATTATCATTATCATTAAGGTACTGAAATGTACACAAATTGAACTCGACTGTACCACTGCGTAAAAAGTTACAGTGTGACAACGCCTTTGAAGTCTCGCGAAATGCCGCCTTACGTTTTTGCCCCAGGGTTGTCACATTTATTTATTTTTACTTAGTCTGTTCCATATCCATATTTATTTATTGGTAGTACTTATATGTAGTAATAACATACGATAAATCCAATAATGACACTGCGAGAAAAACAATGATTCGAAATGTAACCCTTTTTAATCGCCATAACGTCACTATTCAAA
Source organism: Tortrix viridana (assembly GCA_963241965.1). Taxonomy (NCBI): domain Eukaryota; kingdom Metazoa; phylum Arthropoda; class Insecta; order Lepidoptera; family Tortricidae; genus Tortrix; species Tortrix viridana. Next base: position 2,237,336 of record OY725189.1, on the reverse strand, counting down.
TGATTTTTCTTGTACTTTAATGACACTGTTGGATTTAAAGTTCGATACAGTCTCTCACAGCACGAGTACTTAATATGAACTATAACTCTAACGAAATTACAGAAGGCTTTCCTAACAAAATGCTTACTCTATTTTTATTATTCCGGCTGTATACACACGGCGAGAGCGCCAAAAGTCTCAAAAAACCGACCGCGATCGACACGAGAGAGAGCGAGACGAGATAAAAGCAGTATGTACACACTCGCTCTCGGCCTGTCTTTAGGTGCTTCTACGAGTGTGTACAGCCGGCATAATATTTAATTTGTATTCCTTTGCACACAACCCAGCCCATGCAAAAGTCAACCCCGTTTATTAAAGATTTTAAATATTTTTATTTAACATAATAATATACATATTTTAACAATTAGGACCGTAAGCAGCTGCATTATTTAGTATAAACTGTGTCGCAGCTGTTTGCGCCCACCTGGGGACATAGGGAGAATAATGTTCTATACATACAGGTTTGTGTACCTACTTAATAAATTAATTAAGTACACAAACAGTAACTAGTTAGTACAGTAATTAGTTGGTGTAATTATAACTATATACCTTCAGTCAACAAAGTATCGGGAATGGATGATTTGTTTATGGTTCCAAATTCAAATTTTTGTTTTTTTTGTTGTTGTTAGATTGGCACAACTGTTTTCTATTTTGGCGCGGAGTTTGAGTTGCATCTGTTATTTATATTAAATACAGTGCTGTTTTTAGTTATATCATATCTAGTGTGTATTGCGAATTTAATAATGGACAAAAACATTGAACAAAGAGTTTGTCTTAAATTTTGCATCGCCAATGGAATTTCGTGTTCGGAGTCACTGAAAATGTTACAGAAGGCTTACGGTGATTCGACTTTATCAAAAACACGTGTTTATGAGTGGTACAAAGCGTTCAAAAGCGGTCGAGATGTGATGGAAGATTTGCCTCGCTCTGGTAGGCCATCAACGTCTGCAACTGAAGTTAACATCGCAAAAGTGAAGGAAATAGTGACTGAAAATCCTCATTCAACTTTGAGAGAGATAGCCGCCGAACTTTCTGTATCTCACGAGTCGATCCGTACTATTTTAACTAATCATTTGGGTATGAAACATGTTACCGCTCGGCTAGTCCCAAAAGACCTGAATTTTCTCCAAAAACTCAATCGCATGAGAGTCGCTGAGGACATGCTAGAACGAGTCAATTCCGACCCAACATTCATGAAACGCATTGTTACTGGTGACGAGACGTGGGTTTACGAGTTTGACATGCAAACTAGTCAACAAGCTTCGGAGTGGCGCCTTCCAACTGAACCGAAACCGAAGAAACCACGCCAAAGTCGATCAAAAGTCAAAGTCATGTTGACTGTTTTCTTTGACTATCGCGGTGTTGTGCACTCGGAATTCTTGCCGGAAGGTCAAACGGTAAATAAAGAATATTATTTGAGCGTTATGCGGCATTTAAGAGAGCAAATTCGACGAAAAAGGCCAGATTTGTGGAATGAAAATTCTTGGATTTTGCACCACGATAATGCGCCTTCGCACAAGGCCATCATTGTGAAAGAATTTTTGACCAAACACTCAACAAATACCATCGAGCAACCACCATATTCACCAGATATGGCTCCTGCCGACTTCTTTCTTTTTCCTAAACTCAAATTACCACTTCGTGGCACCCGTTTTCAATCGGTAGAAGACATAAAGGAGAATTCGCGCCGAGAACTGAATTCAATTCCGGAAACAGCGTTTAAAAATGTTTTGATGATTGGATTATTCGTTGGCGTAAGTGTATCGTTTCTGAAGGAGCATACTTTGAAGGTGATAAAATAAATTTGGATGATTAACAAACAGTTTGTGTATTATTGATCTTTTCCCGGTACTTTCTTGACAGAGTAGTATTATAAGAATAGAAGATTTGTGTAATCAGTAGCAAAAACAGGTAGGTAAGAATTTTATCTAAATAGCATATTATGGTCGTAATTTTGTCTAACAAAAGCAATACGTTTAGGTCTGAGTTTACAGATGCGGCCAGTCAGTAGTACTTTTAACAAAAGGTAAGTCGAGGTGTTTGCGTAATATAATTTTAAGAATAAATAACTGCCTAAGGGCCTGGCCACATGTCCACGACACGGCGCTGTACGCCGTATAATGGTGGGGTGCCGCCGCCGTGCGACGGTACGGCGTCACGGTGCCGTGTACGGTGTGACGGCACGGCTTTACGGTGCCGTGTACGGTGCGACGGCACGGCTTCACGGTGCCGTGTACGGCGTGGCGTGACGTGGCGGCACCGCGCCGTTATACAGTGTACAGCGCCGTGCCGTGGACATGTGGCCAGGCCCTAACAGTTAAGACCTTAGCTATTGTATACAGATTCAGGCAGCTGTACTTATACAGCGCTTCACGCCTAAAGTGCAGAATGCAGCTGGCAGGCCCTTAGTGTTATTTTTTTATATGTCTGTGTGTTATCTTTGTTCTATATTTGAACATCCCCACTAAAAGCCACTTTCCTCATAAATTTGATAACCCACAAAAACGTGTCGCTGTCTGATTCCCCTCCAGTATCAAAACTAAATCCACCGGCTCAACGGTCACTCAAGCATCAAATAGCTTTATTGTAGCACACATCTTTTCATCCTGTATATTAAAACCTTTTCCACAGTATTCTCAACTTTATCCTGTATAAATAGAATCCAGAATGCTCTGTGGCATCCCAAAGTTCATTTGTTTGTTTACTTGCCTGAACAGGAAAGTTTTCTCAGTAAGAACTGATCGTTGGCATTCATTGGAAAAGTATCCTGCCCTTGATTTGAATTGGTTTGCTGTAAGTACTTTTATTACAAGTATTTTCTTGTATTCGAGTCCATCGGAATGTACTGTTTATCCTAGAAGTTGCTTTGTTATGAAAATTGGGGACAACGGATTTTGTTTTTCTAGAACAAAATTGGAGGCATCGTTCATCGATACTTTTTTCATGCATCTACTTTTTTTCTTTTTGCTCTAAGACTAACGCCTAGCTCTATGATTAGTGCCTACTCTAGGTTTATATTGATTAACTTATTTCGTAATTATTTTCCTCATTTATACGCTAATGAGAACTAAATCAATAATTTACAGTTCGGCTGCAAATATTATTTTACAACTTTTAAGTGACTCAAAGTCTAAATTTTAACCGATAACCGATTTTTTTAACCGATATCAAGAACGGAGGTTATATGAGCATATAACTGTATGGCTGCTGCTGGCTAGGCTGTATGTGTTTTTTTATTTATTTCAAATAATTGTTAATTGTACTAATCAGATCATGAACTGATTTTGTTACAAATTTAAACCAAATAAAACATCCTAACAATCGACATCCCTACAAATCTTACATTTATAATATTAATAGGATCACAAAGATTTATAAATCCCACAAAACAAACGGTTACTGCTCTCAAAACGTTCCAACGGTTAAATAAATACTAACCAAATAGAACAACGTTCCAAATTCAAATAAATACAAGAGCATTTTTAATATTAACAAATGACTCATAAACACGCTCGCTCGCAAACTCCCAAACTGAAACATTTGATCTCCGCTGTTAGCAATTTTCACGCTTAGACCCCACATTTTGGATGAAAAAGTTGTGTTCCATTTAGCCCTAATCCCCAAAGATGGCACTTCGAGGAGTTTGCGGACGTCGAGATGCTGACTAAAGATTATAGGATCACCCCATGCTACCCTTAACCTTAAGAATTCAAAAACAAACCGTGAAAATGGAAAGATAAAGTCGAAATTAGCTATACGCCTTTACCTTTTAAAGCAATCGCTACGCATATTCTTTTCCCATGCTGAAACTTATTTTACACGCGTCGGATAAAACGCTATTATGTTATAATAAGACGTAATATGAAAGGATAAGGCACGGTTTGGCTTGAAGATAAATTATGGCGGTTGGTGAAAATACGCTTTAAGAGTTACTGGCCACAAATAAACTTTGGTCGTTTGATAATGGAGGGGTTCTGTTGTTCTAATGAGAATTAAAATGTTAGGGAGGGGCTTACGATAATAATACTTGTGTTTTGGTTTATTAATGTCTGTTAATGTGAAAACATACGAGGACTATTACTACCTACAGAATTGGCTATTTGACTGACTGGTCAAATCAGCAACTTTTATTGAAACGTAAAAACGGTCCGGTAGTATGAAAATAGTAAAATGTGACGTCACAATTTTCAGTGTTTCTTTATAAAGTTTTTGTTGAATTAAAAATCGTTTAAATTCCAAAAATATTTTTTCCGTGTTATTTTCGAAAGCTTGATTTATAAGTTGTCTATTTGACTAATGTCAAAATAAATTGTTTTGACACTACCAGTGTCAAAATAATTTATTTTGACATTAGTCAAATAGACAACTTAAAACGCAGTAAGTGTATATCGGCCACTTTAGATTGATCTGAAACTTTAAACAACTGGCAATCTGTATGAGATCGAGATATGGTGGTCGTAGTGCACTTACTGCGTTTTAAATTCTGCAGGTCAGTAGGTTAAAATTGCACCCAATTGCATTAATTCTGCTAAACACTTAGATTAAAAAAAACGAAAGATTAAAGGTTAAGTATAGTGTACAGTCAAAGTCATAAATATAAACACATTCCCAATATGCCGTAAATAACTACACACCTCTATGCTACTAACAATAAGGTCGTGTATATCTGTATTTGAACGTGAAGCTGTATAGATTTACGCCCTTGACTGTAAGAAGCAAACGATTAAAAACATTTAAAATCTTTGCAGAAGCTCCCGCACTTTTTGACCAGTACAGCGAACATAACGTAAATGAAAACCAATAACGCCCGCACTTATTTAACAAAAGGCGTTAAAATACTGCTTGAACCGCAACAATAGACGTAACAGCCATAAAAACGACAAAAGTCCTAGTAATTTTATAAAATGTGCTCTCAACCCCATGGTCTCTTTATGCGGGGTCAAAAAGCAATACGGCGAAACATCGTAAAAATAAAAAAAGTTTCCTGATGTACCCTTAAAGGTTTTATTAGTTTTTGTTTATTACACCTTTTTATGGGAGGAACGAATCACATGTGTCCAAGCGGAGTCATACATTTCGTTTTATGGTCATAAAGTAAACGTTTTAGGTCCAAATATAGGATTACTTTACGTTGCGTCGTTGATTAGTATTAATGAGTTCAAAGTCGATTTAAACCAAAATGGCGCATATACTCGTACATTTAATTTTTTTCTGTTAGTGATACATTCGTGTCTCTTGTTTTATGCCTGTTTCAATATTGCCACGGACGACGGACCTACTTACTTCAAGTTAAAATTGTACATTTGCCACAGACTAATTATGTTTAATTTGAATTTAAAGTAACCTGATCTATCTGCGGTTTGAATACTGGAAACGGTAATTAGTAATTTACCACGGTATTCATTATTCAACACAGGAATATCAAGATACCTTTAATCTAAAACTTATTCTCACGCGAGTTATTGCTACGAGTACAATATTGATTTCATATTACCCAATTTATCTTTGGGTATAAACCCAATATTCAATTTCTATTTACACAAAACAAAACCAAAACAGTAGATTGGCCACATGCCATGCTTTTACACGTTGGTAATATTCGGGCAAGCAAGACCTTTGTTTACAGAGAAAAAGCGCTGCAAGATGCTCCATCTTAGGGCCGCATTAATAAACTGATCTTGACTGAGACGCCCGTCTCAAGATATAAAAAGAAAATAAGAAGAAGAAAATAATTTTATAGACACAAAAAACGACACGGTTTACAATAAACACAAAGAATTAAAACATAAAACGATTTTTTATCAGTGCCGTTGCGTCAAAGAGGGACCCACTCAGTCCGATGCCGTGGTAATCCACGGCGCTGATACGTCAAAGTAAACGTCATGCCATAGAAACCTGTCTTTTTTATCGCGTCTTAAGATAAGCATCTCAGTCAGGATCAGTTTATTGATAAGGCCCTTAGCCCTCAAGGTTGGCAACGCATTTCAATCTCAACATTCCAAATGTCTATGGATCGCCCATTTACCACCACATGGCCAGTCTCGTTTGCCACGCCATAATAACACCACCAAACAATTTAACCTCCTAAAGCCCACCATACAACGAAATTTGCCAATGGAATATGAAACTATTCTTAATGTTCTATTAAGAAGATTAAGAATTAAGAGTCTATTTTCTAATTAATTGTCAGTCATAAAAACAAAAGAAATTCCACTCTTGCAATGAATCTTTACTCCAATGGCCGTATCATGTACATTCCATTGCACAAGGGGCCTTATGAGGTTAAAAAAAAAGCTTTAAAAACTTGACTGCATGTTATGATATTGTCGTCTATGTATGTGAAATACTCATGTTTTGTTCAATTAAATCCGCCATTTTCGTATTTTTTCAAATTAAAGTACGCAATCACGCTTGCGTTTCTAAGACGAATCTAACGACACCTTGTTTGTCAAAATCGGTTCATCCGTTCAGCTTCTTCAGGTCGAGACCATTACCCGCCTTCGGTATCCGCGTACAATCTATAAAGAACCCACATTCGTAGCAATAGCAAAACTTCAATAGTTTACAAATCTCTGCGTCTCAATAGCGGAAATACTTGAAGCTGTGCATCAGTAAATTACTCTGGCGTGCCAGCACTCAATACGTCAGCCTGTCAATGTGGCCGGCAAAACTAAAGCGAAACATATTGCCAGACCCGAACGGATGGGCGTCGGGATTTAGAATTCTGGATGAGGCTGGAAACTGAGAAACAGCTGAAGTTAAAAGCGCAATCAGCATTTTTAAGAATGCTGTAAGTTGTGGGATTCCAGTTGCACAGAAAAATATAGTGAAGCAAGTTTCTCCCTTGATTGAAATTCTAAGAAACGTTAACCTTGTTTCTTTCTCTCAATCACATTGTAACGGAAAATTGTAAAGGATCGAGCTTCCGTTCCGTTTCAAAACTTCAATAGATAGTCTTCAAATGTCTATTGAAAATTTAATTGATATAAATTTCAAGTAAAATTTGTGTTTTTTATAGAAACAAAAGAATTTGACGAAGTAACAGCAGATACTTCTTTTCAGAGATTCAAATGAAAAATGTTACCACAATTCCACACTGCCAGCGCCAAATTGTAAATTTAAAAAGGATTTTCACATCCAGACCGTTGACATCATTCATTGGACTAGCAAATTCAAGTTGAAGGAAAAACGGGAGCGTGCAGTCGAAACAAAATTTATTGTTTCGGACGAGTGCGCTGCATTTTGTAGGTACTATTTGTCCCAACGAACGTTTGTCTGCTAGCTCGCAGTACAAAGTATATTGTTCTCTAGAAGTTTTTGAAACATTGATGTGGATTGAGTGAATTATAAAGGTATTATTCTTCTAAACAAAATGAATTTAATTTTATAGTTATAATTTAAAACTTGCAAGTAATGATTTTATAAAACTCAGTGAAAAGTTTTATTGAAACAACTGGAAGAGTTTGTGGAATGTAAATAATATTAAAATTTGTAAATATCTTGAAAATAACGTAGCTTTTCTGAAGAATAACTAACTTGGTAAGATTTTAAAGATTGTAGACAGCAAATCATATGAAACTGTTGTTTTGTACACAGTTTTGTACACAAACACTTATAATTACTTAACATAACACCAACAAATATGGTCATTGATTTCTGTATAACTAGTCATTACTGCCGTCACAGGGCACTACTTACTGTCTCTCAGAACTGCTTATTCTACAAAAACTACTTACAACGAGAAAACGTTCCATAATTCAAATCAAGAAATCTTTACAGAATTCACAATTTACAATCGTTTTTCAAAAACTACACGGGCATCTAAACTCTTCAGTTTTATTCGATTCGAATTCTCTCCACCGCAATCGCAATTCAATGTTCGCATCGTTGCCTTCGAATTCTTTGGTTTTCAATAATCGATAAGTTTTTCTGTTTTATTTATTGTGTATTAGCCCTATTAGACTATTAGATTTAGACTTTACTTTTTTTATATTGGGTAAAACCGGAAATGCTTCTTAAATAAGAAAATGTACGTAGTTGATTTATATTTTAAAATAACTTGTGTTTATTTCCCTGTGTTAGAGTTTTTAAACTGTTTACATAGTATTTAAAGACGTACTGTTATTATAACCAATACTTAACAGTAAAAATATTTACTGACGAATTAATAATATTAGTTATTAATCAATTCAATAGCCTCTAAAACTATTCACAATATCTACGTGCCCGAAGTAACTTAGATATTTAAAAATAATTGTTTCTTCAAAGCATAGCTACAGGCATTTTTTGGTATGCAACGAAAATGTTCAATTTACAGGCAGAAACATTTTTACATTGACTACGCCTTCAGCTCTCAGTTTAATCTGTGTATTTTAGCTGTGTAGCTTTATAGCTCTCTACAAAGAACCTATTTACTTGACTTCTTATTATATGATAAAAAATCGACTCGATTAATCCTATTAATATTACGCATCTCACGCAAAATCTCACCGAAACGGCTGAACAAACTTGGGTAAAATGGCACACAGGTGGTCCTTGTCCTAAATATACACATATAATACTTTTTATCCCGAAAAATTTGATAGTTCCCAAGAAAAAGGCTATAAACGACTTCTACGCGGATGGAGTCGCGGGCAAAAGCTACTTTAAGTTTGAGTAAGTGATTTGTCTTGATTATTCTTGATTGATTAAAGCAAATAAGAGCAATGATAACCTCTGATCTTAAAATCCATACCAGATAACGTGAAACACTCACAGAGAAACAAAAAAAGCGCGGTGTGACTAAAACAGCATAAACCACGTACAAAAATAGGTTTAAAGTTTGTTCTAACTATTTTTACGAGTCGTGTCCGTGACTGTTGTTTGCCCTGGCGGTTTTGAAATTGATTTTGATAAACAACGAACCCAATCCCTGTTCGCAGGCATCCGTGCGAACATTGGGGTTTGGTTTAAAAAAGAGCTATTGCGTTATTGGAAAAAACAATTGGCGCATAAAACACTTTCGCGCCTGGCCGCTCTTTCTGCGATTTTGCGGGAATGAAATCTGGGAAAAAGCCTTATTAGGTGTATTCTGCTAATACTTACGCTTGCTAAGCCGATATAACATTCGACTTTGGTGCCCGAGTGATGTTTGAAGGATCAGGATGTTTATCGTTGTCTAGTACCCATAGTACAAGCCTAGAGCTTAGTTTGGGACTAGGTCAATTTGTGTGAGATTGTCCCCTGATTTTTTTTTTTTTTTAATCATCTAAATTATATTTTGTCCTTAATGGTGGCTAGGTTATAGATTGCTGAAAAATAACGGTTTGATCAAAAAATTACTTCATGAATTGTGATAATGATGAATTTATTAACGAAAGTAATTATGGCAGATAAATTAGGTAGATCAAACTAGGTTGCCAAGAGTCGGCATAAGAGCAGGTGCCATTAACCCAATTAAGTCGTAGAGTTGTGGATAACTTTAACCCGCTATAACCTATAAACTACGAGTATAACCATAGTTAGATCCATTTCATACATACTTTTCATAGTTATTTTTTTACCCTTTTTGAAACCCTAACTAGCCGTAATCGTAACGTCACCGTATCGTGAGCAAGTTCTGACATGTCAACATTCACGCCCTCCAATTAGCCATCACCGAGGGCTTATTGTGTTGTGACGATTAGCAAAAAGGACCCATTTTTTATAGAAAACTGTAATGCATAAGCGACCTTATCAAAAACCCCATATGATTTAATACGCATCGGTTTTATTTTACAGATATGCCCATATTACTTAGAAGGTAATTTGCTCTTGGTACTTTGTCGCTTTAATGGTGCGTGTGGCTCCGGCGAATGTGACGTATAAAATTAAAAACGACAGGGTACTAAAGCTGTACAGTTTAATTAACGACACGCCATTTGTATGGGTTTGACCAGGAAATGAAAACAGGAAACAAATACTTGACCGCACGAAATAAATTACACGAAAAAAAGAAACAAACAATTAAAAGAAATAAAAAAACTTTGAGCAGAACTTACCTTCCTTAAATAATCTTGGAATCAAAATTTATTTAATATTAAAATCAAAATGCGAAAAGATGTTTACAGAATGTTAATATATACTTGTATTCTTCAGTCGTTTATACAATATATACTTGTATACGTAGCGGGGTACGTGTATGTATGTACGTAATTTATCTCTCTTTCTCTCTCTCTCCTATCCCATTACTCCTCCGTGGAGCTTGGATATAATAATTCTCTCCAGGCTTGTCTACTCAGGACCAGGTCGCCCACCTCCTTTCATTCCACGCTCAGTTGTTGCGTCACCCAACACTGACTCATCAAGGTTTGCTCGGTTCAGTCTGGCCTTCATGAGCCTCCTGCAGGTTTGAAATTTATAGCCTTCCTGGAAATGTAATCAACCTCTCGCCTGATCAGCCTCTCGCAAAGTATATGCCTTATCCAATATTATATTTTATTTTATGTGTTTCCGTTCTTAAATTATTTAATTGTTCTCCTTAATCACAGAACAAATAAATAATTTAAGAACCAGCGTGAATTTGAAGTTCTTACAAAAAGCACAAGATTTACGGGTGTTCATTTAAAGATTGGAGTACTAGATAACGAAATATTTTATAAACAAATATTATTCGAATACTTATTATACAGAAATATGTCATATTTAAAGACACTACAGTATTTAGAACCTGAGAAATAACGACGTGATGTCAAGCGGAATCATACTGTTACATTGCAAGAGGTCGTAAAAATTTATGGAATCGTGCATCGAATGCAGACGACCCCGAGAAGTACCCGACTTGACTATCAAAGACAGAATTCGAAAGTGAAGGCGCCAAATGATCGTTGGAAAGTTTTTCAATAGAAATGGTTTCAAAGGAAGCGTGTGATTTAAAACGGTTGGCAAAGAAAGAGAAGGAAATATTGAAAGAATAATTGGTGTGTGGCAAAGTTTAATACATAATGTATCTACGCAGACTAAAGACTATTTAGTCAGCTGATTGAGTTTTGTCTCCACAAACTTTTTAAAAATGGATAAGGACAACCGTTTAATCGCCCGATAGAAAGTCGGCTGTGTGTTGATGTGAAACAACCATGCACGGAGAAAAAAATATTCTACGATATTACCAGATTTTATTGTAGATATGATTCTGGTGTAGGAAAACAGATTTCAGCTATTGTTAACAGATTTTATTTTAATGACAACAAGTCATATTTTTGTTAATACTAAAATATTCTAGTTAAAATATTCTAGTACACGAAAACTTTGATATTGTAGTGGTTACTATCTAATAGTTACAGAGTAAAATAATATGCATTTAGCGTCCAACAGGTTTTGTATTCTACACAAAATTTGTTTCCTACGATACTAGGTAAATGGTAATAGGTACTAGAAATTATGTTGGACAGAAGTAGAATTTTATATTAATGTGTAAAAATGTGTGTATAGTTGTCACATATAATACAATATTCTGTTACACGAAACTAGATTTTTTTCTCCGTGTGTACAAGTGAGTTAGACAAACAACTAAGCTTGTCACTAACATATGTTTTGGCACTATTGATTTGTTGATATTTAATTGTTAAGACACTGGCAACATTTGCCCTCTTCCGTAAATGTTTCAGTTCTGGGCGACAGGTTATTCTTTTTTTAATGAAGGGACCTACGTAGTTAGCTTCTGACGGCTTTGATTACTTTGCTGGAGGGAGGGCGAGCTCCTGAGGGGAGTTCAGGTTTGTGGAACACGGTTAGTAAAAATAAATGATTAGATTTGAACCTGCAGTTTGAATCAATATTAACCACTTCTACAAGTGGTCTTTCGAACCGGATTGAAAATAAGTATGTAAATTTAACGGGTTCCTCACTTCCTACTTCACTGGGCTTCTTATATTCTACGCATTGTATACCAACACAATTTGATTATCACCTCATAACTTCTTCCAAACTTAGTAAAATATATACACATTACCCATAATCAATATTTCATAAATTGCTCAAAATCATTCCAATAGCATTTGGGTAAAAATTAGACCTCATTGACAGCAAATTTGCTCCCAATTCCCACCGTAACCAACCGCCGAACAGCGCTCTATGATTACTAGAGATGTGCCGTAGTAGATTAAAAAAAAAATCTATCGTGGTTTTTTTTATTCCTTTACAAGGAATTGCCCTCGACTTCTTGCGCGCAAAACTCGTTTATTAGTATTCCCTTGCTTGGAAAAACTATGAAAAAGTATTATTTACCCTAAAATATAGGTTTTTATAAACTGGGTGTTTTTTTATTCGTCTAAATTTTTGGGGGTTAAATCAGTAAGTCATACTGACCAACTTTCACTACGGGACTAACCCTCAATCGCGAAAAAAAATTTGACCCTCCCATACAAAACATCGTCAGCTGACTAGCCAAAATGTATGGGATGGTAATTTTTTTTTTTCGCCTATACAGGGCTGGTCCCATAGTAAAGTTGGTCAGTATGACTTACTGATTGAACCCCCAAAATTTTTAGACGAATAAAAAAACACCCTGTATAAAAATAAAAAATATCATGGGGACAGTCTCACACAGATTGACCTAGTCCCAAACTAAGCTCGAGGCTTGTACTATATTATGGGCACTAGATCCGATAAACATACTTATATAGAAAAATACATATATAGATATGTATATGTGTTTTCTCTTGACCCTAGTCTTAACGAAAGAGTTCGTTTTTCTTCGCGACATCGTCTGCTTCGGCTGTGTAGGGTATTGTTTTCCTTGGGAACTTAAATTTTCCGGGAAAAACTCGTATGTCTCTGAGCTATTTCTTTGTTCCAAATTTCCCGTCAAATGTTTGAAGCATTGAACCGTAAAAACGAAAAGACAAACATACTTTCGCATTTATAATCATGGTTGCTTTTGCCCGCAAGTCGAGAAGTCGTTTATTCCGGGATCAAAGTAATCTATATCCGTCTCTCAGCTATACCTCTGTACCAAATACATACACGATAAACAACATAAATGTCGCGACTAAACACATTTTTGCTTTTGTAATAGGTAAGTATTAGTAAAGATTACAACAATGTTGAATTAGAACTCCTAATTTTCGGCGCTGCTGGCAGCCGTGTCCCCTCTCTACTAATTTCCCTACGCACGCCAGTCACGTATTCTTGGCGAGCCAACTAATGATGCGCTTCAACGTGCATTAGGCGCATGCTACTGTCGTTCCTGATTGGCTGAAATATTGAAAAGAAGACTCGTTCCGCTCTGTGATTGGCAAAATTATTTTTAGGGTAATAAAAGACGTTCTTTGTCAGCCACGCGATCGTGAAAAGTTTTGAAAGCGGGTTTTGTATACGGAATGATGCAGCGTTCCGTCTTTGTTTCATGTTGGTTTTTAGGGTTCCGTACCCAAAGGGTGCCAACGGAACCCTGTAACTAAGCCTCCGCTGTCCGTCCGTTCATCCATCCGTCTGTGTTATCTTCACGACAACTCTAATGCGGACAAAGGAAACAATACAAAAATAAAACAATTTACTACACACTGTTCAGATACTTATTATTATTCCAACAACTCCTGACAGCCATAACAATTCTCAGCACACGTCCTAGCACAACTGTCAAACTGACGTTTCTCCCGTTAAGCCCCGAAACTCGAGTTATTTTATTGCCAGGACGTAAAAAGGAAAATTCATTGTTGGGGTGATAACCTTATAATCCCTGTATAGGTGTTGCTACGTGACGCGTATGACGCAAGGTGCAGAATAGAGATTTATATTTTACGCTAGCAAGGTAAATGTAATTCTTTTGTACGGCTAATAAGGTGCGACGTGATTGTGTAGATTGCGGACTGGGTGAAGCCATGAAATATAAATATGAAGATGATAAATTAGTGATAGTCGGTGCGATATTTTTGTAAAAACTGTCACTTATATTATTAGGTTATTGAATAAGTTTCCATTGCATAAAATTTTACCATATCGAAACATTATTCCAAGTTTTTTTCCAAGAATGCAAAGAAATAAGTGGCAGCAGGAAAATGGTAGCTTTACGAGAGAGTTATAAATAATTTACGACAGCAGGATTGATATCTGAACAATATAACTTTAATTCACAAATAAACTCTTAAGTTAACGGCGAAGTTCACTTACCACTTGAACCAAAAGTTATCGACAAAGGAGGTATAGAATTTGAAGAGTCCTTCACACGCTTAATATTGCCTTCGGGAGGTTAACTTGCTCATGAAAATTTGGCGTGGTATCAAATAATGAACAAATAAATTTGACACCTAGACTTTATGAGAAAGTTGACGTAGCTAACCTGTAGATTTGCTGAAATTATCGCGGTTCTAAAGAGCCAATAAAACTGTTTACCTTTAAAAGTACATTGAGATATTTCGAACTTCTTCGAGTGAATTAAAAGTAATATTGCGGTGGTTTAAAATCAAATTATTTTTCTACACTATCACTGAGATAATGTTACGTAGTTAACGAAGCCGTTGTCGTACGTATACATATTAAAAATATATAGCTGTAAATACAGACGGACTAGCTGATGGTAAGCGATTACCATTACCGCTGCCCATAAACGACAGCATCCTGGGCACAGCCAAATCGTTGTTTTTTAGGAAATAGTCTTGAATCCTTTGAAGTAGCCCTGTCATAGCGGTAAGGAAACACTGTATAGGGAGCGAAACTGTGTGACAAATAATAACATGTTTAAAGATTCTTCACCTCACCTCTAAGTTTTTCGGAATTTATGTGCGAAATATAATTTGTAAAATTTACCATGAGCTTTTCGGTGAAGAAAAACATCGTGAGGAAAGCTGCACACACTTGCAAAGCAATTTGACGGTGTGTGCGAAGTTCCCAATCCGCACTGGGCCCGCGCGGGAACTATAGCCCAAACCCTCTCGTTGTAAGTGGAGGCCTGTGCCCAGCAGTGGGACGTATATAGGCTGTATTATTATTATTATTAAAGATTCTTAATATCAGCGGAAATTTTTGCTGACGTCATTCAGCCTCGACACCCGTATGATACCTACGCGTGAACACGACGCACCCCTTCCTCAGCTGTCAAGTTAAAATAAGAATCGTGGCAAAAGGAATATTCTAAACACTGTTATTCTATTTGATGTTCATTTGATGCTCAAATCGATTGACTGTTACAACATGACCGAAGTGCTCGACGGGGCAAAAGAGTTTTGAAATGGTGAGAACCTGAAGACTTACCGTGAATAGGCCCCCACAAGTATTGAATTTGAACTTCTAGAACATTTTGTATTATCTCGCTTGTTGCTCAGTACGTCTCAATCGTTATAGACTAGTTAGAAAAGGATATCCGAGTAACAAACAAGTCGCGGACAACTTGTGCTAACTGTTTTTGTATGAAAATGTCATGTTCCTGACGAGAATTGTATAAATTACTTAGTGAAGTTAAAAAATACAAAAAATACGGAAACACTCAGATTTAATCCTCGTCACGAAAATGACATTTTCATACAATTCGGCCTCATTGGAAAATTAGAATAGAATAGAAAACAATCATTCAATTACTGTTTAATTAGTTTTAATATTTATTCACCTACTGCAAAATTGCAAGTTTATGAAAAATAAAACTTTGTCAAATTAGTTACGCATCGAAGGATCGACTTCGTTGATTTCGACGACGTGTTATAAAGAATAGCCCCCACTCCGAGGTGGCACACGTGTGTAAAGTGTAAAGCCGGTGATGGATGTAGAACGCTCCTGGAACCCCGGTGTCTGTTTACCTTAATAAAAGGGCAACGGAACCCTTGAATACTTAATGCGAGATAAGAATCAGAGAGATTGGATTTGTAAGACTCCTATTTGCATTTTTATTGTATTTAATCTTTAAGTCTGTTTTATTTGATTATCCTTACTAATATTATAAATGCGAAAGTGGAGTTTGTTTGTTTGTTTGTTTGTTACGCTTTCACGTCTAAACCACTGAACCAAGTTCGATGAAATTTGGTATCACTTATACCAAATTTCAGAGATAGTTTTAGTCCCGGGGAAAGAATACTTTTTAAGGAAAATTTACAGTTCCCGAGTTAATTTTCTCGAAAAAAAAAATCCCGAGATCTCCAGATTTTATTGCAACATTTCAACAATACATTAATTTACTGAGCAACCCAATTTCAATGAGTTACAACTCATTTTTTAATTTATTTTATTGCCTTTAATTTCTTAGTAAATATTTCACAAAGCTCCAGGCTCGTTGTCTGTCTCTTAAAGGTCAATCAAATTTAAAATAGAAAAATAGTTACGAAACATTTGTCAAGAAAAACATTATTTGAATTATCGCAATTCAGTGTGAATCAGTAAGCTTTTTCGTCGAAATGGTTTTCAAATGAAGATTATTCAAGCAAAATAGAATCAGACAAGAGTCAAGGGTATTTAATTTTTTGCACAAATGTAGAAGACTAATAATATTCTCAAGAATATCAAATTCTTTACAAGAAAGTCTAGTCAAATTAAATTTTTAGATATTTCTAGATCCACCCAGGGTTCCATTTGTTCCATGACACTGCGTACTAGTATTTCAACCCGAGCTCCACTTTCAGTGACGTCATAGAACAAAATGAAAATCATTCTTTCCCAAAATTTAAAATTTTGTCCGATGACGTCGTTTCATAGAACAAATGGGAACAAAATATAATTTGTTCTATTTGAATAACTAAGTTTAAATAATAATAAATAAATAAATATCAGGGGAAATCTCACTTAAATTGACCTAGTCCCAAACTAAGCTCTAGGCTTACTTATATAGACAAATACATACTTAAATATATAGAAAACATCCATGACTCAGGAACAAATACTCGTTCTCATCACACAAATATTTGCCCATACCGGGATTCGAACCCGGGACCACTAGCTTCGTAGGGTCACTACCAACTAGGCTGACCGCGTCATCTACGTCCATTTATAAGTTCAAAACTTTTTGAAGCTTCACTTCTCCACTACTTTGAGTCATTTTTGTATTCCTGAGGCCTATTAACCATAACAGCTTATTATAACGTTGACAAAATGTTTATCTATCTAATAACTTCTTGTATAGCAAAGCCTCCTAAAATCTTAATGCCTCCAGATTATCGCATAACAAAAACACATCTGCTACAATATCGGTTAACATTTTACCCTCAACGCCTTTTCGCAAGCATAAAGGGAATCCGTAGCGGGCCTGAGTAAAACAACTTTAATGGCAGCTTTTTACTGCTCGTAAATACCGAGAGCAAAGGTTCGGATAGACTGGAGGGAAATTCAATTATGTAATATATGGGATAAGAGCCGTTTTTAGGCACTCGAGACGCTACCTGGAATTTGGAAAAGTGTTGCTAACATTTTATTGCTCTCAACAAACTTGGTAAGATAATATAAAAAAAGATAAAATATATTTATTCAGTGAGTAGGCCGCACGGGCACTTTTATACGTCAAATCTACCAGCACTTCCCAAGAGGAGACCATTGCTGAGAAGAAGCGCCGCAAGAAACTCAACAGTTAGTCATTTTTTAAATAAAAATATAACAATGATACTACTTATTCTAGCATTATATAAAACTGTAAAAATAGTTTCGACATGTCTTCCTACATAAACCGTGTCCCCTAGACAAGATACAGCGTTTACATGATTTTTATGAGGTATGTAGTAGGTAAGCTATTGAACATTAAACATTAGTTAATTGTCTGGTTTAGGCCAAGCATTTTTGTCCGTTAGATAGTCCGCGACCCTATAGTACGCCTTTGACATCAACGACTTTTTCAAGTAATTTTTAAGTGCTGGAAGGGGTAACTCTAAAACTACGTCGGGTAATTTATTATAAAAATTAATGCATTGACCTACAAATGATTTATATACTTTACGAACACGAAACTTTTTTATGGCAATTTTATTTTTATTCCTAGTATTTATATTATGTATATCAGAATTTTTAACGAAAGAGTCTAGGTTCTTATTAACATACATAATATTTTCATAATCGTAGGATTCCGAGTCACGGATCTACCAAGATAAACTACAGTTACTAGAGTATCTCCAGTAATTACTCTTGCGTGTGGCTGTTCCCTTTGCTGGATCTCGACATTTTCAACAACCCAATTTCAATTAATTGATAAATAACCTCGTTTTATTAAAGAAAGACATAATTATTTAAGATCTGTTCACTTCAAACGATCTGAGGCTGTATTATTAGCTCTTAAAACCTGTCATGCTGTCTATAAAAGTGATAAAACTATAGGAGTGGAATATATCTGTCTTTTGCATTTTGCTTTTGACAGCGAATATACAGCTTCAAATGTCTCGATAGAACTCAAGAATTTTCGAAAGACATTCTATTAAAGCTTTTTATCTCCTTCACAGCTCCTATACAACTGTACAAACACTAATACTCAAATATAGTCTTAATGTTGACACAATTACGCCCCGAACTCAGCCCGAGGGACAAAAGTCAGCTGTTCCGAGCCGAAGTCAAACGAACTAATCTCCTGACGTTATTTGTTTTATTAGTCGGGATTGATTCGATCTTTATGACGAGCGACGATTATTAATGGAGCATTAAAACAATGGAGTATCTTGAGGCGCCGTAAAAATTTACTACACGCACATCTTGTGTCAGCTTTAGTATTTTATGTATTTTAGCGTAGCGTCGCCTAACAACACCGCTCAAGTCGAATATTTGCGGTTTTTAGGGTTCCGTAGTCAAACTAGGAACCCTTATTAGTTTCGCCATGTTCGTCCGTCTGTCTGTCTGTCCACAGCTTAGCTCATATCAGTGACTCTTAGTACTAGAAAGCTGTTATTTGGCATGAATATACATATTTGTCAGTGGTAACATTAAATCTTGAAATTAGTTTTTTAGGGTAGGTACCTCCCCTACACGTAAAGTGTGGGTGGTTTTTTTTTTCTCGTCTACCCCATGGTGTGAGTTGTCGTTGGATAGGTCTTTCAAGGTTTGTGATAACAATTTTTCGATTATGGGATCCGTTTGTGAAATATTAAGCTTTAAAGTGTTCATTTTTGTTAGAGTCAAGTGTCCGCTCCCCCTACAGCCAAAATTACAAGCAATATAAATCTGAAAAAAATCTGAAATAAAAGCACATATAACGAATTTAAAATGAAAACTATCAAGACTACTTAAGTAGACTTTATTTTAGTTCTCTAAACTTCCACTTCACTGTCAAAATAATCCTAAAAATGTACCATCATCATTTCAGCCGAAAGACGTCCACCGCAAACCTTGTGGCAAACCTTGGGGGAGGCCTATGTCCAGACATAGGCCCAACGGCCATCTGTTTTGCGAGCGATGTGCCTCGCCCACTGCCACTTAAGTCTAGCAATTCTTAGGGCTATGTCAGTGAAAAAAGTATGGTGAACACCAATATATTCCCAAAGATAACTCTTCAGTACTTGAGATAAATGAACCTGAGGATTTGAAATCAAATTAGTCCGCTGTCATATCCCAAAAGAGCCCACTCTAAGACTCGTGTTCATTAGTCGGCGCTCATTTGGACCCGTGGCCTATATGCGGAGAAGTGTGCCGTAAAGGCGAGCGGTTTTTATATCACGTTCGTTATAATTTAATTGGGGTGTACTATTTTACAATGCATGGTAATTTGGAAATAAGTTTGTCGAAAATAATAGAGAGGCGTCCACATTCACAGATTTTTAACAGTTTAATATTATTAACTAGCGACCCTCCCTCGCTTCGTTCCGGGTTCTATTATATACATAAACCTACCGTGAAGAATTATCTAACTGATAGTGAAAACCGCATCAAAATCAGTTGCGTAGTTTTAAAGATCTAAGCATACATAGGGACAGACAGACGCGGAGGGCGACTTCATTTTATACTATGTATTGATTGATTTTCTTCAACAAGTGCGTTTAAGTTAGTGTACCAAATAATTTCAACCTATACTTAGTTTATTGTAATGCTGTAGGTACACATTTAAATAAACCATATCTTTTCAGTTTTTAGAACAAAAAGTAAGGTAACTGCCAAGTAACAATAATTACTATTAAATAAATAAATACTCCTGATAAATTTGGGATTCAAACTTCACTTTTATCTAGCCCAACGGATTTTCATCAAATCTAGCTAAGAACAAAAAACTAAATCATAGTCATGTTCTTCTGTTTGGGAGCTACGATGCCACATACAGATAAATACACACGTTAAACTTATAACACCCCTTTGTTTGCGTCGGGGGTTATACATTTATTTTTTTGCAAATTGGACAAAGTTATTTCGGAATAAAATCTTTCAGCCGTGATAAGAACAATCATCCACACACACACACACACATCTAACTTTCACATTTATTTATAACTAGTGACCCGCCCTCGCTTCGCTCCGAGTACTATTATATATAGCCTAGGATCTTTTCTAGGACTCCTAAGCTATCTACATACCAAATTTCATCTAAATCCGTTTAGCCGTTTTCACGTGATGCGCGTTCAAATAAACAGATTTACAGCTTTATTATATGGTCAGTTTATGTGAGATTGGCCCCTGATATTTATTTAAACGGGGTCACGGGTTCACCACATTTTCGTGACTTAGCCCACGCCTCCGCGTTTGTAGCACCTCTCTTTTACCCTCGCTAGTGCAGAGGCGCGGGTGGGAGGCATTTTTGGGTAAAACGGTTTATTTCCTTGCGGTTACCCATTAACCGGCCTTAGTATAATTTAGGAGTCCACAGAACTACCAAAGATATGCGAAGTTTTTTGGAATGCTTTATTCCTATGGTAAGATTGGGATTCTGGACTTTTTATGGCCGTAATGTGTAAAAGAAATCTGTAAAATATTGTGTGTAGGTTGCTTTCAATATTTCAAATTATAGGATCTCTAGAATCTCCTTCGCATTATCATTCAAAAGGTAGAAATGATTTGTTTTATACTAGGTAGTATGTATTAATAAAATGTTCATGGAATTGGAAATCTGAAATGTTTTTTACTTTTATAAATTGCTTGAAGGGTTCTATTGAAATTTTAGAATAGTCTAGTTTATTTAAACTCAGCATTTCAATTAATTTTAATGAGTAAGTAGCTTTCTAAGGTCTACCTTTACTACAGCTTTGATGAATTATTTTCGGAAGCCAATTTACTTAGATGCGAAATCATAATGCTTATTTGTCATTGTTTCATCTCAAAAGAAAAGCGATAAAACGGCAATTTTTAGGGTTCCGTACCTCAAATGAAAAAAAACGGAACCCTTATAGGATCACTTTGTTGTCCGTCTGTATGTCTGTCTGTCTGTCTGTATGTTTGTCTGTCTGTCTGCCTGTCTGTGTGTCTGTCAAGACCCTTGTTCTCAGGAACGCGTAAATGTATCAAGTTGAAATTCATATCAAATACTTAAGTCTGCAATCCCTTGGATCAGTGAAAAAATCAAACATCTAAGTCAACGCAATCAAAAGATATGGCCGTTTATGCCGCATATTGAAGGGAATCTCAAGGGAATCAAAACCTATAGGGTATTTCCCGTTGACTTAGAATCATAAAATTTGGCAAGAAGCAATGTCTTATAGCACAAGTAAAGGAAAATAATCCGAAAACCGCTAATTTGTAGTTACATCACATAAAAAATAAGTCCACTATAAACTGACACTCACTAAGTACAAAAGTGCATACTTATTGCGTGTCAGTTTATACTGGACCTATTTATATTGTATTCCCGTGATTTACGAACTATTTACATGCCTACAAGTTTGTGCGGAACCCTCGGTGCGCGAGTCCGACTCGCACTTGACCGGCTTTTTTTACAAAGAAACCTTAAACTATACTAAAAACATGTTTTTCACATTTCGCGTTTCACATCGTCGGGCGAATCATTAATTGGCGAATTTACGTCGTTCGTCAATATATATAAATTACATTTCACTGCCCGTTTTTTCAATTAGTCGCTAGTTTCATCGACGAAAATAAATAAATAAAAACCAATCTCACATAAACGAATTGCGAGAAATGGGTATATTTTACAAGGTATTTAATATAGTAACTTTACTTATTATTACTTAAATTATTCATTATAATTTTCACCGCGCAATTTCTGACGACAAAAGATTCCTCCGAAGAAATCATTTTGTCTCACAACTTTCACTTCTACGGATGCCAAGTCGAGCGAAAATCTTGGATGGACTCGATTCATTATGCTCTCAACTGCGGAAAGTAATTCGAAGTTGCTTCCGCAGAAGCACTGGTTCTACAGGAACAGTCCTATGCGCTAGTAAGTTTTTTTTATTATTTGCGGCTTTGTCATCTGCACGAGATGCAAATGCAAATCGACCAAGTGTGTGTGATACTCGTATTCTCAATGGCGGATCTAGAACCGAGCTAATTTTCCCATTTTATTGGGGTTTTTATCTTCTGACCTTAAGGTTCAAAATAGAAGAACAAAAATTTGTGTTAGCTTTTAGACATGTAGATCGATGAATGATCAATGACTAGAGATTAGCAGCGGGTAACTACCTAACCTAACAGGTGGCAATCATGACCAACTGGGTAACATATTTGGGTAAATGGTCAACTTTCGGGTAAAAAACTATGTTGTGTACCCTTTACTTGTTAAATTGGGTTTAAGTAGGTACTTATTACCCGGGATAGTAATCGGAATAGTTATTCGAATCATTTCAATTGAAAACTAATCAAGTTATCAATTAAACAGTTAAATCAGCTTAAACCGCTTTTATTAGTAGAACCAAAGTTTTTTTCAATAGAGCGCGCTCCAATGACCGAATGACGGCTAGATTTTCTTCAAATCCCGCCTTTTCATAACTGTCAGCCTGACGTGCGCGCGCAGATTGGCAAGTGTTGCCAACACAATGAAGTTTAAAGTCGAATAATTTAGTATCATTCAGTGTCAACCATCGCTTATTGAAGTCAATCAGGCAATTGGTAAATCCTGATCCATGTTTGGAACATAATTGTCTTGGTTTCAACACAATATTTGTCCTTAATGAAAATCTTTACTTAAAATTGTTGTAATATTAACACATGATTTTATATCGAATGGTTTTCAATCAGATGAAACAAAAGAAAATTAACGGTCAATCACAAAATAACTTCGTTACAAATAGAGAACGTAATCACGTCGGCACCAGTGAGGGCTTAAGCATCCGACAAAACCGAATGCACCTGACACATCCATTGTTCTCGACAATGAATATTTGAGACCGAAGTTTTCTCTGCAATACGGTAAGCTTGGAGAAGCGGAACTTGGAATGTCGATTGAAGAAAATGAAGAAAATTTTAGTGAAATAATGAATTTAATTAATACGAAGACTAAACACGCTTTTTAAGGTAAGACAGAACATACGACAGATGCGTACATACAATTTGTTACGTAGCATGCCTGCGTAAGATCCCCCGTTTTTAAATGTAAAAAAAAGTTGAAATATCTTATTATTATCATTCAGTTTTGTCTTGCTGACTGAAGTGATAGATATACCAATATTTGGTATATCTGTCACCAATATTTTGAAATTTTACACAATATTGACTGTATTGTTTTGGCCGGGATGAAAAGATTCGTCACTTTTGGACGTTAACAGCATTGAAACAGAATTGAAAATTGAAATTGTGACAACTTTTTTCATTCCACGACTGAACAATGTCACAGAGGTTACGGTGACATTTCTGAACTTCAATTATGACATTTATGACGACTGCAGTCCAAGCCAAAAAGGTAGTATGCGGGTATTGAGTTCGAACTCTTATACTGCCTTTTTCTTCTGAAAGGCGACATTAATTACAACAACAACGTTGTTTTGTTCAACATTATTATCTAAGGGCACACATTACATATAGACAAGTTTTATCTGCCAGTATCTGACTATTTATCGGACGGTATTGGCTATAACCTATTCTTTAAAGCATTTAAATTAAACTAGTTTATTAACTTTAGTTTATTAATACTATCACTGTTCTTGCAAAAAAAAGGATTGCCAAAATATTCGCAGAAGGCATATTAACATATCTTACCGATTCTTTAAACAAGGAAACAATGAGATGGTTTTTAAATCTCCCTTGTACTCCTTAAGGGCTCTTACTATCAAATAACAATGTTGATGGATATAAACGATTATAAAAACGCTATAACAAGAGTCTCAAGTCTCAACTCAATGAGACTTGTCTTGAGTGCTCGCTTATTAACTTAAAAAGTTAAGCCTCAAAGGTGAGCCGGACCTTTTATTCATTCGTTTAAGAATTTTACTTACGTTAGGCGTAATGCCTTTTGCGTCTTAAGTTAATTGATTAAGAAGCCATCACATTTACGAGGCAAGAAACGTGTAGTACATTTAAATTACGGACATTTTGGTATACAATCTTTGATGCTGTAATAAAAATGTTCGTTATCGAAAATTTAATTAATTATTAAAATAATCAGGGAGCTTTCCCAAGACACATTTATTACGATAACTCAACGATTTTTGAAATCAAAGAAAATGTACAGGGTTGACTGTTGTCAATTCCATACATGTTGTCGATTTTAGAAAGTTAAGTTAGTAATACATCTAAGTTTGCTTCAACTTAGCTCGTAATAAAAAAAATATTAATCATACAGAGTATACTAGACTTTTTGAACCTCATTAGCTCAAAAAGGGCATAAGTCGCTAAAGCTACAGATTTTCTCCAATAACTGGGAACAGAAACGGCGGTAGTTCTACAAACGCAATGGTACTTGGCACGCGGCATGATCAATTGGGGAGGTAGTCTACAAAACGGATGAAATAAAATCGGTCTAGGCTGCGGATCTGAAACAGGTCTCGTCGGTGAAAACTATTTTGTTGAGCTAGGGTTCCGCAGACTTTTTTTTACTGACAATTGCGATTATTTTTTCTGAAATCGTTACTTTTTAGGGTTCCATACCCGAAGGGTGCCACCCTATTACTAAGCCTCCGCTATCCGTCCGTCTGTTTTCACAGAATGTGTATGTCTAGGAGGAATAAATAATAAAAATTAAAACAAGAAACGTGATCTTTTTGTTAAATCCGGGTGAATCTCATGAACCGTAACAGGTAGACAGTTGAAATTTTCACAGTGTTTATTTTAATTACAGATATAACAGCAAATAACAAAAAGAAAATAAAATTTTAAATTTAAGTTGGCTGCCATACAAAACGCGTGATTTTATAACATTTTGTCACTCCGCGGGCTGTATCTCATTAACCGTAATAGATAAACTGTAAAACTTTTCACAGAGTGTGTATCTCCGTTGCCACTATGACAACAACTAATAAAAAGTACATAGTATTAAACATTGTACGATGGTACGGAACCCTTCGTGTGCGAGTCAGACTCGCACTTGGCCGGTTTTTTCTATACATTATTTTATTTTAAGCTACATGTGTATGTTATCTTGTAACTTTTTTATGGTTGTTACAAATACATTTAAACGACATCATTGTGACAAAGTAGCCAGACGGTGTACAACAGTTGAATACTTTTAACCGATGTGTATATTTCTAGCAACAGTTCGTTCTACCATCGCACTTCTCGTCATCGGCGGGACGTTGTTTCCCTTTTCCTAGAGCCTCTACGCTCAATCACGCGCCGGTTCTCTAAAACGCTTCTAGCGTGTGCTAAAAGCACTTGGAATGAACTACCCGCTGAGATTTTCCCAATACTAATAATTTCTTCGAGACCAGCAACGCAGCAACGCCTCTGGTTCTGCAAATGTCCATAGGCGGCAGTGACCACTTCCCAACAGGTGGGCCGTTTGCCTGTTTGTCTGTCTAAAGCAACAAAAAAATACGCATTATTTGCAAACAGGGATCCCAATGCAAAAAAATAAACAATAATTTGGTAGCCACCGTGTTTTATGGTTGCAACTATCCGGTATATCCCGAATTTTAGACTATCATCACCATAATACATTGTTAAAGTTGAACTTTGAATCTTGCTTCAATATAGTATTTATATTTTGACGTCATGACAGCTGCTCTTCACCTGACAGTTAAGTATAACGTCAACAATATGATCATATTTATACATCCCTATTTTCTATTTAATAAAGTAGTTACATACATATTACGATATTGAAGCAAAATGTTCTATGTCCAAGTAGAATTAAGGCCCAGATTGCGGTGCAAAAATGCACAATGCGTTCAGCGTATAGTTTCGAAAATTCGAGGATTTTACACGGAACCACGTGCAATCATTCCGGCTGGTTGGCGCTGTTTTCATTCCACGAGGTTTTTTTATAGTTTCAACGTGGATTTTTTTACCTAAAGGTTTTATGTTACGAAGGGGATTCTTTTAAATATTCTAACTCCGAATCGGAAGGTACGATCCTGAATCACTAAATGTAAAGAAACGTTACATGAAAAATAACGAATTCATTACTGTCTGAAAGTGAACTGAAAGCGTTTTCAATGCTTTTAATTTATTTTGTAATTTCATTTAGACCCTGAAAGCTAAAGTAACCGTTCTTTGAAATTAGGACACCTGTTTTATATAAACCTTACAAAGTTTATTATTTCTTTTAGTCTTTAAGTAATTGGTATATTGAAGTTGATGCTATGAGTTTTTTTTTCAATTTTAATAAAACTTATTGCTGATTGCACTCCTAACACAGATGAGACACTCGTTATTAAAAGACGATTCAAAAACCGCTTCCAGGACTTTGCCTAGACCTTTGACTAAACCTGCCAAGCTCCTACATCAGTTTCCCGAGCAGCACGTAAACTCAGCACCTGCTCCAGCTACAGCTTAAATCAAGCGATTTTGGCACCAATTCCAGCGCAGTCCGTAAAACAAAGAATGTATTAAACATACGTACGTACCAGATACATCGTAAAAAATCTCGTAACGCGCATCATTTGGTTTTACAGCCCTCTGTGTTAGGAGTGCCGTATCTGGTAAATTTTTGACTCCGTCACGTTTTTTTGCAGTTTATGGACGTTGGTGAGCGCGTAAATTTTGATGACGTCACATCGTTAATGGTCGCTGATTCGGGCAGGTCATGGTATATTATGAATAATAATGCCCCGAATTGTGGTTTTGGGACTAATGGACGCGAAGCTAACGGTCTGATATGTTGTGGGCGCTCTGTTGCTGCTATTGGGTTTGTGATTACAAAGTAGTTTGGACAAAATGGCTTGGGCTTTCCATTGACTGATTATTGGTTGTTAATTTGATTTAATGGCTAAGGACAATTCATTTAAACAATGTTACAAATGTGTAAGGTAAATGTAAACACAATTTAGTGATTCGAACATAATAATAATAACATCGCAAGACAATAAAATATTATTTTTGAAAAGGAAGCTTTTGGGTTGATATTTTTATTGAAATAGACATTATGAAGTAACACACAAACTTTAAACTACTTTACTAAATTACCAAACTATTTTCTTAGTCATAACCAAACGGCACAGACTTTCCCAATTATTTCACACTGATAAACCACTTCGAAATATCCCAAAACTTCCTTAAGACGCCACAAACCGTCAGCTAATACAAAATCTCGACGCTAACTTCACAACATTCAGAATCTCAACTGCCCATACTATCCGAGTTGGTCATACAAAAAAACTGCTGCCGTGAACTTGGTAGAAGTTTGGACGTCTGAATTGTGTGATTCCTCTCGATCCTACGATTTTCAATGGAGAAGTAATTCAAACTTTATCTACTCCGGCTGGATTTATTACGACACATTTGAGTTACTTCGTGTTTTGGCCCCTTTTGTCGGAGCATCTATTTTCTCGTTAGAGACGTCTTGTGGGCGTATAATTGAAATGAGCTCTTTATCGCTGTCGTTTTGACAATGCTGAGGAGCTATAAATTCTAACACAGTATGGTAAAAGTTTCGGAGGTAAACAAGAGCAATAGCAATATCTTACGTACGTTTACTCCAGGATGGCGCAAGTTTGAACATTGGAAGAAAAAATGTAGGTAAAGAAGCATTTTGTCCTTTGTTTGTTTTCGAAGTGTTTTAGTGTTAAGTTAGACTTTTGGAAGCTTGAAAAGTTGCTAAATACTTTTTTCTGTTTATTCTTTCCTATAGTGGATATTGAACTTTTAATTTTATTCACAAGCGGTGCAGCATATATCTTCTGCTAACTGATTCAGTTAACTTATACCACTTTTAATTCGATACTTTTAATAATTAATAACCTTTATACCTTAAAAATAAATTTTATCCTGAGCCATGTTCAATAATTATTATTAGAAAGAAAAACTATATACTTTTGACACAAAAACAGAAGGCACAAAAAATAAAACAAAAAGGCAAAAGACCATTTGTTACGAAAAAATGGTCCTAGCTTAACATAAAGCACTGGTCTTCATCAGAGACCTCACGTAAAACATATAAGTATTAATAATACTATGTTTACAGCCATCCTGAAATCACACACAAAATATGTTTACCAAAAACATACTTAACCTGCACATAAATAAATTTAAATATCTCATAACAAGATCACATAAGATATTTGGATCACGTAATGATACTTCACTGTACGGCATACTGCTCATCTCACGCTGGACCGTTGCCAACCTCATTCGCCCCTAAATGGTACTTAGTATCGGCTATACCTTGCCGTGGACGAACAACATTAAAATATAATAAACCTCATATGTTTGTTAAAATAGATCGTTCATCATTTTTGGCACATGCTTCCGTTGTTATTCTCCATTTTCATTATACTGGTCCTATAACTTTATCGTCAATATTGTATTTTGTATTCAAATGTCTCAACGGTGTAGATGTTTGAGCGTCTAAAACATAATATGAACGAGAAATATTTGATAAATATTATGTAGTAAATAGTTAATATAGTGATTAAAATATAAAAAAAGTAGTAAAATGTAGTCAATAAATTTATAAATAAAGTTAACATAATGAACTTCGAATTGCAGACGTAGTTACTACGTCATAATGGAAAAAAATGTCCCTTGAAATCAATCTTAAATCATTATAATAAAAATAAATAAATTGTTCCTTAAATACTGACTAATATACCTATATTATTATGTAATCCTTTTTTTCATCATGAACATCTGACTGATAATATAAATGTGGCGACTGAATTGTAACATTTCGGTGTAATGTATCACTCGCGGTCCTTAACTAATGGGTGCGTTTAGATAAAGACCACGAGTGATATATTACATTACACCGAAATGTTACAAGCCAGTCGCCACCTTAAGAAATTCAAATAACCCCTAGTCCCCACGGAGTGCCTCAAGGCATGTTTCTAGCAAGCACCACACAACTTACCCGCGACTTGTTGGTCGCTCGGATATCCCTTTCTAACTAGTCTGTTACGATAGAGATGACAAGCGAGAAATACAAGATGTGCTAAGGTCGACTATAGTCCACAATTAGAACCGTATGGAACTCGGCTCGAAGACAAACATTCATAGGCAAACACTGAATACTGTGTTCAGACATTGTATTTTAATACCATCATTAACAGACGTAGTTCTATTAAAGATTGTCTGGAAGAAATCGCTTTTTTTTAATTGTACTGTTTCATGTTTTTATTTTTATAGTGTTCTAGAAATAATATTGTATTTTATCGTAGTTGTTACCTCATAAGCAAAGTTTGTCTTTTGAAACAAATCACATTTTATTTTAGTAATTTTTTCCTTAAATACTAAAATATTATAATATTAGATAAAACTTTTTTCATAATGAAAGTCTAAATAATAATAAATGAAATTCAATTAACACCTAATCCTCACGGTGTGCCACAAGGCATGCTCCTGGCTCCGCAGGTCGACTATATAGTCCACAATTAGATCCGTGCGGAACTCGACTCAAGACAAACATCACAGGTAAGCACGCCTGTTTGTCCCAGATTCATGTTTGTATGGCCATTTGCGTATGCCTGCCGGGCCTTGCTTTGCATAGACTATTACTTTAGCATTATTAAGTTATGTATGAATGGTTTCTTCATTTATGTCCGCTTCGTAGCAGGTTACACTTGAGAGCCATAGAGTAAAGCTCTTTGTTAGAGGGTTATGATTTTAGCTTTTACTATGTTAGTATGTTCATCTGTTCCACCGTAGCTCCTAAAATATCCATTATATTTTGACAAATGAGCTGTTGGCTTTGGCTAGTGTTCCGCGCGTCATTGACTTATGTGACGTCATATTCAATTCAATATGGCGAATATGACATGAAAAAAATTATGACCACCACATATAAAAATCACAAATATATTGAGTTTGATGACAAATAAAAGTTGTTAAGGCATAGATTTCGAGGAGGTATGATTATTAAATGTAAGTAAATGTAGCATTAATCTGATTTACCACCAGAGCTGTGCAAGGACTAATCCACCAATAGGATAGCTGCGCCGTGTAAGCTTAGTAAAATTAAGTAATCCTATTGGTGGATTTATTCTCACACACCGCTTAGCTGCCTCCCACAGCTATGTTGAAAAGGCAGCCTTACTTCAAGACACACAAAAACAACATGAGAGACGACGTGATTACAATTTTGTTCGGATTTTAGTTGCAACTTTATTTTGTTCATTCAAATAAAGCCACTGGACAGTCCTTGGATACCATGGTAATGATAAACATAATCATAAATATACCATAAGATTTAAAGATATACAATTGTTCAGTACTTGTTTTCACTCTTTTACCAAAAACACTGTTACCAACTATAAAAACCAATTTGTCCTTTGTTAGCTAAATGTGGTATATAGTCTTACCGGTGGCGTAAGAGTAAAGAGCCATAAAACTTTTAACAATAGTTTTTTTTTTTGTTTAGAATGGTCATAAACTCATAAGTTGCATAATACAATATTTGACATTGAACCTTAGTGTATACTATTACGTTAGCTTTTACAATAAATTAACTAATTAGCTTACTTTTTTGGCTCTTTCCCCTTACGCCGCTGGTTAGACTATACATATACAACTAACCCTCTATTATATTATCGGCTACATAACTTACAATCCTTTAACTTTCAATAAATTTCGTTCAAACAGGTTCTGCAACTTACAAACAATACAATAAACTTAATTGGTTACTACAGAAGCAGTTACTGGCGTACAATCGGTCTTATTGGAGGAGTATTTTTTCCGGGCACGTTGGCTTCTCTCCAAGGATTAAGAATAACAGGCTCTGCTGGACCGTTCCAAATTATTTGCTTTCTGGAGAGGCCTGAGTTATAATTGTAATTATGTTACAAGTTTAATTAAAACAATGTAATTTCTAAAAAAAGTGTGAGCACTAGTGCCTTGTCATTGCAAAGTTTAAACTGAACATAGAATAAACAGGACTTACCCAATGACAATCTTAAGCAAATTTCAAGCGAGCAAGCGAATTGAATGGTATTTTTAAATAAATATCGTTTGAGATCTTTTGAGAAATACTTAAGGGCTCTCTATAGACACCTCGATCGGCATCCTAGCTTCAGGCGTTCTCGAGATAGACCGGTTTTAAAATATGAATACATCAATACTTCGAGCTCTTTTATCGTGCGGCCGTTACACCACAGACTAAATTAAGAGGGTTACACTCTTAGATTAGGTACTTGAATTATTAAAATGATTAACCTTCAAACATTTTTAAAGTCTGCTTGTTCGGTTCATTCCAATCGGTTAATTATTTACAGTTATTGCGATTTTAGATTGCCCATAATTGGCTGGCTACCCAGATAATTTTACCAACGTTTGCATATCAAAAAGACACACATCAACCCTGCAGTAAAAGGCAGATAAGAAGTTAATCCTGACACCTGTCATCGCAGTACATTTTATAACCTATTTATGGGAGTTCTGTGGTGGAAGTGTTAGTCGCTGCACGTGTCGATTGTTTTAGCTGAGGCGGACGCTATCTTGGGCTTCTCTGTTGAAGTGAAGCGTGGCGGAGAGGAGCGCGGCGGAGTGGTCGGGGCGTGTGACGATTGACACTCGCCACAGATCTCCCATTTATCAAGACAAGTCACTACCGAATAATATTACAAGAACCGAACACTAGCTCAAACAGTGACATTGGCAAACTTGTCCGAATATGGACACATGCCATTTTTTAATTGAATTGAATTGAACCTTATGGCTTTGAGGTTATAATTTGTACTACAATAGCAGGTGTCAGGATTGCCTTCTTATCTGTTTTTGCCTGTAGCAATATATCTCTATCAATACATACTTTATTTCAATTACCTTTGAGCTCAAAAACAAAAGAGAACTACAACATAAACAATTTTAAATACTTCCAAAGTCCGTCCGTTCTAAATGGAACTACCGCGGCCCTCAACACTGAAGTAATGTAATTTGGAAACCTTTGTATTACGTACTAGATCGGATTTAGGAGCACCTTTTGCACAGATATTAGCAGATGCCTCAGTTGATGAAGGTAATGTTCAATGGTAACGAGTTGGAATAAATCGTGTTTATGGCGGTTCTGTTAGCACATTCTTTACACAACTAAAAGTTTATCTCTTTTTGGGGTGGTTGAAAATCTTATCTAATATTAGATCGCACTGAATTATGATAATACATACGTAAAACGTCCATTATTTCCGTAAATATTAGCAAAACTACTTTTGCCAATATTTATGGAAATAATGGACGTTTTACGCACGCACGTATCGCACTTGCACTTATTCCTTATGTTAGAAAGGATATTGCATACTTCGTAAAAGATAACATTAATAATCCATTGTTCCCGGAGAAAGAAAACCGGACCAATAAAAAGTATATCAAGGTAATTTAACAAAGTACTAGTTCTAGCTTGCGTACTTAGGCTAGTAGTAGCCTAGTAGGCTAGTAGTATTAACGTTATCTTTTACAAAGTATGCAATATCCTTTCTAAAATAAGGAAGAAGTGCAAGTGCGATACGGAAAACCCAATAATTTTATTTAAAGGAGACCAGCTGGCATCCTTTCCTGCTTTGTATATTCTGATTTAACTGTTTCTCCCAGTCTGTACACGTCGAGAGAGCTTAGCAACTGTTTACCAGTAATCCGCGAAACCCCGGCAGTTTACTTAAAACTAAGTTAGACTCGAAGATTACGGGCGCTCCAGCCTTAAACACCTTTCACTGGAATTTCTGATCACATCAGATCTCTCCAATTTTGATTAAACTGTAATTAGAAATCTTTCTAACGCTTGATCTTATTCTGATGTGGTTACAAACGTTAATGAAATGTAATATCACCTTGAGTTGCTTGCTGTCACTTCCTATCTTAGCGAACTAAAAAGTGACAGAACGTGTGCTAACGGGACATAAGCGCTAAAGACCGTTTGTGCAATTAGGGGATAAGGCTAGTTTCGTAATTTTTGTCTTGTCCAATCATTTAGTTTGATTAAATAATCAAATATTAATTTATATACGTGTATAAGGGGAGACCAGGTAAGTCTCACGGGTTGGTTGTCTCAGCAGCCATAAAATAATACAAAACGAAGGATTAAGTGAATCGATTGTTGAAGTACGGAAGGATCAGAGCAGAGCTCTTGCGATTATTTAACACCGATCGAAATTATTCCTTTGTTTAGTTTTATTTTTAGCCGCTGTGACAACCAACCCATGAGACAACCATTACATACCCGGTCTCCCCTACCGATGCTGCAAGTTGTGTAGAGATGCTTCAGTTATGACAATGGGACCCGGTATTTTACTCAAAACCGGCCAAATGTGTACGGAACCGTCAGTGCGCGAGTCCGACTCGAACTTGACCGGTTTTTTAACTCCACCGTTGATAAGCAACGTTCTTTAATGGATCGCGCAATTAATGAAAGTCTTTCTTGAAAAGGAATAAATCATTTTACACCCCGTAGACTCCCAAACATCGAAGAAATTACACTGAAGTGGATTTAGAAAGCATCTTTAGTAAATAAATTTATTGTGTCGTTATTTTTTATATCTTCAGGAGAGCACTTGTATTTCAAAGCCGCAGGATTTGGGGAACCGAGAGGAAAATGAGTTTCACCGAATACGGTGATTTTGAGTGAATAAACAGTTAAATGGGTCTAGGGAAAATATATTAAATATTATATTGTAAGTATTATATTGTATTAAATATTATATTATTTTCTAATTGATTTGAGAAGTAAACTAGCGACACGCACTGGCTTCGCACGGGTAACAGAACAAATACCCAACTAAACTTAATGAATTATACACTTAAACCTTTGTCATGAATCATTCCATCCGTTAGTGAAAAGTTTATGAAAATCCGTTCAGTAGTTTTTGAGTTTATCGCGTTCAGACAAACAGACAGGGTGGAGGGACTTTATTTTAGAATATGTAGGGACGTTATACATATTGCTTAGTACTGTAGGTACTGTGGGTACCTTACTTTTAAGATAAAAAAATCATGTTTTTTTTGTTTATCGTAATATAGGTTGACAAGATAATATAGAACTT
The DNA here is from genome assembly GCA_963241965.1 of Tortrix viridana. NCBI lineage: Eukaryota > Metazoa > Arthropoda > Insecta > Lepidoptera > Tortricidae > Tortrix > Tortrix viridana. Next base: position 2,202,957 of record OY725189.1, on the reverse strand, counting down.
GAAATATAGCGTCCTATAAACCTGCGACCATCTCGTTTCCTCCTCTTGTGAATATACAATGATTCAATTGCTAAAAAAGTCTTAAGGTTTGATTAGTATGCAAATATTGTTTTATTATCTGTGGGCAGACTACAGTCTGCTAAAGCATCATCCCACATCAAATAGGTCACATTTATTAGTCTGGCATAATAACCACCACAACTGTAGTCTATTTCTTAAAAAAATCAGACGGTAATAAAAAAGAAATCAACCTACTCCGAAGGCGTAAGATTGCGACATGAATTGCGCCTCGGTGTGTTGTTAGTATCAGCTACCGACTCCGCGAAGACAAAATGCTCCCTGGGCGCGTTTTAAACAGCGATGTATCTTGCGCTCGTTAAAAAGTCGCTCAAATGAATTTAAGAACAGCGGAGTTAGGATTTGTTTGTGTGATTTTTTAGTTACTCTGGCAGGCAGTGTACGGTTAGGTCTTATTTACTTAAACTTTTAAAACTAATTTAGTACCTATATATAGGAGTTCTGAGTTTTAAAGTTTATTTTTCTCAAGTGCATCATAGAATTTTTTTTTAAGTAAATACATTTTCTTTAGTCTAACAAGTCAGCTTGTGTAATGGCAACTTCATGACGTCAGTTTTTTTATTTAGAAAAATTATTGTGATAGCATTTAGCACCATTTATATTTCAATCAATAAATTATATTTATTACTTAGTTTTTAAGCATAATTAAAACAATTATCATGAAGTACTTAATCCATGCGGCATTTGCCCTACATGTTTTTCGAAAATATTTATACACTGTACACAATTAGTGTATCCCAATAGTATATCTAAATAATATTAGCATAGTTCCAAACGAAACACCCGCAACGAATACATAACGTACTAGAGTTGGCACAAACAGCAGTATTACCAAGATTAAAACTGCCACTAAATCACGTATCACAAATACGGCATCAGCAGTCGATACCGCAGCATACGCTGTAAGTCATAGTAATTGCCCTCGACAGTCGCTGCAGCGCCCAATGGGGGCATATATCAAGTTAACAGGTCTGCTAGCTCTTAAGTCTATGGCCCGTTGAGTTTTAAGTGTTTTTACATTATTGAAAAGCTTAGGTAGGAACTAGAAAAATTACGGTGTAAGAAAGAATTTACTGGTCGTCTGTGAAACCAGCGGCTAAATGAATGTGCAGGCAGTTGAATGTCATTTACCCACCTTGACGGACGACGTAAATTCGCCGGCTATTCATCGACTGAGTAGAACTGAACGACGATGTGTCAACAGAATAACATAGCAGATCTCATAATCATAACTCCTAAATGGCTTAACAGATTTTCATCAAACCAGGCTAAGAACACTCGATTAAGTCACTTTTCGAACAAAATACTAAATCAAAATCGTTCCATCCGTTTAGGAGCTATGATGCTACAGACAAATACACATATACAAACGTTTCTCCGTCCACCCCACCACTATTTTTGCGTCAGGGGTTAAAAATTACAAGGACTATTAAAATTTTCTATTTTTAGAATGGAACGGGATGTTAAATTAACTTTCAAATTTCAAGGCAGCTGCAATTAATAAAATTGCTTCGTTGAGCTAAAGTGTTTTAATTGTGCGTGTTTTTTTTTATATTTTGCTTCTGATATGGACAGAACTTAATTTAAAACCTCATACCCAGCATCAATGTTGCAAAAAACAAAGATTGCTTTTTAACACTTTGTGTTACAAAATGTTAAAAAGCAATCTAATTAGACGGAAAAAACAGTCCACAACGGGAATAACTTCAAATTAAACTTTAAAATGGGTAACATAAAGTGAACTTTTAATCAGCAGAATCGCGGGATTGCCAGCCAGTGTGAAAATGAATATTTGATACGAGGACCGTAGTTTATGATTTTGCGTAAAACAAATGATTACGATTTTAGCATTCAAGAATAAAAGTTTGGACATTTGGGAGTTTGGGGGTTGTTATCAGTTGGGGTGACTTTAGAATCCTAACAAAGGTCTAAAAAGTGTCTTCGTTTACTCTTTGTCTGTTCATTTGTGGTTGAATAATGATTTTGTCTGTATACCTAGTTTAATTCAAATTCAAATTCAAAATCATTTATTTCGAACCCTGGGTCCATATGTCGTTAGAACAATAATAATCTTAAAACTAATGTTAGTAAGTAATAACTAATAACGCCTGATGGGGCACGCACCGGTGCATGTACCTCCGACCAGTGTCTCATAATTGGACAGTCTGCCCGTTCAGCAAGCGAGCCCAGGATGGTGCTGGAGCTGCCTCTCTAGCATTTCTCTTTCAGGGTTCCAGATCCCACTCATCATCTGATGGCCTGCGTGCTCGGTTGCCTTCAGCACGTCACCCTGTAAGATCTTTTGTGTTATCAACCCCCGCACTCACTCAACAGTTGTGTATATCAGAGCATTATTCAATATGTCGAGTAAGTTGTAACGTATGAATTTGTATGAAACAGGGCCAACCTCTTGCGTGACGTGCACGTACGCGTAGTACAACTTAGTGAAACTTGCACGTGTATGTGCACGCATATGCGTATGGGCCCGGTGGGTTTTGGTCTTAAGTCATTGACGCTCTAACACTGGCTAACTACTTAGGTATGATTTGCTGTAGTCGAATTACTGTTACTAATTAGCCAATAGACAATTACTCGAAACCGCAGATCATTTCCAGGTAATATAAATTGATTTGTGGTTTATCCGGCAGACTTCACATACTAATAAGGCATTGTAATTGACGTATAACGCACAGCCACGACTTGGTGCGGCGCGATAGCGAGTAGCAGCAAGCGGCAAAAAGAAATGTATAGAGTTGTATGAAGCATGCCAAGAAGCGACACGCAAGCAATGTAGCGATTTCTATGTATTGTTTCCACCGTCGCTGGCCCAATTTATATTAATTTGTTTTGAACCTTGATTTACTGAAATGAAAGGGAGAAGAGTATTGCCATCGACTTTTTACTACTTTTGATTTAATTAAAATTCATTGCTATTACGAAACAACTGTTATTATCAACACATAAAAAACTAGTTTCGTTCATATTGAACTTCAATTTTTCAATATTTTACCAATACAAAAACAAATGAGCGTAGAACATTTTAGTGCCCATATGGCAAAAACGTTTTCAAATTCGCCCCTTAACACACTTATACAGGGTTATAATACTTTCATTTTCATCACCTAGCAAGCAGTTACCGCACATTAACAATTCACGCCTCGAGCGAAGCAATATGGCCCCTGAAGCGCCTGTAAAGGATTAAGTGCGTATAATAGCACCGTATATGATCTTTACGAAAAAACATTATACACCTTTGCAAGGTTATATTCTAAAGGTGTGAGAGAACCACTTGAAATGCAACCGTAAAGATATGACTTGAAGGTCGCTGGATTGAAATGGCAGTTTATAAAAGTTGTTTTTTTAAGAAGTATTTTTGAAAATAACAGTCAATATTAAACGATGATAACAGGGTGTTCGGATTTTTACTATCTGTGATCTATAGTATGCTAACGGCGGAATCATTTCTCGCATACCTACGTCTCGAGGGATATTCTCATATTGATTTTCTTTTATGTCATGCGTAAGAAGAATGTTTTAGTAATATGGAACGTTCGAATTTTATTTATATTAGTAGTTAAGGTAAATTATACAAAGATGACTTGATAGAGAATTTAATTTTTATGTTTCTCTGTTAAAAATATAATAAATCATTTAATCATGAATATCTGCCCAAGAATATTTCTTAGTAACTAAATATGAATAAAGTTTTACATACGTTATAAAATTGAACCACTCTTACGCAATACAGGGTGTTAATAAGAAGACGCTACCACGCACATAAAGAGCGAATTTAATCAAGCCAGCGGGGCCAGGAAGCGTTACGGCGCTGGTGATTGGCAAATTTGAAATTGGAACACTGTTCCATTCTATACGCGACGGTTTATTGTTTTCCCCAACGTCAGAATGACGTTGCCGTTTTGAATTTGGAACGCTTTTGTTTTTTCTGGGATGGGCCCGCTTGTTTGGATGCGATGTGTTTTGGCTTTCGACAGGAGTTTATGGAGATAATTGACAATGTGTATACTAGAGTGTTTCTGTAGAATATCTACGAGTATTAATGATTAGTAAATCAAGAAGTAAAAATTGATATGCTGAATTTATAATTAAAATTAAACTTTATAAATAAAAGGAAAACGAAAGCACATTTAATAAGTACAATTTTATTGTCTTAAGGATTATCAAGAGTACTTCTAAACCCATATTCATTTTAAAAACAGTACTTATATCCGGTATTATTATTGAATAAAAAAACCGCCTTTCTATTTAATAATTAAGTAAGTAATTAATTTAAAATTCATTAAAGCCACTGTACAACGTAAAATTAATTTATCACAAGCAAAAAACTGCACAAAAAAAACAATTTAATTACCCCCTTGCCAACTCCGATATCCAATTTCTGTGCGAAGGCAAACTTGCGACAGAGTAATACCCGTCCGTACAAGCCAATTGAGCTCCCATACAAACTGTCCCGTTCTTTGAAAACTTTTAGTGAATTTCCAACTTGCCTGATCTATTTCGGAGTCCACTGACAGATAGGGTAAGTTGCCTCGTAAATTTGACTCGACTCTAAAAGTGTCACATAGTAGAAAGAAGTTTCGTATCACACGTGACTGCCTGTCCAAGGTTTTACATTTAAACATCTGTGTTTGAATTTATTGTCATACGGTATTGGATATGCTTATATTATATTAACGTGTGTATCTGTGTATCTGTCTGTGGCATCGTAGCTCCTAAACGGATGAACCGATTTTGGTATAGTTTTTTTGTTTGAAAGGTGACTTCATCGAGAGTGTTCTTAGCTAAGTTTGGTGAAAATCCGTTAGGTTCTTTAAGAGTTATGAGCTCTGAAGGTAGGGTCCCAATTTTGTAGGAGTTTTTATCTATTTAATATTTATATAACAATAATCCAGCCTATATACGTCCCACTGCTAGGCACAGGCCTCCCACTCACAATGAGAGGATTCGGGCTATAGTTCCCACGCGGGCCCAGTGCGGATTGGGTAATTGCTTTGCAGGTGTGTGCAGGTTTCCTCACGATGTTTTCCTTTACCGAAAAGCTCATGGTAAATTTACAAATTATATTTCGCACGTAAATTCTGAAAAACTTAGAAGTGCGAGCCCGGGTTCGAACCCACGACCCTCTGCTTAAGAGTCGGCAGGTCAAACCATTAGGCTACCACGGCTTTATATTTATTTAATTAAAAACACCATAGAAATCAGTAAGTTGCAAGAATACGTAGAAATTCTAAAATCCGTTAATTATAAAGCCCCGCAAACCCTTCAAGTAATTACTAGTACTGCAGTCCGTTCGCGTCAACTTCTCCTCGAGACAGATAGTCGTCGGCTGCTGAAAACTTTGCTCATAAACATGTCGACTGCCTTCATAAAGTAGGTTGAGGTTCACTTGCGGGTGTGCGTCACACGGATGAGGTTTTATTTACAATCTTTAAGTTACGACGAGATTTATTTCCTTGGAAAATTGAGAAATTAATTTTTCAATCAATACTAGTTCATTAATATGTAAGGATACATTTTGTTGGGACAATCTCACACACATTGATCCAGTCCTAAGTTAGTACTATGGGTAAGTACTCGATAAAGATACACACACAGACGTAATGGTATAGTCGGGGTAAAAAAAGGTTCGTCACTTTTCAACTCTATTTCGTTACTGATAAGTTCCAAAAGTGACGAACCTTGTTTTACCCCGACCATACTTTAATATCTAGAAAAACTTCAATACTCAGTAACAAAATATTCGTGGTCATCACACAAATACTTGCCGTGTGTTTAAAAAAACTCGTCATACCCCATCGTGACAGGTTTTTAAAAATAAACACTGCAATTCTGTTTTTAACTGCAATCCTGGAATATATGTACACAAAACAACATTATGCATGTATGTAAACTCTTTATTGCACAAAACAACAAATATGTAACTACGTACATAAACTTAAGATTAACATGTACATTGGCGAATTCATCCCTTTAAGAGATATCTTCCAGTTAATTAGTATAGATATTAACATAAGTAGGTACACGTAAATAGCAAAACACGTCGAGTTTTTAAAAAGGCTTGCTTTTGTTAAAGTTGTTGAAACTACGCGCTACGGTGTAAACGCGGCGCGTACTCTTCCTCGTACAAAGGCCTTCGCAACTCGGCTGACACGATGTACAGTGACTTCTTGAATAATTGAGGTTTCCTTAATACCGAGAATTTTCAATTTCCCTCACTTCACTCTTGCAGTTTCTGTTTGCAATGATTCTTAAGATTTTGGTCTGAACCTCTTGGAAATTAACCATTTACGAGTGACAACGTCGACGTCTGGTGTATGGGAAAAAGTGTGCCAAATCTAGCGTTCGGAAATAGCGGCGTACGCGCAAACGTGTTAAATATTTATAATTCTGATAAAATTTCAGTCTCATATCTAGGTATCCTGATAAAATGATAAAAATTGTGACGTCAGAAAATATTATGTCCTAGTTTAGATTTAAGCATATTTTTTCCAAAAAATTTAAGTAAGTCAAATAAACTGACTCATTGACACGTTTTTGCTAGAGACCTTAATAGAAATAGAAATAGAAACCTGGCATAGAGAGAGATTCGTACAGATATTTTCGCATAGTGATTGTTTCATAATGTTTATGTAAGGAATAATGTTTTTATGTTATTATAAACTACGTAAATATCGATATTTAAAAAGAGAACAATAAAATAAAGCAGGTATTCTTGATTAAAGCTTGCTAACGAATTATATGCGTTTATCAGTAAAAACAAACCTTCAAAACGACGAAATGTTCCGCCGAAGTTCTGCCATCAAGCGAGCTAAAGAAAAATGGCCACAGCCCTCCAGAGAGATATCAAAGGGTACTTCAAGTTGGGACATGATTTACTTCCGCTGATACGCTGGATCCAGCTTTGGGACAACCTTTTCGTAAAAGAACTCGTCGATGACGCGGTTAGCCTAGTTGGTAGTGACCCTGCCTACAATGCTAGCGGCCCAGGGTACAATCCATAGTATTTTTTCCTGAGTCTGTTTTCTATACATAATATTTATTTACTTTATTATTTTTATCTAGTACTCATAGAAGAGCTTAGTTTGGGACTAACTCAATTTGAGATTTTCCTGTGTGAGATTTTCCTCTATATGATTTCCTCGAGATACGTAATGAAAAAAAAAATTGGGATAGATCATAAAATGTAAGATTACCCAGAGTTATTATTATGTTCAAGTGCGTATCTGCGTTTCCAAAGCTTTTGGTGGAAAGTGAAATCTAAAAGCGGAAACTCAATTAACGTTTTCTAAACTGATTGCAAATGGCAACGTTTTAACTTAAACTAGGGAAGAAGATATTATGTAAGACGTGATCACCCTGTCATAATAACCCCAAGTCACCTAAACCAATATTTAATATGCTTTTCTTGAATAAAGCCATAAAAAGCCAAGAAATCCGAAAATCAGTTCAATAAATCCACTGTAAAGTTGAGCTAAACCATTTTAATACGTTTTACTGGGTTTCAAATAAAGCTTGGTCGCCACACCCGGTGTCTTAAACGGCTAAAATAATGCCAGCGAGCTTGTGTGTCTAACTCCGACCATAATTGACTTTAAGAAGTTATTTTCTAGGAGTCCGTCGGGAAACGGTTCTATTTCACTTCGACAGGCAGAAAAAACGTCAGTAAAATCGTTAACGAAGACGTCAATGTATCTCAGTGCTAAAATATTTCTACAATTACATAGGAACTTAGTTAAAGTTGAGCAATTATTTTCTCAATAAGTATACAAAATAAATATTTTAATCTATTAACACTTTGTATCCACCTTATTTTCCATGCGTCTAATTTTTGGTAACTGATAACTGATTTTTGGTGACTGATTTGTGGTAATTGTTGGTAACTGATATAGCTCACCGAATAGCAAACCTTAAGTGGCAGTGGGCGGGGCACATTGCTCGTAGAACCGATGGCCGTTGGAGCGGAAAGGTTCTAGAGTGGCGGCCGCGAACCGGAAGACGAAGTGTCGGCAGGCCTTCCACAAGGTGGACCGACGATCTGATAAAGATCGCGGGAAACCGCTGGATGCCAGCAGCAGAGGACCAATCGTTGTGGAAAACCTTGGGGAAGGCCTTTGTCCAGCAGTGGACGTCTTGCGGCTGATAATGATGATGATGATGATGAATTTTTGGTATTTCACCATTTTATCGAATTTTACTTCATCGAACGTATCGTTTCATCGAATTTCATTTCATCGAAAGCTAATTTCTGCTGAAACCTTATTGTTTTCAGGTTATCTTAAGCATGGGTTACGTGGTTAGGTTAGGTTAGACCTTTGACCACCAAAAACTTATAACTCCTGCACGTGGAAATGCCTTTCGATGAAATGCAAATTCTGGGAAATGATACGTTCGATGAAAGGTGTGTCAATAAAGTAATAGCTACCCCTAACTTTTAAATATAATAATGGAGGAGCCCTATATGTCTGTAATATAATTATTATCTTCAGCACCGTATTAAATAACTTCATCGTTAAATCCTTATACTGGTCTCGAATTCTCACCAAACAAAAACGTCAGACAAAGAAAAACAAAATGTAACTCAACTCCACGAAGCATGCAATAGGTGCCACATCAAAAACACTACTCGTACGTACAGACATAAATAAGTCAGCGAACAAAGACAAAAATGCGCACTGGTTTTGAAACTTTTAAACAGAATTAGAAAAAGATCTTTGACCATCGAGCAGTCTAACGGAAAATGGAAACATCTCTGCAGATACAGGGCTGCTACAGAACCTTCTATACTTTTATTGTCACTGGAGGCAATAAGCTCTCGACTAGCAAACGGAACAAGTTTCCAGCAAAGTAAAATAAAGTCCGTTTCCATTTTGAAGTTGCCGGGTTAATGGGAGCGAGTCCCTCGCAAGACGCTGGCCGCTCGGGACGGCCCTTGTGGAATTCTTGGTAGAATAGGTGATTTTCACAGCGTTTTAGGGTGTTAGGATCAGACGGAGCGATTTCTTTAAACATGATATAAGATGTTTTTTTTTTTAACAGTTTACGGTTTACCACGTATCCAGTTAGAAATTTACATAGTAGGTGCACAGAAAAAGAAGACAGACATATAAAAAAACTAAAAACTACAACATAACATAATTATCTTATAACATATTATAAATATATATATATACAAATATAAATATATTAAGTAAATAAAATATAATATAACAGACATAATGACACATGATGGGTTAAGGTCTTGTTCAAGAAAGAAAGAAAGAAAGAAAGCCTGCTACAGGCTCGTCTAATATCGAGTGGGAGCGCATTCCAGAGACGGATTGCCTGAAAGGCGAAAGAATTTGAGATGAAACCAGTATGGTGAAAAGGAATAGTGAGTTTAAGAGAGCGGGAAGAACTTACGGATAGTTCACACCTGAGGGCTTATTGCCTAACGCACTCGCGATCGCGATCGACTTGAAAGTGACACAATTGCTTTCATTTTGTAGGCAGATTTGACTTCAACTGTCAAATATGAAAGCGATCGCGATCGCGAGTGCGATAGGCAATAAGCCCTCTGGACGGGGAGTATCGAAAGTAAATTTACGTTTAAGATAAAAAGTTTTAAGGGCTCAAAAAGGATCGAGAAGAGAGTGGACAGAATTCTAAGAGACCTACGATGACGAATGGGAAGCCAGTTAAGCTGACGTCGAAAGGAAGAAATGTGGTCATATTTACGAAGACCAAAAATATAACGTATGCCACAGTTAATCTGCCATAAACCGTTGGTCCAGTATTGTATTTTGAGCTAGATGCACAAAAAATCGTGATTCAAACACCGTCTTTAAAGATGCCAATGATTGTAATAATTATAATGATTGGTAGAACGTTTTTGCAATCCCTAAGAAAAATGTTCAGCAGTGACTTTTGATAAGCATGATAACCACATTGTTACATGAAATCATTTATTAACTAAGAGAAATCAAATTTAATTATCATATATATCAGACATTGAAAAATTCAAGTTACTTATGTATTATTTTTCTTATCAACGTTTAAAAATCTCAAAACCAATATCATTACTCTGAGTACCAACCTTCTTATAAATTAATGGCAAATTTAGCCTAAAATACTTCAAAATTGCCTTCAACCCATTTCCAAACAATAAAATGTGCGTGGCGTCAACATTTAATTTTCGAGTTGCGGCAACTATGTAAACTGCTTCATTATCCTTTAAGCTAGCATATCTGCTGCGCAATATTTTATCTTCCATGGCTTTTACGCTATCTGTGGCAGCTATAAAAAGCGTTTTTCAGAGCTGCAACCTCTTTACTAAGACGGTAAAGCACTCGTGTGAATCCAGAATGAGGCTTGCTGAAATATATCTCAGCTTCTGACTTCAGAGTGCAAGGAGTATTTTAAAAAGTTACGGGGGCCATTTTTACTGTGAATTTTCCATGAGCTTTAAGACGTATATTTTTAGCTTCACTTAGATAAAAAATTGTTGACGTTGGTGAATTTTTGTATAATCCTTACAGTAAACACAATAAAACACCCGTAGAAAGAACTTGTTTAGCGTTACTACTTTTATAAATATCAAATTTCGTGTAATGAAAAATCTGCATGTGTAGTGCAAGATATACCTATTATGCAATGTTTATGTGCCCAATATAATTATGGCTGGCCATTTATCCGTGAAAAAAATTACATTACTCGGGACATCACCACAGTTTCACGTTTATAATAATTAGCAGGATTAGTAGTAATAGTAGTAACGCTGTTTATTACGTCGTTCTCAATACAATAAAATAACCAATAGTACGAAGAACACTACTTACCAATGGAACAAAGATTGGTGTTTTAAGTAAAACAATACGTGCGTGACAAAGCAGTATTAAGTGAGGTTCTACATAGCTTATGCTCCTTACCCATTCGTATAACAGGCACTCCTATACAATAACAGTTCTAGCTTCCCCTTATGTTCCGGTGTCGAATACCCTCATTATTATATAGCCCTTCGTCTAATTTCGAAGGTTTTTTATTTCGTATTTTTGTTGCCCCGCATCCCTCCAGAATACCAATTTCTTACAATGTTGTTTTCATTCCATTCCGGTCTTTCTCTAGATTCGTATATTTCTTTTTTTCAACGCATTGTTATATTTTTCTTATGTTTTTTGAATTAGGAATCGGGGTTTGTTTGAGATTCGGCGCTGTTTTCTCAGCGGCCAGATATATTTTTGCAGAGGGCATTGATCTGTTATGGCACGGTACGTTCGCGGAATATTTGATCCACGTCAATCCAACTTCTTTTTTATGTAACGAACGTTGCGGCAACACTGATTCCAGACACCTTTTTTTCATATTTCTAGGTATTTATTTTCTTATTGCCAGTGGTCGCAAAAGGTAGAGCCATTTTACCTAAGCTTGACGCATGTTCATTCATGCGTGAGTGAGATGGGAATACATTATTGAATGAACATGCATCAAGTTTAGGTAAATTAGCTCTACCTATTCCGACCACTGCTTATAGCATAGGTACCTACTCTAACAGATCGACCTCAGTAGTACCGCTGTTTTTTTTTCGTAGGTACATTAAACTTAAGATGTAATGGAGGACATTGTTGGTAGGAAAGTTTGAAAAGTCAAATAATTTGCTATTTTAAGAAAAATCATATTAAACAAAAAATAAAATGGTGTTGTTTACAACAATTGGATTCTGGCATAATTCCTAAAAGATAGTATCGTATTTACAATCATGACAAGACTCAGGTTATTATTGTTATATTGTTATATTTTTTATTAAAAAATGACTAACTGTTGAGTTTCTTGCGGCACTTCTTCTCAGCAGTGGTCTCCTCTTGGGAAGCGCTGGTAGATTTTCGACGTGTAAAAGTGCCCGTGCGGCCTACTTACTGAATAAATATCTTTTATCTTTATCTTTTTATCTTTTATTATAAATTATTATATATAACCTTTTGTATATTATTATAAATTTAGGAAAGAAATGTAACTACTAAACAACCCTATTCTCAAAACATACGAGGATCGAAAATATTCACGAAACTTTCCACTTCCGTTTCTACTTTTCGAAAATATGACTTAATTTTAGCTTGTTTTCGAGCCAAGAGCCGCCTCAGTTTTCCTCTCACACCTTGGCATATTTTTCACTTACGGCCCGAAATAAGTGAGTTCCTGACGCGAGCAGAGTTAACTTCGGTGTTAAACTTTTACCGAAGCGAGCAACACTGGCAACTCGTAGGGGTCGGATAGTGCAGCCTATTCTAACCATTAAGTAATTCGGCAGTTTGTTGTTTTATTTTCTACGTTAAGGATTGACGTCACGTGTTTCAGTCAGAATTTATTTGGAAATGCCCTCTTTGTGTCAGCCCCGTAAGGCAAACGTGTTTGACTTTGCTTTATTTACTAGGTTATATTATTAACATTATATATTATTCAAGATTCTTTTAGTGCATCCATATTTTAATATAATATTAATTTACAAACACTTTGCACTGTCACATTTTATTTTTAAACCACTAGATAGATCCCGCCGCAGAAGCCAAGAGGTTAATTTCGATTTGGTTAATTTTTCGTGACTTAATTCTGTCACCATAAAAGGTTTCTATTAAGGCTCAACAGTTAAATTCCGTGATGATACAATGTCCTTCCAGACTTGCATGATAGTGAAAATTAAAAACTAAAGTCGAAACCATAATTTAAAGACAACTTTGACAGATAAAACAAAGGGTTACCTACCATAGGGTTAACTTCACAGCAATAAATCACTAGTAATTTACTAACGTGAAGTGAGGTATGAGTTGTCAGAGTTGTCTCTCTAATTTATGGTTTCGACTTTAGGGCCCAGGCTGTTACCGCTCCACACCATAGGACACGAATATATCCTCGCTTGCTGCCAGAAAAACGCGCAGTTTTAATAATGCACAATCTGTACTCTCCGGACTCGCGCCTACTGGGTCGCAGTCGCACTGCGGTATGAAATGCCACTTCCATGCGGTTACATTAGCATTCAGTTTTTTGCCTCCGAATGCTTTTTGCTTAAATTTGCTTAAAACAAGCACCGCAAATTGGCCGTTTGTTAATACGAGAGTTTAAGTTGAAAATATGAGCATACTTCGCGATCGAGAGTATTGGAATTCACGTAAAATTCTTTTGACTATATATTTGGTTTGTGTTGATAATCAACTTGTTAGTGACTACTGTTGGTTTAAGGCAGATGTGAAATAACTTGAAAAGAGTTTTAAAATAGCTAAGGTTTTTATTTTTTAGTATTTTACTTGTGAAAATACCAAACACTTCTCTACTCTTTTATTACTAACTTGTCTACTAACTTTCGTTATTGTTTCAGAGATCTTCAAAAAGATTTAATTAATCTTGCCATTTGATAAAAAACTAGCAAGGTAACTTCCCAACGATAGTTTTCAAAGCAATCTTCAGAGAATCTTCAACAGAATCCAGCACAAGAGCTTCTAAAATCTCTGCGTTGCTGTTTAGCATAGCTCTGATTCCTCCTGTCCCCTGCGGCCCATCGCGTCTCCTTTATAAACCGTCCAAGCACTAATACGAACATTTGCATTTGAACATGCCCAGAATTGCTGAGGATGCTCTTGCCCTATTTTTAAAGTGCACAGTATTTTTAACTCGTGTAGCCAAAGGGCAATTTTCCGTCAAGTGTTTTTGTAACAATGTACTTAACTCACCAACTTATGATTTAAGGATCAAATAATTTTGTTATTTCAATTATTTACCATGCTCGGTATTGTGTATTTTTTGTTTTTAATTGTTTGTTTTGTTTTTTGTTTTTGTTGTATGTAACTGATAAAAAATCTGAAATATTATTTTTTATTCTTCCTTTATCTCGCAAATAATATATGATTATTGCTGAAAGAAGGCACCTAAACCGTATGCACATGCATCACACCTCAACATTCCTTTTTCATTGCCACTCTTTCCATGTGCACTGGCATTATCGAGAAACTATAAAACAAAACCTTTTCGTTCTGCAATCGCCATCACGATTCAGCTCTGAAAGTTTGCAAATCCTCGCATATTAAAGTCCACTACCAAGTGGCATCGAGATTTTATGGTTGCTGTCTTCCATAAAACCCAGTTCTTTGAACTTGCAGACAACGTTGTGCCTTACTACATTTAATTTAGAGTTGAATTTAGGGTAAATGCCGTGGTTATGGATAGTTCCGTGTGTAATGAGACACAAAACATCAGTTTACTGTATTTTGCCTCTTTATCGTAAGCCTCTGGCATTAAGTTGGGTTATGAAACCGTTTTAGTGCGGATAAATTATCAAGTTTTTGCCTCTTTTGACCGTCTGTAACGGCCTTTGCAGTAATAAAGATCACGTATTAATAGACGCAATACGTGTTGATAAATATAGTAGTAAAGTAACGTGTTTCAATATTTAGAACGATTAGCAAGCTTAGGTAAATTAGAAATATATTTCAAAATCTTCTAAACAATTTCTCTATAACTTCTTCACAAATAGCTTCATATACCTACTTCATGTAGAAAATTCCCTCAAAAAGACCTCAATTACCATTTTAAAGAAGGAACACCTTATTAAGAATACAAGTTTAAAAACTTACCATTATTTAAATTCGCATGCACCGCTCCGATGACCACGGCGGTCGCCAGCAGCAGCGCCGGCAGCATTATGACCACCATCACAGCACCATCAGACCATCACCATCACTATCACATCACAAACTATCACCACACAACACACTGGCTGGTTACCATCAGAACTCAAAACATTTTAAACGTGTTCCTCATTCAAAAAGGCGTTCGACTTTTTTGAGGAAGCTGGCATCTGAAACAAGAGAAAAGAATTTAATTTCAGTTGGAATTTCGAGGCAAATACAAGTTACAATGCCACCAACTTATTTTATTCTGTTGCCAAATAGTAAATGTCGCTCAAATTCTTTTTTCGTCGTGTTTCATTGGCGTCAACGCCATCCGTGAATTCTTAAAATAAAATTGGTCGGTACAAAATAGAAATAAGGTGTTTTGTTGATGTTTCAAGGGTTTATGGTTCTAAGCATTCACCATTTGTATGAACACCTGAGTTGTGTATGTTGGTCAGCATTGCTCATTGTAGTCTAACTACATTAAATTTTACAATGTAATGAATTATGATGAATATAAATTAATTAGGCTAATTTCACATAACGTAAGATATTCTAAGTACCTAAACTTTACTTTCTTCATAGTCAAAGGTCGTTCACGCGGTTGAAAGTATTTCAAAAGCTACGAGGTTATTTCGGGTTTTTCAGACCTTTTCTCTGCAAGGTCACACTGGCCTAGTTTATTGCCGGTCCAATTTTAGAACTAACAAAATACAGGTAAAACCTTTTTGGTGCTCATATATTCAATGCACAATTTCGTCAGGGATATTGAGCAATTCGGCATTTTTGGAACAGCGAAATCTGTTGACACAGGTGACTTTAAAAATAAATACTATTTATGTTTCTATTGATGGTTTTAACAGATGTTTGCCTGTATATTGTAATCAATTTTAGCTTCCAACTCTTACTAAATACAGAGATAAAAGGTCTTTAACAATTGCTACTAATTTATGTCCATTGTTCTCAAAAATTTTAATAAACACAAAAAGTGGCATATTAACATGTTAGTAAATACAGATATTTAGCTACTATTTGCCACAATACCCAGTTATTTCCATCCGCGATGATACAATGAGTTCGTTGAATTGCACCAACCCTTTCGGGGCTCCCGAATCGACTCGTATTATTCCGCCGTCGGATATCAAACAGCCTCCCTGGCAGCGAAATTCCAAATTTCAATTTTCAAACGTGTAAGGTCGCCCAATGTTGTCCGCGTCGCGGTTCGTGCTAGAATTACAATTTCAAAATTTGCACCGAAACGTTGCGTCGGCGCGTATCTTGGGGGTGAAATGATTTTGTATTTTCGGTGGCATCTGGTGACTTTGCGAATAGTGATTGAGTGACGTTATTCTAGTAACTAGATGTCGGTCCGCGTCGTTATCTTTGGCCCTGTCGGGATACAGACAGAATTGTTGAGTTAAACTCTTTGATGGTTGATGTACAATGAAAGGCGTATAATAGCAACGTTGAGTCGGTTTACGTCGTGTCATCGATTACGATTAAAAGTGATACTATAATTTTTTTTACAAATAAAACAAGTCATATGCGCACTTTTTTCCAAATCCTTTTTATTTTTGTATTTATTTATCGAAACTTCAGAACATTTCAGAGGGACTTTTTTTTTTTTTTTCAAGCCTGTTCAATTTCATTTTGTTACTATTCTCATATTAATTTCTTTTCAAGAGTAACTTCTCTTTTTCATTTTGGGATCCCTTACTTTATCGACTAAATAAAAGTGGCGTAGAAAATATATTTTAATAGTAAAATGATATAATATTATAAGTTAAGTAAGTATAAGTAGCAATAAGTCCATCAGTGTAATAAAGCACATTTTACACTATTTAACCCAAATTGAAAACACCGTTACGTCCATTAAGTATCTCTTTTACGTAGCCTTTAATAGGGTGTCATAACTGCGGGACCTCTTAATGAATCATTCGGAGAAGGACGGTGTTAATAGTCACTAAATTATAGTCGTTAAGTTCCAGGTTGTTCGCCGAAAGGTGTGGGTTTTAGTGTTATAGTGAGTTATTGGGACTATAAAACGTTACGTTTTAAGATTGTCGCGACGAACGTTAAGACAATGTTCGAGAAATGTCTGGATGTTATTTTAGGATGATTATTTTGACAATAACTCAATCGTAGGGCTTGTGGTTTAGGTTTAATGGTTTACCCTTGAATCACCGACATTCAATTCATAGAATGTTTTACTTCGCCAAATTTTCATTTCATCGACAGGCATTTCCATGTGCAGAAGTTACAATTTTTTAGTGGTCACATGTCTAACCTAACCTACGTATCCCACGCTTAAGATAACCTGAAAACAATAAGGTTTCAGCAGAAGTTAGCTTTCGATGAAATGACATATTTTATTAACGACGCTATTAGCCTAGTTGGTAGTGACCCTGCCTACGAAGCTAGCGGTCCCGGGATCGAATCCCAGAATGGGCAAATAAATATTTGAGTGATGAGCACGAGTATTTGTTCCTGAGTCATGGATGTTTTCTACATATTTAAATATGTATGTATCTATATAAGTATGTATATCGTTGCCTAGTACCCATAGTACAAGCCTACAGCTTAGTTTGCGACTAGGTAAATTTGTGTGGGATTGTCCCAGATATTTATTATTATTATTTATATTCGTTGAAATGAGTGTCTGCAAAACAAGGGGACACATTTGTTGATACTTAAATGTATCGTAAATATAATATATCATTGTAACTATAACTATCAATGTATTCCTTACTTATATTATAATTCTGAAAGTGAGTTTGTTTGTTACGCTTTCACAGCTAAACCGCTGAACCGATTTCGATGAAATTTGGTACGAAGATAGTATAAGTTCCGGGGATCCTTCCCTTTTTATCCCGGAAAATTGGACAGTTCCCGAGGAAGCAGCGATAAATGACTTCGCGGACGAAGTCGCTGGCAAAAGCTAGTACGTAATACGTATTGTCTTTTCTCTAGAAATTGTTTAGGTGTTGGTGAAAACCGAATGAAAATCTCCACAGATGCTTCTGAAGTTTGCATGGGTGAGAAATTTAGTCAATGTATTCAAGTTTAACTTTACTAGATACTTTGAATATGTATTTAGTCGTATGTTATGTAATGTAAATGTAAAACATTATGATGTGTTTATTATTGGTGTATTATTGAATGTAAATGTAAACATAATCAACAGAATCCATTCCCAATCATAACTTTTACCAAATACCAATAACATATAAAGGTTACGTACGATGCTGCAAAATATTAAGCAAATAATCATATTTTTTTTATATAGAAGCCACGTCAACTTGCCAATATATTTTGCCTACATCCAATAAGCTAAAATTCACCACCCAAATACGTGGTAAATGTACGTACCTAACTTTCAAAATTGGAAGCAGCCAATTCAAAGTTGGAATGCAATATGAGCTCGGTTTTATTAATCCATATACCGGATTATTTTTCGGTGAGTATGCTTCAGTATCCGATGTTAGATTTCTAGCTGTCAAATGGGTATTGGTTTCTAAATATAAAGGATCAAAAACTCAACAAGGCATAGACACAACCGCGTTTTTTGATTCTACGTTAATTGACATAGCAACAAATTCAAGATAAATATTACCACAAATTAAAATGGCTGAAACAAAATTTTGTATAGAATTCAACTGACAACATGAAAACAATTGTCCCTTTCTGCCACCATAACTCGCTTTCAGGCTAAGCGTGACGGCAATATGTTTGTTAATTTCCTCTTCAGGTAACATTTACGGTTACCCCGTTGATTCTGCTTAAACAGATGTCGAATATGTACATGGAATAATTAGTTCGCCGGCCAGTACGGACGTAAACCAATGTCGTTATTCACTTTGCGGGCGGACTGTCAGTCAACAAGTCCAGCCTCCTAATTCACCAAGTTGACATTGACAGGTGACACGTGACAATTCTGGGTATTTGCGATTTATTATACAAGCCGTTGATGAAGAAACTCGTCGAATTTGTTATGTATAGTATACCGAATTTCACCTGTTAATGTTAAATAGGGGGCAGCTAGTTCACCAATTTGACAATAACAGGCTACAGGTAAATACCGTATTGTATACAGAAACAAGCAATTCCACGTCATTATCAGCTGCTTGCTAGAGCTTGCAGCTCGGAATAAATATACTCACGCAGACGCACGTTTCAACGAGACCCCTAAGTGAAAATGACAGTGCTGCCAGGTGGCGAGGTGGTGGCGGGTGTCACGTCCAGACGAATGTTTGAGACGTGCGTCTGTGTATAATATTTATACTGTGCTTGCAGTCCCGGGATTTCCAGGACTGATTTTGTAAGATTTAGTCCTGAAACTCCCAAAAATCTCGATTCTATCGTAAACATTGGGTTTCGGAACTGCACGCCCTATTGCTGACGTCATTGGCGCATTAAGCACCATTGCCACGTCGGGTGTGTCAAATTTACATACGATTCGTAATTTGCGGCCGCGAATGATTTAACGCTTTTGGAGAGGTGTTGACGCGGGCTTTGAATATCTGTTTTGTGTTACGGTTAGTGCTATTTTATCTGATAATCCGATTAATTATGACACGGAGGTTTCCGGTCAAGTAATGTTGTAAAAAAGGAACTCTTGTATGATAACTTTGTTGTCCGTCGACAAAATAAGATCCTTAAAACTTGAAAGCGTTCAAATAATAGGGCGTTTTTTTTTTTAAAAAAAGTGAACATCGTTAAGGACAAAAATTAAGAAATGTTAACTTTTCCGGTGCGTCACGAAAATTGGTACAGTACATTTATAGTACATTTAGTATCGTTAATTTTCGTGACGAACCGGAAAAGTTACCGTTTCTTAATTTTTGTCTTTAACTATGTACACTTTTTTTTAAAACGCCCAATATATAAAACGGTACGTTAAACCTTTTTTTTTGGTGAAATTATACATTTTTCTTAATTTCTAATGATAAAATCTAAAATTGATGAACCAATGGACAACAAAGCCAACCAGTATAAGGACTATTTTTTTGAAAATGGTCATTATGCCGTATTTGTCATTATTTTTCAGTTGGTATTAATTTCTGTTTTTAGTCACATTGCTTTGGTTCTGGTCATTGAAAGTCCATTTCCTACTAAAAAGCTTGTGTAATTCCTCGGGCAAATGGTTGATAAAGAACAAATCCTCAAATTGATTGATCGGGAGCAACCGCCCTCAACCTTAAGATTTCCTCTGTCATTATTTTAGCCCAAATTTACGGGTTTTCTCGTGCGGAAACGTTCGGGAGTAAAATTAATGGAACGTAAATAATTCTAAAAAAATATAAGGGTAAAAATCAACTGATGAAGATCTAAAAAACGTTTGAAGTTAGTGAATTAGTTTTAGGGAATTCGTGAAAGATAATTGTTAAAGTAAAAATAATATATATTTATATAGTAGGTCTGTGCACTTAGGTGAATTTTATTTTCCACTAGCTGTTGCTGGCGATTCCGTCCGCGTAATTTATCGCTGCTCCCTCGGGAACTGTTAAATTTTCCAACTGATTTTAATTACAATTTTACTTTAGTCATTTTATTTTGATCAAAAGTGCGCCGCGCTAAGTGAATTAGTACAATAGAATAATTATGTAGTTTATTTGTGTACATGTGTGTGTGTGTGTGTGTGCGTGTGCGTGTGCGTGTGTGTGTGTGTGTGGTGTATGTGTGTATGTGTGTGTGTGTCTTACTGAATATATTTACTTTATCTTTTTTTATCTTTTTTACCTAATTTGGTTGCCTACGACTTCATATTATGTGTGACGTATTTAAGTCAAACTGAAAAAACGCATAATTCTATTTACTTACATACTCATATAAATAGGTAGTTCTTTATATTATTATATTACAAACGTGCATTTAAAATCAATTATTCACCCTATTGTAGCGACGTGGTTTTTAACTTTGGAGTAAAAATACAAGCCATCAATACGCGTGCAGTTCACCAATTATTTTGTCATTCGAAACTGCGGTTTGTCGGTAACCCAATTTCCGGTATCGGTACGGTTTCGGTGTTCGGTATCATTATTTCGGTATCGATGCAAATTTGCGCGGCGGCCGAGCCCGTTAACGGTATGAAAGAGATTCGAAACGCGTTTTCCCATAATGGTTTTATTAATGTTTCATTATTTTGTATACGAGTTGGTAGAAGTGCTTTAATGGTAATTTGATTTCAGTTGAGATTATTAAATAACGTTCGTTTATGTAAAGTTACTTTAAAAAAATGGTACCCCATTACTTTGGGCGCACACACAACGAGTTCAAACCAAATTTGCACCAAAACTTTATTCGGGAAAATTCCTTCTAAATAGGTTTTCTCCACAGTTGAGCAAACCCATTAAATTTAAAAAAAAAACACTGCCCTAGTCCCAAATTAAGCTCTTGCCTTTTACTAAGGGTACCTAGACAACGATAAACATTATTATAGAAATACATACTTAAATCCTTAGAAAACAAACAAGACTCGGGCACTCTCGGGCTCATTACACAAACATTTACCCTTAAAGGGAATTGAATCTAGAACCGCTAGCTTCGTGAACTGGTCTAACTGCATCGTCTATTCTTATGTACAAATGACAGAACAAAACACAACGACGACGACGCGGTTAGCCTAGTTGGTACCCTGCCTACGAAGCTAGCGGTCCCGAGTTCGCATTCCTGTATGGGCCAATATTTGTGTGATGAGCGCGAGTATTTGTTCCTGAGTCATGGATGTTTTCTATATATTTAAGTATATTGTATATAAGTTTGTATATCGTTGCTAGTACCCATAGTACAAGCCTAGAGCTTAGTTTGGGACTAGGTGAAGTTGTGTGAGGTTATTTATTTCACGCGAATGTTTATAAATCTACCGAATCTCGGGGTACATGAAACAAAGACAATAATACTGTTCCCTCACAGCATTTTATTAAGCAAACGCCCTGTAACGTCACGTCTGATATCACCAAAGCACACAGTACGGGCGCTATCGTACTTATTCAATCTTGACGCTTTGTATTAAATTTAAATTGGCCATTGAACTGAAAATGTTAATTTGCGGCGGTCCATTTTAACAGCTGTTTGTTAATGGCGGAGGAAAAATGGCCGACGCGATTTTAAAATGGCGGTTTAATTAATTAGGGATATAATTTTATTGATTTTTGATAGATATATAACCTGGGTAATTGGTAAGCATGGGTACCGTCAGCATCAAATTGATAGAAGCATCCAAAGCGGCCACTTTCGCTGCTCGTATCTATTTGATGCTGACTGTACGAATATAATCTACATTATTCCCTGTAAAAAATATTGTATGGAAGCGCATGGTCGCTATTTAATTTTCAACAAGTTACTTTAACGCACATACTGGCATGAAATATTGCACAAAAATATTCATGAAATCGTATAACTTTGTATTTTTAGTTCGTGTCCCTCGAGTGTTACGTAACTTCCAAAATTTAATTTCCGTGGCCGCGTCACGGGAAGCGGCCATGTTGTTATTACCGTTCTGAATTTAAAACTCACCTGATTTTAACGGACATCGCCTAACCAGATACGAGAACTAAAATAAGCAACTGTTAAAAGTCGTGACGTAATTAGAGACCTTATTTGATTGTGTAAAACTACAGAATGTTAGTTGAATTATTTGGCTATGGAAGAAAGTTGTTCCTTGATCCGTTGTAGTTCTCAACATGTAGTTCATAAATACCAAAATCGTTGTAAACTTTTTTTAATTACTTTTGAAGAGTTCTCACCGATTCCTCATGAATCACATCTTCAGATCACGCGATCATATTTTATAAAGTATGATTTGCCCAAGTTTAGCGATTTGATTTGAAATATTTAACTATTTGTCACGATCCAGTTATTACTACAGATCGAACTACGGATTAAAAATTAGCCCATTTTCTTATAGTTTTTCTCTTTCAGCATCATAGCAGCATTCAGTTTAATATAATTTCGCTATGCGCTCGAAATAAAGAATAATCGGCGACCAACTGAATCGGATTATTCAAATGAGATAAAAAAAATCGTCACCAAGATGTTAATGTCGTTCGATTTGTCAGCGCTACGTGCTCACGAATCGATTATCTAGCATCGATTGCGATTATTCGATGGTGACAACCCTATTTGTGAAAGCCTCGAGGCAATGCGGGCACGTAATTCATGTGTAAATATCGTTTTGGATCTTTCAATGTGAATTTTTGATACCTTATGTTTAAGTTGGGTGTACTCAAAACGCGCTTGAAAACGAAAAAAAACTGGGCTAAACTTTTATGTTACTTCGTACAAAAAACTTTATGACTCGCACCTCTAATGCAATACCGACTCTTTAGAACACAAAACACAATTTAAAAAATACGTTATTGCTGTAAAAAAACAATTGAATTTCAAAGTCGACTTTTTCTGCATTTACGTCGTTGTTGCATTAGAGGTGCGTATCGATAGAAATTAGCAATATTCATATAACCTGGTATTTTTGCCGAAATATTAATTAGATAACAATTACAAAGTGAATAAATGATTAAGAGGATCGTGAAAACAAAGAAATAATAGTACAATTAATATAAATAGAAATTATCTAGTCTGATATTCCATTAATCCTAGATTGTATGAACGGTTTTCGTTATACGATCATATCAGACTCACATTGTTTATTTGAAATAAGTATAGTACTAACCACTTGTTTTGCAGTCGTCAAGTAAAGCATATCTGACAGATAAATTTACTTGTCGATTGTGAAAGTCTTAACCTCCTAAGACCCCTTAATACAATATAATGTACATAATACGGCCATTGGAATAAAGATCCATTGCAAAGGAGATAGAGTAGAATTTCTTTTGTTTGTATGACCGACAATTAAATTAGAAAATAGACTCTGTCTTATTCAGAATAGGTTCATATTCCATTGGCAAATTTCATTGTATGGTGGGCCTTTAACCTCCTAAGTTAGGAGGTTAAATTATTATTTGGTAAAGCACTTAAGAGATATGTTTAGGATAGAAAAATTGGTACACGGAGAATACTGGGGATCGAGCTCAGTAACTGGCGATGACGGTTGCCCCCTCGAACCACTAGGCTACTGACGCCGCCATATGTGACGTTCTCAATATAAAGGGACCTTATGGAGGCAGGCGGTTACGCCGTTTTTAGAACTGTTACCATAGTATTCGTATAGTTAAAAGAATAAGAAGAGCGTAACTGCCTTCCTCCATAAGGTCCCTTTATATTGAGAACGTCACGTATGAGATACATCAAATCCGTTTACATGATAACGTTGAAACCAATATTAAAGGGACTGTTAACGCCTGCGTAACCTTAATTGAATCAAGAAGGGATTGAAGGGGAGGTAAATCCTCGACAAGTATTTAGATCGATGTTTATGTCTTCCTGTAATCGAATAACATAATTCCAAAGCGCTCTTTTTACGGTACTAAAGATTTTATTTCGAAATTAAATTCGGCGTGATTAAAAAAATCTTAGTTGACGTGTTGAAAAACGAGCTGTTAAAAAGAATAAAGTTGGAGTTCTGGCTCTTGGATTGTGGATTCGATGGTGGATTCGAATCCCGCTAAGGTCAATCTAGTTTTGTACAGTACAGGTCGATTTACGAGAGCTGCCTGTTTACGAGAGATGTTTTGTAGACACTCATTTCATCGAATGTGTCGTTTCACCGAATTTCATTTCATCGAAAGCTAATGTCTGCTGAAACCTTATTGTTATCAGGTTACCGATGGGTTACGTAGGTTAGGTTAGACCTGTGACGACCAAAAAATTATAACTCCAGCTATGTTATTCTGTTAACACATCGTCGTTCAGTTCTACTCAGTCGATGAATAGCCGGCTAATTTACGTCCGTCCGTCAAGGTGGGTAAATGACATTCAACTGCCTGCACATTCATTTACCCACCTTGACGGACGACGTAAATTCGCCGGCTATTCATCGACTGAGTAGAACTGAATGACGTAGCGTTAACAGAATAACATAGCTGCACGTGGAAATGCCTGTCGATGAAATGAAAATTCGGCGAAGTAAAACATTCTATGAAATGAGTGTCGGTGAATCAAATCTAAAGCGAATGAAAATTTACACGAGTATTATAAGTACAGGTTTTCGGTTTGACATTTGATTGTTTAAAGGGACGGCACTGAATCATAGATGACATTAGTTTTGTCCGTTCCATTCGTGCCAATGCCAAGTGAGAAAATGTTTTAACCAAACTATTTCGGTTAATTCAGAAATAACCATAATTTGATAAGGCGTTATTAAAGTTTTGTTGATTTAACAAACTGTTTGTCTGTAAGGAATAAAACAGTTAATGTTATTTAACTTTACTGATTTGGTTAGGTATTGCCTTAGTTTTGTACTCCCTTTTTTTAAGCTACACGTAGACGAGTTTCATTTAACAAATTTTTCATTATCCTTTTTCTCAGTCGTGTCAGTGTCGGCCAATGGATCCTCTCTTCATTGCTCGGTCGAGACGCTCACAGCGCAGCGGTTAATTGACGTTACACGCAATGTATTTGAAAATTTGCTCGCTACTCAGCCGGTCGCGCAAAGTCGTGGTCAAGCTCTTATGAATAGACCTGTACTGTTTATACCTACCCGAGCCATGGATATTGTTTTTCATAAACTTTGACACACTGGTGTCTACGAATCAGTCCTAAAGTATTAATTTACAGGTAAGTTTACCGATACGCTCTATTGCTATTCGTCGTGACTTCTGCTGCAATTTTCTGAATTAACACCAACTTAAACGTTACTGCAGAACCTAAATATAACAGCGACACATAATCATAACTAACGTACTTAAATAAGGTACTTTAACCAAGTTATACCCATAATATTTACATTCTACGTCCACTGATTTCCCTAAAGTCCCGCTCCACTCAAACTTAGATTGAACCAACGGTCAGCAACTTAAATACCTACACGGTAGGCGAATCAAAATTTCAGTAAACTTTACCAAACTTCTGTTATCTGTTTCACCTTATTGTTTGATTTTATTTGGGAATTGGTTTTGACAGTTGATTTATTTGTTAATTTATTATTTAGAATATTTTTACATTATATTTGGTTTTATTGTCACATATTTTGGGTTGGCAGTTGTATAGAAGTCCGGTTCATGAATTGATTGCATTAGACGGCAAGTCTTCAAATTTTAGAGTAGATACGTAATAAAAAGTTCAGATAAAAACTCCAACACGCTTTGGTTAAAAATGATCTCTAATACTATGAAAATAAAAACACAAGTGACAAGAACAATAATTCAAAAGCAAACCAAAACCTGACTGGCTAGTATGACGCACCCTTATAATTTTTATATAGCGAACCTACGCTCCCACTCCCACGCTCTTTTACTCCTACGTTTTTGGGGAATTCTATGACACCTTATTTATTAATTTCAGTCGTAATAGTTTTAAAGCTAGAGTGGAAAAACCGATTTTTGGTCACGTGTACATAAAGTCGCCATCAGTTGAACTTGTACACCATGTAAACAAACCTTTCAGGCAACATTTCTTCGTAAATTTTCACACTAGCTCTCCATCACTACTAAATCCATATGCTATTTCACCACTTGTTATTCTAATCCTCATTGAACAATATAATATCACTTAAAATTCGATATTTCAGTAAAAGTTTGAAATTATTTTGCAGTTGAGGTTATTCCGACATGTTTCAAGTCTGCAATTGTCTATGATGGCTGACTAGTCTTGGCCAAATTAAGACTATAACGAGAAGTAGTGTGTCAAAACAATTATAATTTCAGTGGATTTAAAAAAATGCGAGGTTCATATTATAAATGAAGAAAACAACATGAAAAGCTTAGACGACATTATTGACAGGACTAAGGATTGTATACCGGAACCTTTCATAATACATATTGGTGACACGTCTTCCTCAATCGATTCTAGTGATTCTGATTAAAAAACAAATTTTAAACGATTTTTAATCTTAGTTTACTTATCCCATCACTAGTAAACTCATACAACTATAGACAATACCATAAAATAATAAATAAATAATCAAACTATTATACAATACCATAATAAAGTCATACCTTTTTTTTGCTTCGCTCTGTCGGGTACAAAATGCACTCGCAAACAGTAAAATACAGTAACAAGCTCAATTGTATCCCAAAATACATTCTCACTATATCCCTTCTATTCTCACTAACGATTCGCCACAAAATAAACTACCAATTTTATTTATACCCGTAATATTCCCAATGCCACTGTTAAAAACCTTTCAAATCCTTCACGACCCCACAGCGCCCAACAATGGGCAAAAATGTGTGTCCAACTGGACATTAGAGACAAATAGGCGTATTAAGTAAGATAAGGGAAGGCTATAGGTCTATATGATGGGTCTAAACGGGAATCGATGCTGGGTAATGGCCCGCGAAATACCGACCGCAGTTTGAGCCGTTGGGAATCTCGGGGTGCTGTTACAACGCTGGCTCGAGTTAGTCAACGTCTTCTGCTTTTGAATATGGAACTAACAACTTTTATAATAATTACTGGCTGGTATCCTGTGCGTCGTCGCTACCCAAAAAAACTGTTTATCATGTGAATACATCTGTCCCTTTCTGACCAGTATGTAAGTGCGAGAGAGACGGATGCTTTATCCATACTTAAATTTAACGGCTGCACTCAGAGACGTCAATTAACATTAAAGTTTGAATAAAGTGGCTGCTGTCACATTCTTTGCAATAGATTAAGACGCAGCAACTTTAATCAAACTTAAATATTAATTGACGTCTCTGAGTGCGGCAGTTAGGCACAAAAGTAAGAAATAAGTTAAGTTTCAATACTCATTCCGCTTTGGGTTTTTCCCATCTTGATTCGATATCGTAATCATATTGTTAAAGCTATAACAACCTTATTCACTTAACAGTAAGAACTGTCACAAAGTCAACAGTGAGGTCACGTGATCGAAGCGAGACGAGCTAATTCATTTTGGAATAAAGGACATTTCAACGTCACAAAGTTCGTGAAGAGTGATCATTTAATTCAACTTTGCTACATAAAAGCACTGAAGATCCGAATACTTAACGATTAAACTGGCCACGAGCATTGCCGAACGTTTACGATCATTACCGAATAAACCCACGTACTTCCCCAAAGAGGAGGATTAGGGGCTATAAACCAACAGAATTCGCTTTGCTCGTGGAATTAAATAAAATAGCATGTTGGACAAGCTTG
This sequence comes from Tortrix viridana, assembly GCA_963241965.1. NCBI lineage: Eukaryota > Metazoa > Arthropoda > Insecta > Lepidoptera > Tortricidae > Tortrix > Tortrix viridana. The sequence goes on along the minus strand of OY725189.1, from coordinate 2,175,031 downwards.
CGTGTAGGGTTTATGTTAAGGTGGACGAAACACGTACGTAAAATGTTGGTCAAGCGTGAGTTTGGAGACCATAAGGGTTTTAAATAATAAAAATGCCTATTTAATAACTTCAGATGAAAAACAGTTATAAGTTTAACGTGTGTGTCTATCTGTGGCATCGTAGCTACGAAACTGACGATCCTATTTTTTTTATAGGCAACTATTTTGAGTATGTTTTTAACTAAGTTTGGGGAAGATCCGTTAGGTCCCTTGGGAGTTATGAGCTCTAATGGCAGGGGTCTCAATTTTGACGGGGGGTTTATCTGTTTGATAGTTACTGAACTAGCTTTTGGCGACGACAGCAATCGTTTGGCGCTTGTCACTCGGTAATGATCTAGACACGCGGTAGCGTGTCAAGCCAAGTTCAAGCTAACAGAACTGGCAAGCAGCACCGTGTGTTATATTACACGCACCATTTGAAGCCACTTTTGACCCCCTCATAACTCAAAAACTATTTCACATAAACACGCAGGCTATATTGGGACTTGAGAGATACATATGTGCTCAAAATTTCATAAACACACCACAATCGGTTATTTAGATATTAACGTCCAGAAATCGTCATTTTTATCACTGACTAACCTATAGATCAAAACTCTAACCCAGTTCTAGATGACCTAGAAAGTTCAAATTTGGCATCCAGATAGCTAGTTGGGTTAATACAAAGGAATAAATCAGAAACTAGTAAATTTTTATAATTTTATTATAATTTTTCAATTAATTGATTTTATTAGGAATACTTATTGTGCCCGTATGAAAATTAGCCAAGTCAGATCTTAGGCTTCAATATATTATCCTAAGTTGGACGCTGTTACGAAAAAATGTGTTAAACCACAATTATTTAGCAATAAAATGTCAACCTACAGTATTCATCATTGTGGGTTAATATTTTATTGCTAAACTATTATGGGTTAACACATTTTTGCATAACAGCGTCCAGTTATAAGAAGAAATTACATTTTAACTTCTTTTGTCGTTGAAGTCAACAACCAAGGCATATATCATAATATTGAACTTGGCTCTCTGGATTAAATATTCCGTAATAAAAAGTACCCTAGGTCTCAAGAATAAAGACTGTCTGTGTGCTAAATCTCATCTAAATCTGTTCAACCGTTTAGGCGTGATCAAAACAAAAACATCCCAACATCCAAACTTTAACATTTATGAAATTAGTAGGATGTTTTTATAAATAAATAAATTACTCTTACACAAAAACCCCCAATTCCCAAACTAAGCTCTAGGCTTGTACTATAGGTACCTACCAGGCAACGATATACATACTTATACAGATAAATACATACTTAAATATATAGAAAACATCCAAGACTCAGGAGCAAATACTCGCGCTCATCACACAAATATTTTATGTGTACCTATTTTCAAACATGGATAACCAGTGCTTAATATTCAACAGGTTTGAATACTAAAAGTTGTGTGCGAAAAAATAAGACACTAACTTTATTAAGTACCAAATACTCAATATAAAGTCAATACTCAGTATAAAAACCCGTCTATGGCAGTCAACTTAATTTGACACCAAGAAAATGAGTTTTCCATACGATCACCCCCAAAAATCATCTTGCAAATTACTCAGATCCTGATTTACGAGATGATATCAATTGATTTAATCGACAATTATCTTTCTCGGCGTATTCTCGAAGTAGGTCAAAGAAATTGGTTGATAATGAAAACGGATTTATAATATCCTAAGGGAACCCTTTATAAGATGAAAGAGTTTCCCAGAAAAAAAAGGGTTTTCTGCTCTATCGGTTGGGACGCAGAAATAAAAGGTTTACTGAGGGAAGGATACAAATGAGAAGTTTAGGAAAGTTCAAAGCGTCTTTTACTTAATCCAGTTCATTATCATTAGTCACCTAAAGATCAAAAGAAGAGAAGGTACTATAGATATAACGAGTCCTTACAATTACAATGTAGAAGTAACGGTATAAATGGGTGACTCCACAAGCGTTTCAACCGCCGTCAGTCCCTTGATCGCATTAAAGTCGAAATTTCTGTAGGCCTTGGATGCCATTTTGGGTTATTTTATAGAGTGCCCGGACTTCTACATTATATGTACTATACATAATAATTCCTCGGACTCTCTAATAAATAATAAATATTATAGTAAATTAAATACTTGACGAAGAGGTCAAATTAACGTTGGGTTAGGCGAACAAACCTTTTAATTTCACTTGTTTGCCAAGCAATAATGTATGTATGTATTTCCTTTACGTTACGTCACCACCAAATATTCAACATCAAGTACGCATATTACCTTACTAGCCTGACGAAAAGCGATATTTTAGCCATTTTAGGCACGCCCTGCCTAAATTGCGTTTCTATTGCCTGGCCTGACGTGAAACTCAGCAAATGTAGTTTATACGATGCCAAAAACTACCGTTCATGCCTAATATTCAATTAATATTGCCTCCATGGTAAAGGTTTTAGGCTTTTTGCTGGATATTGTTGGCCTGAATTTTGCGAGAAACCTGAAAAATGAGAAATAGCACTTTGTCAAATTGGAACGGGATCGTTTTTTAATATATTGGAGATATTGGTTTGTATTACACTGGTTTACACGGTTTATATACTTCTGCCAATATTTATATCTTCTTATAGATTCTACGTCCCAAACGACGGGGAAAATATTTATAAATATCTGTCGCGTTTAGTTTAGAAGATATTTATAGAATATAATCTTTTAAGTACTACATACTTTAAAAAAGGTTATTCTCATACTAAAAAAATTAGTAGAATGTAGTGAAATAAAAAAATAGGTGTTTCATAAAAATTATATGAAACAGGTTCTTTGTAAACCAGTATTACGAGTATGTGCTGGGATTGTTAACGTTACTTAACGTATTTTTTTCGTGAAGTTTTTCAGGTTTTCGTCATTTGTTTTATCTGACTAAGTGAAATATCTACTAAGAACACTGAAGTACCAACCAATAGACGTCGAGTTTCTTACAAAATTCTCTTAGAAAAGTGTCCTAGGCCAACCTATATATTAGATATTTGTCAGAGTCATTGTCAAACTAAAACATAATTTAATTTAAATCGTATCTCATAAACGCAAGGCTTAATTTTACTTAATTCAAATAAGATCCCATTTTGAAGTGAGGTGTTATTCGCTCAGCCATTTTTTGTTTTGTGACCGGTTATCTAGTTTATGTATTTAATAACAAACAATCATACAGTATGTGTTAATAAGAGTTGAGTATTGTTCATCGAAGACTAAGAATGAAATTAAATGAGTCAGTCAAATGCAAAATGAATCAAAACAGTTCCTTAAAATGGTAAATTTTTAATAAAAACTGAGGCATTTTTACCAAGACCTCAGAATCTATCTCAAATTCAGAAAAAATCACCCCTTTTAAAAAAAAGGAGAGTTAAAAGTGGCCATTGTTGGACGTTACTACTTAAAAACTGCCTCAATTGATTTACCTATCCGCGTACTATTAACTGCACAATACAACTCAAGCGTCAAACACAAAACGCAAACATACGAACAGGACTCTACTAGACTTACTGCGTTTTAGATCTGAACCAAACCACCTTAACTCTGGAGTAAACGGTACACCGTACAGCCGTGTACACGTAAGCGTTCTTTATTATACATGCGACTTAGTCGGCGTTAAGACGCCCGCACACGTACGGCGCGACGGCCAGTCGCAACACAAAGGCGAGTAAATTGGAAATGTCGCGTCACGCCGTGCCGCCGACACATTATTTGTTACGTTGCGGTTAAGTTAAGAGAGGCAGCGGATGAGGTAGCGGGAGTAAGCGATGCGAGTGTATTTTTGTGAAAAAAGTTACATAGTTGAAACGTCGAGATAATAATAACATGATTTTGATGTGTTCATATAATAGTATCCATTTATATACACAGCTAGTTACTGTACATTACAATTAAATTACGTACAGACATTTAAAAACAATTACATTACAAATTGCGAGGTTATGTCTTTTAGGGAACATATCATTATCACTACATACATAGTATAAAACAAAGTCGCTTCCCGCCGTCTGTCCCTTTGTATGTATGTACGCTTAGATCTTTCAAACTTCGCAACGTATTTTAATGCGGTTTTCACCATCAGTTACATAATTTTTCACGAAAGGTTTATGTATATACTAGTACCCGGAGCGAAGCGGGGCGGGTCACTAGTAATTAATATAACTAAGAATTTTCTGCAATAATACCAATAGCCAATAGATTTAGGGCATGTTTCACAATCGACAAGTAAATTCATCTGTCAAATAAAGATAGCCCTCTCCTTGTCTATTTTCAAGTGTAAGAAAGGGTAAGGGCTAATTTTATTTGACAGAATAAATATGCTTTACTTGACGATTGTGAAACAGGCGGTTATACTAACGTAAGCACGCACCAACCAAATGATGATGAGGCAGTTACATCAAACAAGAGAGAATTCTAGAAATATTATTAGAAATGCTCCAGAACACGCATCTCTATTTACGTAAAAAAAAAAAAAACTACCTTGATTATAACAGTTATTAGGCAGTGTTTCACCACTACTTAAATATAATTATATTACCCGCTTTATTTCGCCCGCATAAATCTTATCCCTTGCACTCCAATATTGCTTGTACCTATCGCTGCTCTCAAATTGTATACTGGAATGGGTGAAAAATGTCCCACGGTTGTTTTTTTTTAATAGAAAAGTCTCGAACTACACTCTCCTGAGCTTGGCTCCTAGTTTTCAATCGAGGTTCAAACCAACGTTAGCTCTGTTCCTTTCTCTCGATGTAGTCACGAACTCAGAGTGAAAGGGAAAGAACGTTAAGGTGCGAATTAATTGCTACGAATAACCAGACGTTGTTTCATGAACTCGAATAAATCCAGTATTGTTGTAAATCATACTTGAAATAGTAAGGCGAAGTTTCATTCTAGATTCAAGTGAAATGTGTTGAGATTGGAATTGGTCTTAATTGGTTTCATGTGTATTGTGTTTTTGATATGATGAGAAAACTATATATAGTGCGAAGTTTCGATGGCGTTGGCGTAAAGTTTGTTTATTTTTATGTCTACTTGAGATTTTTACACACACGTTATTAGTTTTTTTAAGATTTTTAAGACAGACCAAAAATTAAAAAATAAAATCAGAGGAGACAATCTTACACAAATTGACTTACCTTCTGTGTCACAATCATCAAGTAAAGCATATCTGTCACGTCAATTAGGCCTTTCCCTTTCGTTCACTTGAAAATAGACAAGGAGAGGGCTAACTACACATTCAGCGCCAGCTACCCGCTAGTCGGGTTCTCTGTTCGTAGGCAGTTTTCGCTACAAAGCGGAAAAACGCTGGAATCGGTTACGAGCGTAGCGCGTAGCACTGCGTGGCAGCGAATGTGTTAAGTGGCAGATAAATTTACTTGTCGATTGTAAGACTCAAACTAAACTCTAGGTTTGTACTATGGTAACTAGATAGCGATAGCAAAATAAATACTTATGTACAAAAAACATCAAAGATACAAGAGAAACGCCCGCGCTTATCACATGAATATTAGCCATAATAATTGAACCCAACACCGCTAGCTTAGCAGGCGAGGTCACTACCAAAGTTCGATGACCAGAAAAACATCGAAGAATCCTTTTAATTAAATGAACTGTCAACTTCAAGTGAGAGCATATATTAAACATATTGAACAGATTTGTCACTTAACTCCTTTTGCTAACGACAATCGATAAACAAGTTTTAACATTAGTGCATCCAACTTAGCTCATAAACACTGCGTTACATGTCTGAGTATTAACAACCAGTGATTAATAAAGTTCCCTTGTTCTGCAAAATACGACTAGCACACGGCCATGCCACAAACTAGACCCATTCGTCCAAAACGCCAGGATTCATTGCACCCCAAGCAGTAACGAGTCACAAGTTAACCGTTTAACTGTCGTAACTAACGAACCCTATCAAGAGTTCCGTATATTATCTACAATCGTTTACAAACTTTGTCCAAGCTGCACGGTTATTACCCTCCCAATAACTCATTTTCTACGTCTGCATTATCCTTTATCTAACTCGAATAGAGTTTAGAATTGGTTAGTCGAAACGTATTTGGCAGTTGGTAGTGGTAGTTATGGTTGTTAGGACCTTAATGCCAATTACATTGTCCCAGCTAGACGCTAAGCTATTTAAGATCGAGTAGAATCGAATAGTCGGATCGCTTATCGATTCTAATCGATGTCATTTTGGACGTGTGTTTGCATAATCTGTGGTAATTCGGGCGGCAATTTGTGCACCGATGCGATCACATTTGGTTTAGGTGCAATCCTCGGCCGTTTGAGGCTTGGAAACCGTCATGTTGGGTTTGAATGGTTTGATGATAATTGGAACGTGTCTATGGTAATTTGATCATTTTGATCGAGAGAATAAAGGGAAATTGGTTTTTCATTATTTTCCTTAAGATCGTCATAACAATATTTATCTTATGTAAGTTGATCTTAAATATTATTTACATAAGATTTGACAATAAAACTTGTTTATCGTATATCCCTCGAGAACTATCACATTTTCCGTTATCCTATGCGTCAATCCAGGATGAGGACTATCCGTGTGCCACATTTCATCTAAATCTGTTCAGCCGTTTAAAACGTGGTGGAAACACATAAATCACATTTATAATATTAGTGGGATGGGATAGTAAAAAGGTTCAATAAGCAAAATTAACTAAGTATTCCGACGTGATTGGGAAACGGGTCGCGATCTCAATAAACAGAATCATTATTTATCATTAAACGCGTATAAAAGTAATGAATAAATGGAATCACTGAAAGCTTCGCATTGCGCAAGTAATGGTAATTTCGGTGTAAGTGACTTTTTCTAATTAGTAACATTTCCATTTCTCTGAGAGGGCGCATTGATTTTACGCCGAGAATTCTTACGATAGGTATCGCCAAGATTCTTGTAATGCTATTTATCTGTATGTTTACCTGACTACGGCAAATAAAGAGGGTTAGATTTTAACAGGCTAAGTTTTTTTGTATATCACTACCTGTACGAGGGCTGTTGATAAGTATCCGTTTATGGAAAAAAAACATTTTGTATATATGAATTAAATTTTTCTACATTGTCACCTTTTAATATTATATAGTTGTGCATGGGGCCAAATCTGGAGAATAGGGGGTGAAGAGGCAGTTTTCGTAGCGTAACTGTGTTATTTTAGCCGCCACAACTCTGTCTCGATGAATGAGCAAGTGCGTTGTCGTGCTGAAAAAGTCCTTTTTTCTTTTAGAAATGGTGTAATAAATGGGCATAGTACTGCACTTTTATCGTGTTTGCTTTTTTAAGTAGTCAATAAAATATTATAATACCCTGCGAATCCCAAAAAACGGTTGCCACCGGCACCTTTCCGGCCGATGGAACGGTTTTTGCATTCTTTGGAGCAGGTTAGCCCGGTAAAATCCACTGCTTCGACTGTTCTTTCATTTCCGGGGTGTAGTGGTGAACCCACGTTTCATCTACGGTCAAGAAACGCAGAAACTCCTTCAGATTACGTTTGAACACGGCCAAACACTGCTCCGAAGTAGTCAGTTGGTTCCGTTTTTGTTCCTCCGTGAGTAAACGCAGCACCCATCTTGCCGATACTTTTTTATTACCCAATTTTTCTTTTATTATGTTTTGTACCCGCTGGATTGAAACGTTAACAGCATCAACGATTTCTCGAAGTTTAATTCGGCTATCGGCTAAAACGATATTTGCCGTAAAAAAGTTATCATACCCATAAAAGTAACAATCATTTCTCTTTTAGTTATCTTCACTGTCCAGAACACAACTGATGATAAAGCAAAACCAGAAATCTCCAGAAATAGACATGGGTAAAATATTACGGGCAAAATCGTTCTAAATCCGCTGACCAATTATTGTTGTGCTGAAAAAAGTAAGCAAGAATCACCGAAAGAAATAAATAACCCCAAAGTTCCGGAACCTGAAAATCAGAGAAACATGGGTACAAGCTTCGTTTTTATATGTGTCAGAAGTTAACATAAGCTGTCAGCCTTTTACTGTTTCTATACCAGACGAAGGTAACGTCTCAATAATAATATATCTAACATAATCATGCATAGCTAGGCTTCTATTATACCCGACTGCGCGAAGCAAAAGGAAGGGTAATGTGGTTGACAGTCTATATATGTACGAGTATGTATGTTTGTGTGTGTGTGACCGAAAATTGGATGTTCCACTCTAGCTCCTAAACTATTGGACCGATTTTAATAAATGGGGTGTCATATGATTCGTCAAAAGCTTGCGAGTGTCATAGGCTGTATAAAAATTATAAGGGTGCGTCATACTAGTCGCCAGGCAGGTTTTAGTTTTTGAGGTAAGGTTAGGTTATGTACAGTCAAGGACAGAAAGATGTTTACACTTTTTCACCTTATTCCATTGTAATAAGGTCCAAAAGTGTAAACATCTTTCTGTCCTCGACTGTACTCAACCACTCAAGTCCTTCATAGGGGGTTTTCCAAAAATAGGAGTACTCTGCCGAGTTAAGGTTCGCCAGCAGAATTATTATTTTGTTCAAATATATATTACATTTAGATTCGTCTAAGCGTAGCGAGTGTTACTGGGTGCTTGCATAAAAATAATTCGCGGATTTATGGTTTTTAACAAAAAGCAAAATATGCATTACTGAGGCCGAATTCATATAATGAACTCTTAAAACTGTCAAATTCTAAGCAGCGAACACTGACTGCTATAAATACCTCTGTCCCTTTTTCTGCCTGCTTATTAATTCCGCCCCAGTACAGTAAAAGTAGGTATACTTCTTTAATATCCCAAACATTCCAACACAAAGTTAACATTTCATATTACCTAATATCTACAACAAAGATCTTTTGTAACAATACGAGGAAAACAATTCGCGGAATTGTCCATCAGAACGTTCCTTTATCTGCGATTCGGGGAAAAATTAAATTATTTATCAACGTCCACAAAATGGCCGGCGGTTATGACGCTCCTTACAAATGGTCGCAAATCTTTGGTCACCAAATGAAATAAGCTTTGGTACAGGGTCTATAATTATTGTCTTCCATAGTTTTAGTTCTGTTTTTAAGAGTCCATAACGTTTTTAGTCATAAATATTGTTAGTCATAATATTGATTGTCATAATATTTGAGGGTATAATTTGTATTTCCGATTTTTCCTGGTCATATTTGTCGAAAGTCATAAAAACTTTATTCATAACTTTTTACATCATAATGTACCTATTACACCTCATAATGTTGAAGGTAATAATATTGCTTGATTTAGTTATTATAAGGTCCAAACTTGTTTATCATAAAGGTAAAATACATAAAATGTAAATTTTGTCTACTATATGTAAGTATTAGTTAAAAAATATGTTCGGTTCTGGCGCTTCGCCGGCCGCTGCCGCGGCACGCTTTGGTCGTAATGATTTTCAAAAACGACAATATTTATGGAATAAGGGTGATGACTACTTTTTTTCTTTGTCGATCAGGTGGATTATCAAAAAGTATCGGACATTGTATTTTTTCTTTTTTCACGTTATCAAAAAAATATGGAGATATATTGAGTTGAAATGTCGCATGGGTACAATTTGGTACAATTTTTACACAGAAGTGACGTCACGAGCCCCCATTTCCGAACTTTGACCTTTGTAATTTTTTGTTTGAGTGATAAAATAAAAAATACGTGTACAATATTTTTTGATAATCTAACCGACGGATTAAATATAATTTCGTTTTCTTTACCCAGTCATCTCTATTACAGGGGGTCGAAAATGGCCCGAATGGCTTCGGGAAAAGGATGGTACGGCCTTGCCTTTTTTGCTCGACTTGGCGGGGGCACTACCGTGCCCCCAGATTGCGTCAATCCTAGCAATGTCTTTGATTTTAAAAGTCGTTAATTTAGCGTAGTGCATCTTGGTTAGGCCCCCAGTGGGCTTCGAAAAGACGCATAACGCTATCGTAAGCGGTTTTTTAAAACTGACAAAATGCCAAAGCAGATTCAGAGCTCTCCTGTTAGTAATGAATGAGGTAGCAATTGCTACAGCAGCTTTGTCTGTGATATCGCATTTTAGCTTAGCAGGGTAGAAAAGACGAAACATGCTACCAAAGACATTATCCTAGTATAAAAATAATGTATAAGTTTATATCCGCTAAAGCGACGTGAAACAGAAATACATGAATATTTAATGGCTTCAGAGAAGGAAAACACTTCTTTTCTTAAAACCCAGAGTCGCACGAAACGAGACATTTCCAAGAGCCTTTGACGTCGAGTTGTTGTTAATTGATTAATATACAGGCAAGTAGATAATAATGAGCCATTACCTAAAAATCTTATTTGAGCTTTATTATTTACGAATATTTTAAAACTTTGTATGTGTGATCTGTGTTCTTAATTTTTTTTTGCATTTTATACATACCTTAGCCCGCGACTCCGTCCGCGTAGAAGTCGTTTATCGGTTTTCCCTAAGGAACTACCAAATTTTCCGGGAAAAAGTATCTTATATGTTAATCCAGGATATAAGCTATCTCCATTCCAAATTTCATCCAAATCCGTCCAGCCGTTGCAGCATGCACACACACACACGCACGCGCACACACACATACGACATAAACGCAGCATTATAATATATATTTACGAGTATTGGCTATCTGTCTGGGCGATCAGTATGATTGGCCGGTCACGCAAGAGAGTCATCAGCGTAATTATCAATTTTGCTTATTTTATCAAAACGATCGCATTCCTGATAAAATGCTGGCGTAAGTGCAATACATCAATTGCTGTCATAATATTGAAGTGCTAGTAAAATTTTTATGAATTATTTTGGTCAATTTATTAAATCGTAACATTTTTATTACGTACTTGTACAGTTCCGTTTGTTGTCAAAATTATTTGTATTTTTTTATTGATAATGGATTTGCTCTTGACTAACTCTTGCCCTTGGAGGACGAAGATTTAGTCTACGATGTAGCGAGTCAGACGATGATTGTTTTGTATTGACAAAATTAATTAAATAAACAATGTTATTTTAATTATTTTGTGTTAAAATTGTTGATAAACTTTGATCCTATATCCTACTATAGATTCTATACAATAATATAATTATACTCACGAGGAAAAATATCCAGGTCATGTTGTACTGGATTTCCTTACAAAGTGACCCGTAATTTTTGTCGCCAGTGAGTACGAGTATAAGGCTTTCGTCGACGCACAACCTGAATTTAGATTTTTCATGGGAGCCTTAGCGGTGCATTTAAAAGGGATATTTCGAAACCACAAATTCCTAATTGTTTTATTTATAAACTTATCTGAACACATTGAAAGACAGATCTAACCAAGTTAAATAGATCTGTCCTATATTAATTGACTGGCTGGGTGAGCGCACTACTCGTAGCACATATGTGACGTTCTCAATATAAAGGGACCTTATGAATGCAGGCGGTTACGCCGTTTTTAGAACTGTTACTATAGTATTCGTATAGTTACAAGAATAAGAAGAGCGTAACTGCCTTCCTCCATGTCCCTTTATATTGAGAACGTCACATATTCGCTACAATAATGCTACTACGTGCTACGGCGTAGCGCTCGTAGCTTCTCGGAAGTGAATCTGTCAAGACATGGTATTTTTTCTTACGGAAAATTGGGTAGCTCCCAGAGGAATTCCGAGTAAGTAAGCGGATATTTTGGACCAAAGTTAGTTTTGTTATAAAAAATTAAACATTATTATTATTACGTAATGTTACATTCACAAATGATTTAACTACTTTTGATGAGAAGGCAATGTACGAGTTTTACGCGTCATACTCGTGAACGGGTGCTGTTTGTGGGGTCCGGTCTGTTCACGTCTGCAAGGACTTGTTCAGTTAATTATTCCAGTTATGGCTTTTGACGAAGAGACCTCGTCGTGTTGTTCTCCTAGTCATTCATTTAGTGTAACGTATTTGACCTTACATTTGTAATGTTTTTATTTGTGCTAGTTCTAATAATTAATATTTGTTACTTTATTACCTTGTAATGTAACTTACTTTTAAGTATTATTGTATTTTATATTTGAAAAAATGACCTTCTGCTGGAGTTTCTTGCGGCGCTTCTTCTCCGCAACGATGGTCTTGTCCGAAGCGCTGGTAGACTCACTCTATATTACTGACGTGTAAAAGAGCCCGTATGTGGCCGATTTACTGAATAAATATTTTGACTTTTGACTTTTGATTATGTTACTGTTATTATGTATTTCTGATTCATTAGTATTATGACCATCTTTTGATTTCTATTCCAATTTGTTTTAGGTGATCCTGCTTCTGTATCATAGACGATGCGGTTAGGCCTTTTGGGTAGCGACCCTGCCTAAAACCGGTCCCGAGATTCGATTCTCGGTAATGGTAAATATTTGGTGTGATGAAAGCGAGTATTTCTATTTTGTTATTATCCCAATTCTTTGATATTTTCTTTGTATTTATTTATCTATATAATGTTTATTGTTGTCTTGTACTCTTATTACAAGCTTAGACTTTAGTTTATTATTAGATCAATTTGTGCACAGATCACATATGACCAGATAAGTCCATCCCATATAATTACGTGATACACAAAAATTCGACTATTATGTAGAGGGCGTTAGTGCGTCTTTACAATACATTCAAGCAATAACTTATTTTTATTAACATTTCTAAAGCTATTTTTCTACTTTATTTATGAACAGTTTAAAGTAAATACAACTGCATTTAAATTTGTCTTCAAAATGCGATAAAAAAAAAAAATATTTCAAGATTTTGCTTTGCAGTGCCATCTATTGAAACTGTTATAAAATGCAAATGTGTTTCTATGTGACGGGCTCTCTGTATGTAATAAATTTATGATTTGAGTTAGATTTTTCTCGGATATTTATTTTCATGCATTTTAATAATCATTATCATGCATAACCTAAACACACTTATTTTATTACTTATAATCGATAATCGGAAAACGAATTAAACTCCCAAGTGCCGATTACACTGGCGGAGTTCACCGTAATATCATCAATTAGTGGATGGAAATATGCCATCGGGCGGTGGTACCATTTGTCCCATGTGTTATGGAGGATTTTGTTGGGTACCTACTCTTATAAAAGCGAGGCCAACGCTCTAACAAGCAGTATATTCAGACGGCGGCAGCCACCCCGAAATTACGAACCATATTGAGCGGGAAATCTTTTTGCGTGAAAATACGGGGAAAACGAATTTTTCCAGATATGAGACCTAGCTAGATCGATTTTTCGCCCCCGTAAACTGTCGTATTGCAAATTTCATCGAAATCGTTAGAGCCGTTTTCGAGAACGTGAGTACAAATATACATAGATATATACGTTTCTCGTTTAATGATTAAGTATTTTAATGAACTTTGTCATTAATAAAGTGGGGTGAGTGCATGTACTTTGTCCCTGAGTATTGGTGTTGCATACATTTTGTTATTTAGTAATTATAGTACTAGCATAGCTTAGTTTAAGGACTATTATCGTTTTTGGTTACTACGTTTATCAGCCATTATTTAAGTTAATTACAAAACGAGTCCGAAGCTAACTAGCAAATTGTTTTATGTACTTAACCGGATATACCATTATAGACCTCAGCGCGAATTTGCCAAGTTCAAGATCGCTTTGTTTGGTTGGGTCAGTTTACACATCAGCGTTACGAGATTATGGAATAGAATGGAATGTACAGTCACACCAAGGGATTGTTGAGCCACTTGCTAACATTCTTAATTCGGCCGGGTTGTCAAATCGTCAAACAATAGTAACATACCGTGTATGGTTTGACAACCCGACCGAATTAAGAATGTTAGCAAGTGGCTCAATAATCCCGTGGTGTGACTGTACATACGGCAAAATGGAACCCTGACTCACCATAGAACCGTGTCACAGTGACGTTATTAATCATATGGTTAGAAATGTCATACAAATTGTTTTATAATGTTATTATGATAAAGTTCTATGTTGAGTCGTGGTCTTTACCGACTGCATGCTTCTCAGGTTGTAAATTACGAGAAATGCGTCGCTATTACAAACTTTGCGATCTTCAAGATTAACTGGGAGCAAAGACAAGATGTATTATGATTTATGGTTTTCGAATTAAGAATCAAATGTATATTATTATACGTAAGCTAACGATATCTCACGTCGGCGGCTGATGTTAATTCCTCATATTTATTCCATTTTCGAAAATCATTAAGTAATTTATCTAGGCTCCTAGTAATATTACTACGGCTACTATTACTACTACTTACGGCTACTAAAAATATTAACATCACATACGGACAGCTCTATTTTAAAAAAATTCTATAAAAACTATGAAAAAATACTTAAAAAGTTAGTCAAAATATCAAAAAGGAACCAATATATAAAAAGATTACAAAAATCAAAAAATGTAACAAAAGATATGTGGCAAGTTATAAAAGAGCGTACAAATAAGGTGAATAAAAAACTCGTCCATAATATTGAGTTAGTCATTAATGAAACTACAGTAAAACACCCTGACACTATCGCAAATACATTAAATAACTATTTTGCGTCAGTGGCGACCAGTGGAACAAATGGTAATAATATGCCGAAGGGTCGACCAGTAACCATTACCTCAAATAACTCACTTTACTTAAGCCCGGTAAGTGAGAAGGAAATTAGTAATATTATTAATAAACTGAAAAGCAAGAGGAGCTTTGGTTTCGATGAAATTCCGCCTATGCTTGTTAAAGAATGCAATAACGAACTGACATTGCCACTTACACGATTAGTAAATCAATCGTTTTCAGAAGGGACTTTCCCAGATCGTCTGAAAATATCGATAATAAAGCCTATACCTAAAACTAAATTAGCTAATGTTCCTGAAAAATTTCGCCCAATTTCACTTTTACCCACTTTTGCAAAAATATTTGAAACAGCTATGGCAAACAGATTAAATTCCTTCTGTGAAAAGTTTAAATTGTATGATGATAACCAGAACGGCTTCCGTAAGGCTCGATCAACCGTGTCAGCCCTACATAAATTCACGCATGAAACATTAAATATAATTAACAGCCGCAAGTATGCAACAGCTATGCTGTTGGATATGAGCAAAGCGTATGATAGAGTGTCTCATAAAATTCTCTTAGATAAACTATATGGCAATGGAGTAAGAGGGATAGCACACAAATGGTTTTCGTCGTACCTAGACAATCGTATTCAGTTTGTAGACATAGAGCACCACGATAGCAATAAGAATCAATTAATTACTGTTAGATCCCAAGCACTAGATATGAAAAATTCAATTCCGCAGGGTAGTGTTTTAGGTTGTATATTATTTTTAATTTATATAAATGATTTACCAAAAAATATATCCCAAAAATGTATGCTTTACGCAGATGACATTACTGTAGTCTTTCAAAACAGTAATAGCACTGACTTAAGGCAAGCAATAAACACAACCCTTGATGATGTAATAGATTGGCTAAAAGATCATAACCTAATGTTGAATGTTTCAAAAACGAAATTAATTCAAATCAAACCACGTCAGAAATCACCTTTAGATGTAAATTACTTTTATGGCAACAACAAACTACCAATTGTAAAATCGTGTACACTGCTAGGAGTAAAAATCGACTCTAACTTAGACTGGAAAGCCCACATTGAAAAAGTGTCAGGAAAACTCTCCCAATTTGTATATGCTCTAAATCAATTGAAAAAATGTACAGATTTAAAAACATCTATTTGTGCCTATTATGCGTATGCTCATTCACGCCTGAGCTACGGAATAATATTATGGGGTAACAGCGTATGTGCTAAAAATCTGTTCATATTGCAAAAAAGATGTATAAGAATATTAGTGAATATTAAGGAAACTGAAAGTTGTAAACCACATTTTATTCGGTTGAAAATTTTAACATTGACATCTATTTATATATTTGAAATTTGTAAATTTATTAGAAAGAATCCTAATCTATTTGACCGATCAAGAGATAAACACCTTAACACGCATAATTTAAGACAAAGGAACAAGCTTTTAAGCACATTTACTAACATGAAAATGGTTAGCTCAGGGCCTTATCACATGGCGGTAAAAATATACAATAGAATACCACCGAGCATTAGACTAACGGAGGAAGATAAAATATTTTATAAAAAATTAAAGGACTTTCTAATAGCCAATAGCTTTTACACGTTGCATGAATTTTTAGACTCTAAGTATTAATTATAAGTACATAGCTTAAGTTTGTGTAAATTAATAAACTTATAAATTGCTGTGCCCTTGCAGGGTTTATGATGGACTATTTCTAATAATTATAACACTATTGTAACACATAAATGCAATAAATGATATGACTATGACTATGACTAATATCTATTGGGGATGAATTACAAGTGAGTTTCCATCGAGATCCTACGGTGCCGCGGCGAGGTGGAAATATGATTTAAACTGCTTCTACACAGACAGGCGAGCTCTTATCACAGCTTCCTGCTGCCATGTTCTTGCCAGCCCCAGCCTTATCTGCTTCAGATGGATTTTACAAGCTTCGTACACTAAATATGACTCATACGGGGAAATCAACCAATTAAAAACATGTATTTTCTGTTTGTAATTTTTATGTGTAAGGCTGTCTGGAAGAGATCGCTATTTAGCGATAACACCGCCTGTTGACTCACTTCGTGACACTTCTTTTTTGTTGTAGTTCCTGTACTTTGTGTATTGTATTGTCCGACTTCCAAAGAAAGAGGATAACATTTTTCAGGTGTATGCATGTTTCAAACTATTGTACGCTAATTGCAACAGATTTGATTGCGAAGCAACGGTGGATTGATATTCACACAAAAGTTTTCAGTCCTGATGCTGCAGGGGAACTGGGGTTATCGAAGGTTGCTTTCTGTAGGCTTGTTAAAAGTGTATACGAGTTAGGGACATTTAAGAAACGAGCCTATTCTTTTTTCTAAGTTGGGCAGCTATAATTTACTTTGCTTTTACCCTAATTGCAACCTTATTGATTACAAAATAATAGCATTTACTGTCAAATTTACTGTAAAAGCTATCGTAACTTTAACAATAAGGGTGCCTTTCCACCAGAGATATGCAAGGTAGCTAACAGGTGAGCGAGGTCAAAGCTTCCCGTTTCCACCAGCGCTAAGCTAAGCTAAGCTATGAAAATAAACGATCGTAATAGGTGGATATCAACACATCCTTACGTACCCAGTTTAGCACATCTCTGGTGGAAAATCAGCCTTAGGTGTGAACGATTTAAACCTTGATCCAAAACTTAATCATTCAACAATTTGTGTCCACTTTACTATTCTCTCTACATTTGAAATGGATATTTTATTAAAAAGAAATATTAAAAGCTTTTATAACGAAAAACCGCAATACGAATGAATAAAAAAATACCAAATTAACACTTACCATTTGAAGTTTAAAACAACAATTTAGCCCGAGCACAAAAAACCGACAATCACTTAATCCGGTAATGAGTTGGAATATCATTAATTATTAACACACGCTAACGAAACTACCCAATTAAATACAATGTTAATATAACGCTTTAAAAACTGTTTATATTGCTAATGAAGTATTTTAATTGCGCTTAACTTTGTGTTTACTTTTTCCACGTTTGTGCTTTCTGCTCAAAGGTATTTGTGATTTTTAATGAGCGATTACCATTTTATATATAAGTACTTACCTGGGAGACCGAGTGTCGTCTGTCGAAACGGAATTTTCATCGATTTCTATACAAATACAAAAAGAAAACAAAAAAAGACCGATCCATAATTGGCTGGGGTTCGAACCCGCAGTCTTTGCGTAGAAGGACAACGCTCTAACCTCTATTCAGACGGCGGCAGCCGCCCCGAAATTACGTAATTTTAGCGTGAAAACTAATTTTCCCAGATATGAGACCTAGCTAGTTCGGATTTTCGCCCCCGTAAACCCCCGTGTCGCAATTTTCATTGAAATCGTTAGAGCCGTTTTCGAGAACGTGACGAATATATACCTATAGATACAAAAGTTTTGTGTTTAATAAGTAAGATATTATGAATAAGCTTGGCCGTACACCTGGACGGCTGGCACAAGTGGTCCGCGACTTGTTTGTCACTCGGATCTCCCTTTCTAACTTGTCTGTAAAGATAGAGACACACTGGGCGACAAGCGAGAAAATACAAGAGGTGCTAGTCGCTGCCAAAGATGCAAACATTTTTCTGGTGAAGCGTTGATTTTTTTAATGGACTGCATTCTTTTCCTTTGTTTGGTCCATCGACATTAGTGCCGTTTTTCATTGAAAAAAGCCCTAATGGCAACTAAAATATTTTTCCCGTATTATCTGTGGTTGCGGCATTTTTATCCCCCGACGCAAAAAGAAAGGGGTGTTACAAGTTTAACGTGTCTGTCTGTGTATCTGGCTGTGGTATTGTAGCTCCCAAACGGATGAACCGATTTTCGTTTAGTTTTTTTTTGTGTCATAGATAATTTTATCCCGAGTATTCTTAGCCATGTTTCATGAAAATCTGTTCAGCCGTTTGAGGATCATCAGCTCTTTTTTAGTTGATGAGGGGATTTGATTTTTTAATTCTTGAAATCTTCTAGTGACGAAGTCCCTCCAGTGAAAATGTACGTGCTTGGAGCCCGTTAAAGGTTTTGCTCATTGCTCAGAGGGTTTTTAGGTGCTGACATCGGGGGTTTTTAACGCGGTTAGGTTATTGTATATGTAGCTTGTCAAATAATTTGACATGGTTACAAGTGGAATAACAAAATTTTTAAGTGGCGACGACCTTAGTAACTAAGCAGTATTGAATAAAAAATTGGATCATGCTGCCAATTTCACTCAAAGCAGTGCCCTCTATTTTTTTCCAAATAAAAGCAAAGAGGCATTTTCATTTGAGATTACAAATGACTTAAGGCCTCTTAGCGCACTTACCATCAGCCGATCAGCCTGAGTAATCATTAGCCTTCTGCATATCATAAAAACTTTTAAGGTTATTCGCTGAGTTTCAAAAAGGCCCCAAAACTAACACGTCAGTAAGTTTTGTCCCCAATCTACCATTACTTTCCGCCATCCTAAAAACATCATTAATCCTGCGACACAAGTTGCCAAGTAATATAAAGTTAGTCGGAACTTCACGTGTATACACAAGTTACATATCCAGTTCAATTAGCAACTCTAAATAGTGTGCTTAAGTTGATTGGTACTATGTTCGGTGAATTTAAATAATATTTTCGCGAAAGCAGATTTTAGCCAACTGGATATATATATATATATATATATATATATATATATATAGGTAAGTAGGTACTACATTTGATAATGATTAAAAAAAGCTTAACAGATATCATTGTTTGCCCGTATTTGCCAAATACGGATCTTACGTCACTCTCATTTGACATACTAAATGAAAGAGATGCAACGAAAATGTGTGACAAAGAGCCAAGTGAAGTGCACATTGAGAGCAAACATTGCATTGAGGCTAGAAAAAATCAAAAATCCCTTTCCTTTGTTTGTTGTTTTTGTTTCTTTCCTTCCTTCCTGCAGAAAGAAATTATTTTTGGCAATAGGATAGTCCAGGGTCCTGTGTGGGTGAGGGAAAATATTTGATGAAGAGCGCGAATACTGGTTTATTTTCTACGTATTTCAGTATGTATTTCTCTATATAACCCATAGTACAGTCAAAGTCATAAATATATTTTATATACATTTCCAAGTTGACACAATATATCTGCACACCCCCTAACATACATTTGGCGCGATGGCCGTATTGATATAAGTGCTGTTGACTGTACAAAAAAAAAAGCCTATATACGTCCCACTGCTGGGCACAGGCCTCCACTCATAATGAGAGGGTTCGGGCTATAGTTCCCACGCGGGCCCAGTGCGGATTGGGAACTTCGCACACACCGTCAAATTGCTTTGCAGGTGTGTGCAGGTTTCCTCACGATGTTTTCCTTCACCGAAAAGCTCATGCAAATTCACAAATTAATATTTCGCACATAAATTTCGAAAAACTTCGAGGTGCGAGCCCGGGTTCGAACCCACGACCCTCTGCTTAAGAGCCGGCAACCCATTAGGCTACCACGGTTTTTTGACTATACAAGCCTAAAGCTTATTTTACCGCACCTTGAACACTTGGGAAAAAGTAAACTTAATAACGAACTCCTCGCTAAGCCAGTGCCTTGTCAGTTTCTGCTTTCGACCCGAGACTTAATTTCCTCCCAGGAAGTCTATTTTCAGGATCACGGTTTAGGAAATTGACAGTTAGCGGTAAGTGGAACGTTCTATGTAACTTCGTACGCTAATATAAATACATGTACTAAGTATGTAACTTGGTGTAAATACGTATTAAGTAGGTAGGTAGAATCGAAACTGAATTATCCCGAACACCTTGACACATGGATTTCTTGACCCAAAAACCCTCTATTCCGCAATTTTTATCAAAATCGTTAAGCCGTTTGATATATTGATGATATAATATTATAGGATAAGTATAACAAAGAGACATTCCGTGTTAGTAAAGAGCTCATTTTTTTTTGGGTTTACAGGAAAATTCTGACAATCATACACTAGTTTTTTTTCTGTTATTTAAATCAAATGGATTTGATATACGAATATCTCCAGTTTATATTTTTTAAATGTTCCTCAAAAACTATATTCAATTTCTTTTCAACTCGAAACTGAAAGGAGCGGAACATATTTTAATTTTTTTTACAATTTTCAATATTTTTATCACGTAATCGTGGTAATGTCGTCGTGAAATCCTCCTTGAGTCCTACAGTACACAGAATAGAAAAGTAGTTCGATCGACCTTATAAGAAAGAAGAAAGAAGAAAAAAAGGCATTTATTCACTACACAGAAGACACAAATATACAAAGATAAAATAAAGCAACAAAACAGGAAAAAAATAAACGCGGTGTGTCCTCGCGGCAGTGAAACGGACACTGGCTCAGCATTATGCTGAGGTGTCAGACACCTACAGCGCTGATTTTCAGCCAGCACCGTCAGTGACTCACGGAACGCCGTACAAACATAATATATATACGTGTAAACTACATAGGAAGAACATAAGAAGCTGTACAGCTATTGATATACTAAATTCAAACCATTCTCATCTTAATACGTTACTATTGATAAGGTGCAAAAATGTACAGCATTTTATAAGATTGACTGTACGTCTGGTAAGACGGACCTCAAGATGCACCATTCCGAAGTAATAATCCTGTAAATTTTGGGGTTTTTTTATCATCAGAGAACACAGAACGGAATTTAAAAATTTACAATGATGATTTAAAATGTTACTCTACTTCGGCTGCATCTGGCAGGTAGTGTAATAAATAATCATGAGAAATTAATAAAATCATCAAAATATGTCAAGAGATAGCATTGCGCTTTGTTAATGAGGTACTCGATAATATGGCAAAAAAAACTGGACGTGGCAGTTTTTTGAGTCCCATTCGTAATTATGTATTTTTTACCAAAAATACCAGATTACAATTATCTATCTACTCGTATTATGTAATTTATTTCCTCCCTAACCGGAGTTTATGTTTGTATAATAAAATCATCTATAATATATGTATTGTATACTAAGTTACTCTTACCTTTTTCACCAATATTAAGGTAGGGTATATAAAATTGCTTAAGTTATTAGGATTATTTGTGTAGGGGTCTGTCTCTAAACGCAAAATAAATAAGCACTTTAAGAGAGTAAGCGGTCCCGGCAGACTGGCGGTTCTTGATTAGTTCAATTTGTTGCCGCCTTGGTTTTAATAAGAACTGTTTTCATATTTAAGTGTTTTGCTTTGAACCCCATATTTTGGCTGTCTTTAGTTACATTATTATTGTGTTTAGGACAATCAGTTAATCCCCTTTTCATGAGCAATGTCACACCATCTAATATTCTAATTTTATTATATAAAACTAATAAATGTCAAAGTTTGTTGTGGTTTGGAAAGAGTATGTGGGTGAATTTCAGGGCGTTTCAACCACCGTCATTATTATCACTAATATATTGACTTCTATAGAAACTACAGCTTAGCTTAGCTATGATGCTGATAGAAACTACATCCCCGGTTCTGCTTCTGTTTACATCAGGAGTTGCTGGTAGGTGTCATTGATTTCGTCAATATATTTGGTGACACTAATGACGGCGGTCGAAACGCCTTAAAATTCACCCATACTGACTTTTACTGTTCACCCGTACTGACTGATATTTTACTGTTTGTTTTTCAACCACAACAACAGCTAGACGGATTCGAATAAGTTTACACACAGATAGCCCATATTCTGAATTAGTACAGAAAACTTTGTGGTCCGAAAAATTTGGTAGTTCCCGCGAGAACACGAACATAATGCAAGCGGAAAGCCACGTGTTCACTGGGAATGTTTTGGATACATTGTTTCTGAGCACCACGTAGATATTTACAGAAACAATGTTTCAGCCTACATGGCATGGACGGCTGTTGCGAAACTGAATTGAAACCAGCAGCGTGCAGCGGGGAACATAGAAAACTGCCGTTAAACAGCTGTGTTTACAGCATCTGTTACAGAAACACGCAGATTTGGTTTCTGAAGCCTGAAGGTTTGGTTTATATACATATGTTTCTTAATGTAGACGTGGACGCTATTCCAATAAAATTTTACAAGCAGAGTACTGTTTTCCAGCCCTGTACTGTGACACCACAGATCACGTCGCCAGAGCAAGCGTCTGGAAATTCCCAATATGCACTATTCTGCATCTGCCAATAACGGGACGGGGAAAAATTGGATTATTCGTGATCGCCAGCGTCGAACACTTTTTATGTCGCAGTGCATGCCAGTATAAAATGTTTTTACGATCAACTAACACTTTTATAGCGGTTTCAATCCACGAACGCGCGCGCCGTTTCTCAAACAGGGGATGATGACTATTTTTTTTTTCTTTATCGATCAGGGAGATTATCGAAAAGTAATAAACACGCATTTTTTCTTTATTCACATCATTTTTATATGTTTACATAGAAGTGACATCACGAACCCCCACTCCCGAACTTTGACGCCCTTTATCTTTGTAGTTTTTTGTTTGATTGACAAAAGAAAAAACAAGTGTCCAATATGTTTTGATAATCTAACTGACGGAGTAAATAGAATTTCGTTTTCTTTACCCAATCAGCATCCCATTGACGTTGAATCGTCTCATCGACAAATGTAAAATTAAGTAGCGGGGCAGGATTTCTCGGATTTTAAAACACTGTACTAGCTTTCTAGAGAAATAATGATTTAACATTATGAACTACGATGACGCGGTTACCTTAGTTAGTAGGGACCCTGCAAAATTTACGCAAGATTTGTATGTAATAGAAAACACGCTTTTTTGTGTTTTTACTGTATTTTTTTTTATTTACCAGTACTTTTTCGTACAAAAGGAGGGCAATTCAAATAATTAAAGTCAAATATTTGTGTGATGAGCCCGAGTTTGTTACCGTGTCTTGAAAATACTCTATGTTTATAAGTCTTGATTAAATATTTCAGTATCACACAAATATATGCCTTTACCGGGATATAAACCCGGGACCGGTAGCTTCGTAAGCTGACTAAACCGCGTCTTCGTCCTAAGTTTAACAAATGACGCAAGCATCGTTCTTAAGTACCTACCCGAAACATGTCCCATTGAAAATCATCAGCACAACAGAAAAATTAAAAAAAAATTGCAATTAATAAAGTACCTATCATTTGAGTCACAACGAACGGCAATTTTAAGGTTTTAAAATAACGTTCTTTATTTAAAATTTCCCCGTTGCGATTAGACGTCCAACTCGCATATAAAGTGCACTGGCAGGTATGTTGATGGCTCTGGAAATTGCGGTGCAGGTGTCAGCGCGACGTATCGGCACTCGATCCTCGCTAGCGCCCGTTCCATTTGCATCCTGATTATCTAGGTACATGTCCGCTGCGTTATGTGCGCAGAGATCGTATTACCTGTACAGTCAGCGTCAAATAGAAAGGAGCAGCCAAAATGGCCAAATATATCGCAACACATCCTTATTCCTATAGTAATAAAGATGTGTTGCAATATATTTGGCCACTTTCGCTGCTCCTATATATTTGAAGCTGATTGAACGTAAGTACGACGTCGCTAGCGAAATCAGAGACGAAGAGAGCGATGAAGTTTACTCATATCTACACAATGACCGACGTACACACAGGTCTGACTTAGTGGTGGTTATGCACAGTGCCAAAAGTTAAAGGTTCGAATCTTGATATGGAGGGTACAAACGTTCTTGCTCATCATGACAATCCTACATATTTATCTTGAAACTAATTTACTATAATTTGGCTCTAAAACTTGAATTGTAATAGTTACTAAATATGATTATGGCATTGCATTATATTACTTTAACAGCTGGTTGGGCTACTTCTATAGGTACCTACATAACAATATAAATTTATACTGTTGCAGCTATTTATAAATATAAAATGAATATCACCAGGATATAACCAGTAAAAAATATTCTGCTACATTCTCATTCACGACGAGCCAATGGAAAAAGCCCACAAGCAATTTCAAATTTAAAATTCGAACGGTTTAAAATTTTAAAAACAAGAGCGTCCACTCACGGGCATTACCGGCACAAAACGCCTCATCAACTCGGTTAATGGGAGCTTTATCATTCGCCAATCAATGAAGGCATTCGCGTGTCCAATAAAAATGATTAATACACTGCAGGCGTCCACCATATGATAGATGCTCCGTCCAGAGACAAGCATTGTTTTATTTTCTAACGATGAAAATACATCATCAATCACAGGGAAAATTAAAAAGTTAGCACAAATTGCGATATAAATTAGTTTTTGCGTTTTTACGGCTTGTTTTGGATTACGGAGTTTGTGGTGTTTTTGACAATAAGACTTTGATAACAGAAAGCCTTGATGTTTTACAATAAGAATTTTAACAACTAACAGCACAAAAACAAAACTTTGAAATCGAATATACACATATTTTTAAGTTATCGTGTCTAATTTAAATTGTTCAAACTTTATGCTGACCACCTTAAACCTAAGATGACTAATTTAAAAATTCTTTTCCAATGGCAACCTGACAACCACCTGCATTGGCACCTTTTTAATTCATAAAATGTTACCACAGACAACGACGTTTTATGTCTAACCTTTTTGCAACTGCAAGAATACAATCTTCGAATATTGATGATTGGGAGTCTTTTTCACTAGTTGTATTCACTTGGTTCTTCTTATTCTTAATTATCGAGATCTTTTTTCCTGGTCTGAGCTGTTCAGAAGAATTTTCCAGAGGTACCAACCTGAAACAAAGAAAAACAATTAAATATTTGTTTCTGCAGCCTTATAATTAACGTCAATTATCTTAATTGTAATGCTAGCTTGTTTCTAATATTCTTTTACTTTGGGTAATAATATATAATCGGTTCACGTTGAAATTTCATAATTATATTACATTAGAATTTCGAACATGCGGGAGATATTAATTTATTTCGTAGAAATTCGACGAAATGTGACAATTTTGTCCATTAGAATATGATTGTAAGTCATATAATTATTTGTACAACAATAATATACCTAAGGTCGCCGTCAATAGAACTTGGAAAAGATGTAAACAAATTAGTACGGTTTGACACATAACCTCAAATATTCATCAAGCGTGTTTTTATTCAAAATAACGTATATTGAATAGTTATTTCATCATGAACTTTATGTGAAAATAATGATCTAGTGTATAAAATGGGTAGGTATTGTTTCGTAGAAAATTAATAGCTTGATTTTCTTTTGCCCGAACACGATACTTCGATTCTCAGTAACGCGAATTTTTACTTCTTCGAATTTTCGTTTCTCCGAATTTCATTACTTCGATTATTAAATTTCCGATTTTTAATTGAAAATATGTTCAAATCTACGAAGTTTTAATATCCCGAATGCACTTTTCACAGAATAGGTTTTCCCCGATTGTTCAGTTAAACGATTGTTTAATTTCTTATTTATGTTTCGGGCGCTTCGCCGGCCGCTGCCGCGGCACGCTCGCTTCGCTCGCTCGGCTCGCGTGCGGTTGTGGTCACAGTTCTAACCTAACCTAACCTAGTGAGGGGGGTATTTGTTTTTTTTATGGCGGGGGGCTTCGCCCCCCGAGCCCCCCTCCGCCTAGCTATCCCACTCCGCCTTCCTAAAGTGTGTCTAACATTCGAAGTCGAAACCCATTCGAAAAGTATTAATTAGGATTTCCAACTATCAGAATCAACCGTTTTCGGTGAAACGTTTTCGAGAAACAGAAAATTTTGCCTATTCATATTCGATGTATTGAAAAAGCAGCAAGTGAAATTAGGAGAACTGTAGTTTCGGACAACAGATGACTTCGAGTAAATGAAATTACAAAGCAATGAAATTCTAACTATCATGATTCGAACAACTGAAAATTCTGACAAACGTGGTCGGAGAACCGAAATTCGAGGTATTTACTTTCTACGAAACGATAGGCACCCGTATAAAATCATTGCAAAGACCTCCACTTGATATTTAAAAGTACGTGATTATCGAGTAATCATGGTGAATTGGTTCGTTTGGTTTTGTTTACATAGTTCACAAGTTCTATTGACTGCGACTTTACAGCTCTGCCAGCTCTGCATTGGTTGACTAAACAGGAAGGAAAGAAACAGGTGAAAGCGTTTGTTTAAATAAAATACCATATTTCCCCTTCAAAGAAACTCTATTTAAATAACCTCACCGTATTCCATTCCAGTCACTAGTAGTTATAAATGTGCTAATTCCGTTACATGACCCTTAAATGTACAACATAACCCTACACGGCTGGAGCAGTATCGATTCTGTTTAATAATTAAGTCCCGTCTGTTGACACCTGAGTCTACTTGTACAATCCTAAACTAGGTTAAATTTGGGATATAATCTCAATTTTACCACAGGGGATACACGTAGACTTAGCGTCATGGGATGAGCAAGAGACAATACCTAATTACTTAAAGGATTAACACTGTAATATAAATTGAAAGTACCTACTTATTGACGCGGTTAGCCTGCTTGCTAAAGACGCAAACTAACAGTCCGCCGCCAGTCCAAAATCTATGAAATCGTTCGAGAAACTATTATCTGTGACGCCACGCTTGGCGCGATCGCTTCGCGCCAAGCGTGGCGGCGTGACTATGTGTGAGTAGCGACTTAAAAGTTAATTGACGCGTCTGAGTGCGGCCGTAACTATTTAAATAGTTAATGGCTAAGGACCATTACTGGTGGCATCACCCTAGTAGGGTGCAGGATCAACATAATCTTACTCTTAAAAATTTACTTAGCTGTTAATAACTAGCCATTATTAAATATATGTACTTACTAATAATATAAGTTAAGTCAATGCCGTCTTTACCATGAGGGCATACCTGGCCCGTGCCTAGGGCCCCCGATCTTATGGGGGCGATTTATTCCCTTACACAAAAAAGAAGCAGATTTTTTTTAGAATAAGAATAAGAATACTTTATTTGCGATAAACATTACCAGTGAGGTGTTAACACAAGTACAGTTTTCAATTGGTAGGTTTACATGTTTAACCATATATGGTATGCAAAAATTACAGATTTGTTTCTTAACATAACTATTCATAGGTACCATATATATATATATAAATTAATATTAATAAAATTCATTTAAACTATACACATTTTTATTAGCAAGCCATTGGTGTAGTTGCTTTTTAAAATTTATAGTATTCATTGTCTTCATCTCATTTGGAATTTTATTATATATTTTTATACACATATTCAGGCAGCTTTTTTTATACTTTGCCAGTCTAGAAAGCTCTGGGAGTAGTCTATCCGGATTTCGACAGGAGCGTGGATGGCTATCACATGCTTTTTTAAATATTAGTTTATGTTTGTGAACGAACACGCACACTTCGTATATATAGAGAGCAGGAAGTGGCAATACACCCAGCTTTTTAAACAGTGGCCGACATGTTTCGTCTGGTCGCATTCCATGCATTGCTCTGATGCACTTTTTTTGTGCAACAAACGCCCGACAGAAGTGGGTGCTATTACCCCATATACCCCATATTTACAATGCGATGCCCGTGTTCTTATGCGGTGAACTGCAGCCGATATCGGCCGGTAAACTGTTAGTCTATGTTGACCTTTAGCGACCCTGCCTACGAAGCTAGCGGGTTCATGTTCGGACAGTTTGATCCCCGGTTAGGTCAAATACTTTGTATGATAATTACATATACAGGGTTTTAAATACAGTAACAATTTTTTGAGTCATACTGACCAACTTTCCCTAAGGGACCAACCTCGAAAAAAATATCGATCCTCCCATATAAAACAACGTCGGCTGGCTAGCCAAAATATGAGAAGGACGAATTTTTTTCGCGATTTCGGGTTTGGTCTCATAGTGAAATCTTCAAAATGTGGTTACTGAATTGAATTTAACCCTGTAATGTGTTGCTGAAAGGTGAACGTATATAAAGTAAAGCGAAAAGGGTATTTAAAAAAGTTAAGTGTGAATCATTAAAATTATTTGATTTTATTCATAAATTCAAATTCAAATATTTATTCAGTAAATTGGCCACATACGGGCTCTTTTACACGTCAGTAATATAGAGTGAATCTACCAGCGCTTCGGACAAGACCATCATTGCGGAGAAGAAGCGCCGCAAGAAACTCCAGCAGAAGGTCATTTTTTCCAATATAAAATACAATAATACTTAAAAGTAAGTTACATTACAAGGTAATAAAGTAACAAATATTAATTATTAGAACTAGCACAAATGAAAACATTACAAATGTAAGGTCAAATACGTTACACTAAATGTAATGACTAGGAGAACAACACGACGAGGTCTCTTCGTCAAAAGCCATAACTAGAATAATTAACTGAACAAGTCCTTGCAGACGTGAACAGACCGGACCCCACAAACAGCACCCGTTCACGAGTATGACGCGTATCTCAGCCATAACTTTATTATAATCTGTTATTTGATGGTAAATGAACTACGTAATGTACAACAGTAAAACTCTATACATGTCAAACCATTTCGGTCGCGTCTACACTGAAACATCGGCGTTTTCTCATCACTATTCAATTTAATACTTATCTGGCAACATTTTATCTTCAATCTCGTGAAGTTCGTCACAATTGTCAAAGAAAATAATTCAACCGAATTCATATTATATAAATTCGGATGGATTATTTTATAATAATGTATTTAAGCTAGCTATATCAGTGACGAGCTTAATATCAAATAGATTTTTAGTGCCGTTAAGACGTTCCTATTGAAAACACTTCAACAACGGGCTCTCTAACGTTAGGTTTTTCCAATTTCCCTCATTCTCCTTCAATATTAAATTCGCAAAATCCTATAATAGTGAAACTTCATCAGCACTCTCGAAGCGTCAGCAAAAATGCAACAGGGGTAATTTATTAGCACTAAGTGGAAAATTTACGGAGCAAGTAAGACCGTAGTGGAACTAACTGGGTGTACGCCAGGCGAGCGAGGAGGATGGTAAAGAGGTGTAGGGCTAAGCAATAAAGTAATACCCTATTTTCATTACTAACGTAGATTATGTTTTTTTTAAGTTTTTGAAAGTTACTTATCACAACATTTAACTGATGATTACGTTAAGTATGTATTTTAACTACATGAATAGTTCAATATCAATTTCTGTTCAATCCCCAGTAACATTAAATATAGTGTTTATAATACGGCCGTGTCAAGCAAAGGCAAAAATATTGGTACACTTGATCATTCCATAAATTTGGACAGTTTCCTTGGAAATTGCGATAAAAGTGCTTAGTGTAAATAACATAGGTAGATCGTTATATTTTGTAGAGGTAAAAGCATACATAGCCTAGCTTTTAGATAAATTTGAAATGTAAGGATATTTGAATTTTTTTTATAAAGTTCAAACAACCATGAATCACCTTTACTGTAATAAAAACGAAATCTCAATACTTATTTGTATAATTTATCGTAGTTAATTTTCGACATGTTTTAAGTTTCATTAAATAATCTTTGAATGATTAAGATCGACTTTAAGATTAATGCTGATCCAATAAATTAAGCCCAAGTCGTCCTAAATCTAAAAACTTGTCCCCGATAAATTCTGAACAGTTTCAAACTTAGTGCTGCCACAAATTTGTCTTACAGCAACAGCTCTTGTAGCAGTACCTGTGTTTAGGAAATTCATTTTTTTAGATAGGCTTTTGTTGCCGACTGTACATTTTTGCAGTCATAATTTGCTTTTGGCATAATTTGCTTGGTGGTTAGAGACGTGGTCCTTTACAATGGACCTCATAAGAAAGCTCAAGGTCACCCAAAGGCCAATGGAAAGGACTATGCTCGTCGTATCTCTGCGAGATCGAATCAGAAATGAGGAAATCCGCAAAAAAACCAAAGTCACCGACATAGCCCAGCGAATTGCGAAACTTAAGTGGGAGTTGGCGGAAAGGTTCTAGAGTGGCGGCCGCGGACCGGAAAGCGAAGTGTTGGCAGGCCTTCCACGAGGTGTACCGACGGTCTGGTGAAGATCGCGGGAGGCCGATGGATGCGAGTAGTACAAAACCGGCCGTCGTGGAGATCCTTGGTGAAGGCCTATGTCCAGAAGTGGACGTCTTTCGGCTGATATGATGATGATGATGATGATGAATTTGCTTTTTGCTTATGGAGCCCGAAGTAACGAATCCAAACTTGCCCCATAGACGCACTTTACCCCAACTGACCTATTCTAAATTTCAGCCCATTCTAATCACGAACTGGCTCAAAGTAAACTTGCAAGTGACAAAACCAACAATTAAAGCGTATAAAAGCGTAAAAAAACACGTCAATAACACAAAAAGGGAAAGCCAAGTTTTCTTGGCTTGTGTTTTTACACTTTCAAACATTCTGATGTATTAATGAAATTAGTGAGAATTATCGTGTCGTTACTTACTACATCTCTAAGTAATATATAAAAATCTAAGTTTGTTTGTTCATTCGCATGCGCTGCAAACCGTTCATCTGATTGCGATAAATCTTGTCAACTTGCACTTGCGCGAAGGTTATTTTGCGGAAGGTTAAGGTCCAGCTAGTGCATTTAAAACATCAAATAGGCCTACTGTTTAATTTGAACCATTATTTCAATGTTCCTAAACTCTTACCTTAACTAGAAACGTCTTGTATATTTTGGCTGTTTAGTATTCTAGGTAAGAACTAAATTTTCAATTTCTTTTAACATTTTCTGATAATAATAATAAAAATAATTTAATAATAATTTCGAATAATATAAATATTTTAAATTCGATTAAGTATTTCTCAAAAAAATGTTTGATAGGCAATACAGTATATATAGGCAATATAATATATATATATATATTTATATTAAGTACTTATACTTAACTGCTGCTTGGCGCCAGATAAACTGGTAAGAGGGTCTATAGTGGGTCTACAGTCCGAATTATCGTTTGTCCTAAAACCATTTCCGCCTGAATTATAAAATGACCTAATATTTGTCAATCGTGTGTTAAAAGAAACACGACAGGATCCGATATCAATAAAGAAGTTAGTACCGTACTCACTCGTACAGTCGCCAAAAAAAACAATATTATTCGGCTAAAATTGTTCCGGTGTTTCAAAAAATCTTACACGTCAGCCGAATCACGAGGGAAGAACCGGCTCACAGGAGACCGTAATAAACTGTCGCGAAACACATTTTTCTTTAGTTACTGTGACGTTTATTACGGCTTAAATTTAAGTCGGCAGGGAGGCAAATTGTTAGAATTATTCAGGGGAAATTGCAACTTATGCTTGGCTTGACATTCCCTGATGAATGTTGGGTAGCTGGATGTGGCTCTATACTCGCTATACTCATATTCATATTCACCACTATTAAAGGGATTCCTTAATATTCTAAAGATATTTTACCTGATTAAAAATGTCGTAGGTTTACGTGGATTTCGTGTTGATAACATAGTAAATGTTCGTTTTAGGATTAGATAATAATAACATACGTATAGTGGACTCTCTGAACATTTGAACCTTTGTGATGTCTCAAAAATTATCGTAAAGAAACATTTATTATTATTATTATTATTAACTTTTATTTTTTGACCCCACGATGCAAATGAATATAAGACGACTTTTGAATAAAGACTGAGACGCTGAATTGCCAAGAAAGTTGATGAAAAAATGCATACATTCGAGACTTTTAATGGGCGTAAAGAATTTATAGTAAAATTCTTACAGTATGGTGACGTTATGTAGTTTAAAAACCGGGCAAGTGCGAGTCGGACTCGCGCACTGAGGGTTCCGTACACATTTGGCTGGTTTTTAGTATTTGTTGTTATTCTATAGGGTTTGTTCTATAATCATACCAAATTTGACGCTTGTATGTTTTACCGTTTTTACGATACAACAAAAATAAAAATAAGTTGAAAAAAAAACGTTTCCTTTATAATCTTTTTTTGTTAGTAAATCCGCCCTAAAAACACATATTTTGGAAAAGAAATCAACCCGCTATCTATTACGGTTCAAAATATACAGCTCTTTATAGTTAGGACAGACAGACAGACGGACAGACGGACGGACAGCGTAGGCATATTAATAGGGTCTCTAAAAACGAAAGGCTGGAAGACAAAATAGAAAAAAAAAAGAAGTGAATGCTGAAAAAACGACGTAGAGGTATCCTAGTAGAAACCATGTTACATTAAGGGTCTGGCCACATGTCCACGGCACGGCGCCGTATGCCGTATAACGGCGCGGTGCCGCCACCGTGCGACGGTACGGCGTCACGGTGCCGTGTACGGTGCGACGGCACGGCTTCACGGCGCCGTGTTCGGTGCGCCGGCACTGCGCCGTGTGCGGTGCGCCGGCACGGCGTCGTGCCACGGCACGGTGCCGTGTGGGGTGCACGGTGCACCGCTCGGTAGTTTTTGTTTTGCTGTTGCTTAGTAGTACGCACGCGTTTGCAACAAGCATCGTTTCAAAAATACAGTTTTTATCTTGATATGGACCGCGAAAGTGGTATTTTCCTGCTCCTACTGCTAAAACAAAAACTACCGAGTGGTGCACCGTGCACCGGTGCGGTGCACCGCACACGGCACCGTGAAGCCGTGCCGTCGCACCGTACACGGCACCGTGAAGCCGTGCCGTCGCACCGTATACGGCACCGTGACGCCACCACCGTCCGTCCGGAGGCACGCCACCGCACGGTGGCGGCACCGTGCCGTTATACGGCGGCGTAAGGCGCCGTGCCGTGGACATGTGGCCAGGCCCTAAGCCCAAATCCTAACAAAAAACTATTTTTATTTGATTCTAGTCACTTCTAGTTATAGTCCACGTCTTTGTATGTCACGTGTGAATACATATAAAGGGAATTTATTAAATAATTCCAGCAAGGTATACTTGAGACGGCAATGCTATTTAGTTAACTTTAATACGGGATCACTTATTAACACTTCAGAGGCGGAATAGAGCGGTTCGATTAAATCAATTACGCTTCAGTAACATTACTAGCACCTGGTAATAGTTATATTAGCAGTTACTTGGATAGCATTTACGATGTTTAATGACGACGCGGTTAGCTGATAGTGACCTTGCCTATGAAGCTAGCGGTCCCGGGTTTGAATCCCGGTATTGGCAGATGTGTGTGATGAGCGCGAGTATTTGTTCCTGAGTCATGGATAATTTCTATATATTTAAGTATATATTTCTCTATTTAAGTATGTATATCGTTGCCCATAGTACAAGCCTAGAGCTTATGTTGGGACTGGGTCAATTTGGAAGAGAAAAAAAAAATTTAGTACAAGCTCGGAGCTACTCTGTATCAGTAAGGAGGTAGGAGTTTGGTAGTGACTCGCCGTCTTGGAAACCTACATTACGAGACAGGAACAGACAGCGGGCGCGTAAGGATTCGTCATCTCGATCAGCTACTTCCGGCACCTCTGGTTCCTGGGAATCATGGCAAAGGAGTAACATAGACGTGACTTGGATGCCTACCAACCATTTTTCTAGAAAATAAAGTACATTTATTATATAACAATTACTAAACATTCAAAATTTGGAAATAGTTCTTGTACGAACCATAGTATATACGGAACCCTCGGTGCGCGAAGTGAAGAATGTCGTCCGAAGTCCGAGGGTGGTTCTTATGACGATAAAAATTGGATATATTTCAATTTTAAGGAGGGGAAACGGGAAGGGGAACTTTAAACGAAGCAAAACAAGGGCTCACTAGTTAAAAAGAAACACTATTTTATGATTCGTTATTATTTAAACGATAAATGCTCGTGACAGGAGTTCTAACACGTGTTAAAACTCGTTTATCTTTTATTTCACGCCGTTCTCAATCTAATGGTAGATCCCGTCATAGGTCTAAAACCAAACGCAACAGCGTCTACGCTGTAACGTTAGCGGAAAATAATAAATAATTTTATTAAGTATGCACTATGCACTCGCGTTTGGGCAAATTACCGTTTGAAAAGGTAAATAACAAATAAATAAGGTAAATACCATAGGCGAGAACACTTCTAGAAGTTGTTCTTATAGGTATAATACCAACGGCAAAGTGAACAAGTAATAAAACTAAAACCCTGAAATATAAAGAACTCAAAACGTGTTGGTAATTTAATTATCAGACTTTTCAGCTCGCTACTGTTTCTGTTCACGTGGCGATTTGGCTTTTCGAGGGCTCTTTGTATTCGGTGTTATTTGATATAGAATTATTTTAATAACACTGGAAAATATTGTGGTTTTGAAGTGAGGAAAGTATTATTACGTTCATCATTCATCATAATGAAGTCGGATAAAATAATAACTTTACTTCTTAGTCAGCTGGGTATAATTAATAATATGTGTTGTTAGAATATCAGCAGTTAGCTTATATAATATTAGCGTTATCAAGATCAAAATTACCACCAAAACCATCATCATTTAAGCATCTGTAACAATTCAGGTTGAGATTTCATGTAGTTATTTTGTGTTTTTACATAGCATGTGTGCAGAAGTTATTGTACAATAGCTAATAACTCTTGACTTGCTGGATATATATATATATATATCGTAACTGCGGTAGTTACAACAGCAGCAAATTCGGGCTAACTTTTGCGCTTTTGCCTTTTGCATCTTCATTGTCATCATCAAATTCTCAAGTAATAATTACCAGTAATTTTCATTTTATATTTTCTCAAATTAATCAGCCATTGTGTAACTGTTCCTCTCAAACTGTTGTGTATATCGCATCCGTGGTCGGTATATCAAGTCCTCATTTGAAGCCCGTAATTAGTATGGCCGCAGTACATGAATAAAACAGTAGCTGGAATAAATTATTGGGATAGTTGTGGGCTCGCTGGTAGATGTATTGGGATAATCTATTGTATCGTACACCTTTAGAATTAAAGTGACCTAATTCCAAGTTTTTTAGATTTTGAATTAGGTCTCTATAATAATGATTTTATGACTCGAAGTAGAACCGCTCGACCGATTTGGCCAATTCTTTTTTTTGTTGTGTTTGTAGAAGGACAAGGTTTTGATGTAAGTTTTTTTTTTAATTGCACCGCCGAAGCCAGGGTGGGCCGATAGTTTTCAATAAAAATGCAGTATTTATACTGTTATCATTTTGCTGTGCTGCAGCATGCCCTAGTTCCCTAATTAATTTTCTTGTTCAGTGCTGCAATAGGCTCTCTAGTACGCATGTTCGGTATAATCAATTAGCAGATCCTGCTCATTATCCTATACATGTATCACGTAACTATATTTATAATACGTTTAATTATAAATTAAATCAGTTTGTTTCAAATTACAAAAATAGTTGTCAGTCTCATTCCGATTAGAAACAGTAATATTTTACTCGACTGCGCGGAGCAAAAAGAAGGGTAATGTGGTTAAGAGTCTCATGTATGCATGTATGTGACTGAAAATCGGTTGTCCCACTCTAGCTCCTGAACTATTGGACCGATTTTAATAAACGGGGTGTCATATGATTCGTCAAAAACGTGCGAGTGTCATAGGCTGTATAAACATTATAAGAGATTATTACCTTTTGGGTATCGTCATCTAGAGTGTTGTACAGGGTGTCCCGCGGTAAAATGCACAAACGAATAATGTGATTTTAACACGGAAAAAAATTAAAAAGAAATGTATGGGGTTTACATTAATAATTATTGTAAACTCTATGCAAAATTAAAAAGAAAAATTGTTTAGTTTTTTTTTTAATGCGATAAAATCACATTTAGTTTCACCCTTATTCGTTTGAGTACTTTATCGAGGGACATCCTGTACAATGGCATCATCAAAAAGTATTTTGAGCCAATTTTTGCAAAGACAACTTTTCCGTATTTCTAAAAAATCTAGAGCGGTAGTATTTCCTAGGTTTTATTTAACTCTCGCTTCACAAATATTTGTAAAGGAAAAAGAGCAAAACAAAACACGGTCAGTATCAATATTGCTGAAGCCATGTCGATAGGTTATTTTTTATTCTAAAAAATGTATTCCCCGATGTAACGGTGACGCAAAGAACGAAATCCCGGGCAACGCTTGATGAATATAATCCCTGTAAAAAAGTGGTTCCCCGTCAAGCTTGCCCGGGGCACGCATGGCCTAAATTAAATTTGTATCGACGCATATCCGAATCGTATCGGACGGTACAGGATATTCCCGGCAAAAAAGCAATTTCGTGGCGGTAATTTTTTGCGAGTTACATAGAAAAGTAAATCGAATTATATTCTATTTGGGATTTTTACCTGACTGCGCGACGAAAAAGGGTAATTTGTTAACCCTTTAAGGCATAAGCAACCAGGGGTCAATTTTTTTTTAAATATTTA
The DNA here is from genome assembly GCA_963241965.1 of Tortrix viridana. Classification (NCBI taxonomy): domain Eukaryota; kingdom Metazoa; phylum Arthropoda; class Insecta; order Lepidoptera; family Tortricidae; genus Tortrix; species Tortrix viridana. Next base: position 2,138,236 of record OY725189.1, on the reverse strand, counting down.
TCTTATTGTTTTTCACAAAAAAAATATGGTTGTAAATATATTCCCTTCTGCCTTATAAAGGGTTATCAGTTTAGTTGTATGTATGTATGTATGTATGTGACCAAAAATCGGATGTTCCACTCTAGCTCCTAAACTATTGGACCGATTATAATAAAAGGGGTATCATTATGATTCTTCAAAAACGTGCAAGTGTCATAGTGTATATAAAAATTATAAGGATGCGTCATACTAATAATCAGTCGGGTTTTAGTTTGCTACTTTTTTCTCAGTAGAAGTCATTTATCGGGTTTCCGTACCGAATTTTCCGGAATAAAAAGTATGCTATATGTTAATCCAGGGTATACGCTATCTCCATTCCAAATTTCAACCAAATCCGTATAGCCGTTGCAGCGTGAAAGAATAACAAAGTAACACACACATACACACACACACACACACAAACTTTCGCATTTATAATATAGTTTTAATAAAAACGTAAAAGAAACTTGTATAATTAATTGCTTTATTAAGTACTTGTTTACGACGTTTTTTTTGTATATTTGTTCACTCTTTATTATTATTATTTTATTTAAAAAGCTTACGAGCGAAATATTTTTTGCCGCATTTATTTTTGGTTTGACCTACATTCGCCTGAATAAAGGCTTAAAGGGTGTCATGGGTCGTTTTACTTTACATGTATATTAAAAATCGGTTAAGTGCGAGTCGGACATGCGCACCGGAGGTGTTTCAAAAAGAAAATTCTAGAAAATCAGGTTCAAAATATGCTGTTCATTTTTACTCGTCTACAATTTCTACATTTATTATTACGAATAAAATAAGCAGTTAGGGTGATGGCACCAGTGTTTGACACTTTAAGCTGACAGGCACCAATAATGGACACTTCAACCTTAATTCAATGATCATACGGTTATAAATTTATCGTTGCGAAACAAATGAATAACCCTTATCTTCTTCAAAATAAGAATCATGTGTCCATTATAGGTCCTTGTCCATTACTGGTGCCATCACCCTAAGTATTTATAGGTAAGTCTGGATTTTTATAGATTTTTTACCGCATAAACTTCAGATAAATGGGTATTTTTTTGTATAAATTTTTGGTCACAATATAAATCTAATAACATAACGATAAAGTTTATAATTTAAGCAACCAAAATAATTATCTAATGCAATTTTACAAAACAAAATTCGTTTAGTAAACTGGAATTTGTTCACGATTAGGCTTTAATTGGCTAAAATAGAAAATTGTTTTTTTAATGATATTTTATGAAATAGAGTTGTATTTCCCGATTAATTAACTGTTTTTTCAAGAAAAAAGAATTTAACACTTGAATATGAGTGCTGCTCATTTTTTGCCCGTTTCTTTTTGTTAAACGCGTCGTTTAAAGTAAAGATGATTAATATCCAATTCCATTAACTTACAAATTTAGAGTTATCTCCAAAATTTAGTTGAGCTCTCAATTTCTTTGAAACAAATTCCACTTTGTTATCATCTCAAATTAATATTTAAAAGTTAACTTAATAACCCGTCCTTCGTTTCGAGGGATTTCTTAATAATTCATTGTCAGAAAATATGGTTTTTGTAAATTAAAACGTTTCGGAGTCGGTTTCAGGGGCAATTTTCTTGGAATTCTTTATTGACTTGGAGCATGATACGGTTACATATTTAATGCGTTTCAGTCAACGTTTTAAGTAATGAAGGACTTTGTAGGACCTTGTCACGGAAGTCCATTTTTATACGTTATTTACCAATATATTATTTTGTAATTTTTACCATGAATGTACAGTCGAGTTCATAAATATGTGTACATTTTAGTACCTTGTCACTTTAATCGCTGTGACATTTCATAAATGGCAGTTTAACATGGCATTAATTAGACAAGGTACTAAAATGTACACATATTTATGAACTCGACTGTACCTAGAGCACGAACTTATCCTTTTATCGAGTGCCTACGTAACGTTACTGTATCGTCATTGAGTGAATTTTGTATCGCGTTGAAAACAGCGCCCCGTGTCCGTATTTAGTACTAACAATTCCTAGCACGAACTTTGAAGTTGATATTTTACTTCGTCATCGAGAAGTAAATGTGAAATATACAATAATTTATGGAAACGCGAGTCTGTTTCAAAGGTTCGTGCTTACGGGTTTGGCATAAGGTGCGTTTTTGAATCGTTTTTGTGATTTGAAAACGTGACGTATGATTGAAATGTTCGTGCTCCGGCTACAGCCCTTCCAAAACCGCACAATAAAACCGCAAAATAACCAAAAGATGAAATTCATACAACGTTTCTCTGGGCGTCTAGCCAAGTGTCACATGCATGTGACAGCGTAGCGTCTACGTAGCGTTTCTGAGCCCTTAGCCAAGATGCCCATCGCTAACTAGCGTTTCTATTCGCTTAGTTTTTAAACCAATCGCGTCATTGGTAGGTCACGTCATACGGAGAGTCACGTGATCTACCAGTGACGCGATTGGTTTAAAAACGAAATGAATAGAAACGCTAGTTAGTGATGGGCATCTTGGCTAAGGGTTCTGTTCGTTTCGTTTTTAAACCAATCGCGTCACTGGTAGATAACGTGATACGATAAGTCAGGTGGTACCAATGACGCGATTGGACTAGAGACGAAACTAACAGAAACCCTACGGAGCGTGTGGCACTTGGCTATAGGCTCTGGTCATTGTTACACAACGGAGAATGAATGAATGAATGAATGAATAGTTTATTTGCATAAAAAACAGTTTGAAATATTTTTGCGCTAAATTTAACTAGCACTTATACCAAATTAAGAAACGAATCACAATTTCGCTTAAACAAGAGTAAACTTAAACGTTCCTGAATGTACGACTAAATTAAATGATTACAGTCTTATTTTAAATGAAATGTTAGCTATAATTGTTTACTCATCTGCTTTACAATTTATTTTTATTACATAATCATTTTAATAAATTAGTAGAGTAGAGTCTCTAGGTGAAATTAAATAACGTTAAAAAAAATAACCTGTAATTAAATTCGCGTTGTGAAAAATCAGCTGTCGCCAGCAGGCGGAACGCAACTTTGCGAGTAAATCTCCGGGTAGGTTGCTGCGGCTACCCTCGTTGTGTACAACTTACCTTGTTTCTTAGGGGAGTTTCATATTTATGGCGAGTCGGACTTGGCCCGTTTATTATGGGCACGCTGGTGATTGCTTTTTGCTTTCCGCCGTTTCTGTTTGTTAAGAGGCGTCGTACAGCGAGGTGATGACGTGGCTTTTTTGTTTTTGTTGATTATTGAAAGCAAATTAATTTTATTTAGCACAAGCAGTCTTCGCTCGGATCGAAACCGAATTTTCATCGATTTTCTATACTAAAACAAAAAAAAGCTGGGGTTCGAACCCGCAGTCTTGGCGTAGTAGGCCAACGCACTAACCATCAGTATATTCAGACGGTGGCAGCCGCCCCGAAATTACGAAGGATATTGCGCGGGAAATCGTTTTGCGTGAAAATACGGGGAAAACTAATCTTCCCAGATTTGAGATCTAACTAGATTGAATTTTGAACCCCGTCGCCATTTTCATCGAAATCGTTAGAGCCATTTTCGCAAACGTTTTAAATATATTATTATAAATGTTTCTCGTTTAATAGTATAACATGTGACCTAGTTAATTCGTAAATATAATAAAAATAATTTAAATCAAAGAGAAGATTTTTATTATATTATATTACGTTTAATTAACTTTGGCTACTTTCTGTTTTTGTAGGTACTAATACATTGCTAAAAAGTCAAACATATTTCACAACCGACGCGTAGGCACTAAAAAAACTCCCAACTTCAACCGTATCTTCCCGAAACTTGAAAGTTTTCAACTTATATTGTATCTAAGTTGGCAATTTCTAAAGTTACATAGGAACAGCGCTAAACGTACTTATTACATAAAGGTTCCTCACAACTCCACCGATGCCAGCGTAAAGATACCTGTTCACGGTGCGACTGGTAAACATCGACTGTGCTTCAAACTTTCAAGTTTGAGTCTTTTGTTTATTAAATGCTCTAGTTACCTGGTTTTAAGCAAATTGTGGTTTATATTTAACTTCGGGATTACGTGGGAATTTGCGTAAGTTTGTTTTGAAGTGAATATCTATTTTGTTACTTGGTTCTTCGAGGCAGGCACGCGTTGATACTTTTTTAAAGTGAAAGAAGAAGAAGAAGTGAGTGAAGTGTGTTGTTGAAGTATGTCATCGTGTAATATGGAGCTACAGTAGGAGAACTAAATTACACTGTTTGACACTTGGTTGATTTATTATATTTTTTTTATCTTGTTAATGTTTTATTTTTATTAATAATTTTTATAATAGTATTGGTGTTAATATACAAAAATAAAAACTATCACGACTTAGTAGGCGCCTGGCAGACTGAAATGTCATAAATACAAAGAATCATCTGAAATAGCAATAAGTAGTATAGGTACTTTAAACAAAATTGAACCTGAGGTTTTAAGCACCCGTATTTAATTTATATGAAAGGCTATTCCTTTAAATATTAAGAAAAGAAAAGAAGAAATAACAGTAGGAAGAAGAAAATTAATCTTTCAATAGCGTTGATAGATTTAAAACAGTCCATTACGAACTGACGACATACTTTTTTGAATGAGTAACTTTTAAAAGTTGCTCAAGAATTAATCCAGTCGTCTCGTGAATACTTTTCTTTAGCCGTGGCGCAATTAAAGCAGAGGCTGATACAAGACCCGCAATTACTTTTAGTCTGAAGTTTTAAAATGTTTGTTTTCGTTGTCTCCGCGTTTGGCGCGGCTGCCATCTTGTTTTACTAGAATTTCGGTCTTTGTACGCAATATTTTTTTGTATATATTAGAAGATTTTTGTATCTTAGCAAGCATGCTGGAGAAGCTGGATGAGAATGGCCTCGGGTGGTGCACGGTGGCGCACAATGGGAGAGGCCAATGTTCAGCAGTGGAATGATGATGATAATGATTGTTATGGTGGTGGTGATGATGAGTAAGCTTGTGTATAAAAGAATGTTGAGAATAATCCGGGATCCATAATTCAGTCAGCCTTGGCCAAAAGTATTGCGCACTCCATTTTTCCTGTGTAACTTACAAAAAAATTAGGTATTATTTTTCAATTTCAAAAATACTCAAAGGCGTATATATAATAAGTGTTTTAACATGTGCAAATCATAAGTAGATATCATTTCGAAGGAGCCATTTGCGTGTGAAAACTGAAGCTAGAAAAAGTCGGGTTTTGCAATAAAATGACAAAGACAAAGACAAAGACATTTATTGCAAGAACACAGAATGATTAAAAATGCCCGTTTTAAAGTTTGACTTTTATATGAAAAACGCATGGGTGCTCAATACTTTTCGCCAAGGCTTTAGTTTGTTTTTTGTTTATTTATGGTGATAGGAAATGCTGATATTACAGTATAGCTATGTCTACACCAGTGCACTTTCACGTTCATCTTGCGCTTTCACTTTCGTGTTTCAACAATTCGTTTGCGTCAAGCGCATGCATAACGAGGGTGACACTGAATCTTCAATAAAATCCAATGTTTTGACTTTATCTTTATATAATTTTATTTGCAAAATATTGCACGTCAACCCAACGGTGACGGATCAGCGTGCGCTACGGGCACGCGCTGCTGTCAAACAAGTTTGAGCGCATGCGTTATTGAATGCGCTGAGGTTGCAGAGGCATGCGTCAAAGGAAAGCGCGTGAACGTGAGAGCGCACTGGTGTAGACATAGCTTATCGTATCTTTACGTGCTGCAGTTTTCCTACTAGTATTTTTTTTATTCAAACACATAAATTCGGTGCTCCATAATGGCCGCTGGGAGCAGGAACCGAACATTCCCGATTTCCCACGAATATATGAAATTATTGGTAATGGATTTTGACTCGCGCCAATATCGGTGCATAATTGCATCAACCAACCGCTGAGAGGGACACGCGTGCCACCATGTTTAATACGATTGCGTCAAAGAGCGCATTAGGTTCATTTTGCTTTGAAAGCTTAAAAACTTAGGTCGCAGTGCCGCTTTTATTAAAAAACCAATAAATGTACGAAACTGAAATTTTATTATATTATAAATATATTTTGCGTGCATTTGCGTTATTTAATAGCCCATTAAAAAGTGAATTTTACGCAAATATTAATTAATAATAATATTAATTTTAATTTAAGGTTTTCTTTCGCCAAATCCAAATATTTTCCTTCAATTAGGTATTAAATTATTTTTCAGGTGAGTAAAAATGTAAATAACCTAAAATAATTAAGTTTTGCAAGTATGGTGTAGTAAGCGTTCGTGTTAAAATATTTTGTTCTCATTTTGTTCCTTGGAACTATGATTATTTTTGTATTGAACATTAATAACAAATAAACGAAACAAAGTCTAAACCATTTTTTAATCTTATATAGCTTACCTAACAAAAAAATCTGTTCCATATCTTTTTAGTATATATAATACGCTGAACAAAAACAATAGCAGTACGAAAATGAGTAACTATGGTCTTTACGTGCTGAAAGCTATCAGCGATGTTATTCCTTACCGCAAGAAATGAACGCCACGAAACATTTATTTCACTCTTCTACGTTGTAGCATAGACAAATGAAGAATTCTTTATTTACTAGCGACCCGCCGCAGCGTCGCACGGGAGCAATTATTCAAAAATTTCCTTTCATACTAAAACTAGTTCTGACAATTACGAACAATAAAAATAACAAATCGATCGAGTCGTTCTCATATTATGATGATTTGTCTTTGTTTCTAATAATAATTTGTTCTAATTATAACTTGATATAATGCTCGTAGTTCCATAAAGCCGAGTTGCGTCTCGCAATCAACCTAACACTCTTGAAACTGAAACTGAAATTTTGTTTAAAATATGTTAGAACAATTGATATAATATTATGGAAATTAAACATTATGGGTACTTAAACATTATGGCTAACATTTATGATAATGGGTTATGACAAATGACTTTAGAACAAACGACGTTATGACAAAAGAAGGTCTTAGTTCTCTCAGCTACAGGGGTTTTGAAAATAACGTTCTGTCGACGAAATGGGGGTATTAAGGAATAACAGTACAGAACAGATAAGGTTAGAAATATTAAGGGCGAAAGACCTTGAGGGCGATTCGCTCCGAGGGTCCGGCAGATAGGAATCTGGCCTGCGTAACCCTAATTATTTTATCTTACGTACTGTTTACGGTATGAGCGCCAGTAAAATATAAGTTGCGTGTTGATTATTGTTGATGTCATATGTTGCTTCATAAAATGTATGTTGTATCTATTATGTAAGGAACTAATAAATTACGATTATTTTCATTAGTGTACGAAGCTGGTGGTTCCGGGTTCGAAACCCGGTAAAGACAAAATATTGTGTAATTGTTTGAGCCCCGACTCACCATAGAGTTGTACCACAATCTATACTAAATTATAAATGCGAAAGTAACTCTGTCTGTCTGTTACATTTTCACGCTTATACCGCTAAACCGATTTAGATAAAATTTGGTATGGAGATAGTTTGAGTCCCGAGGTAGGACATAGGATACTTTTTATGCCGGAAAATTGGAGTTCCCGTGGGAGAAGCGATAAACGAATTCTACGCAAACGGAGTCAAGGGCAAAACAAAAGCTAGTGACATTATAAAACAATTTTGTTTGACACTTCTAACGATTTTAATTATATCGTTCTACTCGTATGACGGATGCAAGCGGCGCAGGACCGGTCCTTGTGGCAAACCTTGGGGGAGGCCTATGTCCAGCAGTGGACGTCTTTCGGCTGAAATGATGGTGACGACTCGTATGACGGATCAGGGTTCAATTTTGCCTTTATTACTTCTGTATTTATTTGTCTAGGTACAAGTACTTATCCATATCACGAGTCTAGTTTTAAATGTGGAACTAGTTCTTATCTCGTACTAATATGATTTGTGTTATTTCTTGCTGTACAATAAAGAGTTCATAGTATTTATTTTTTGAACTGAGCTTATGAATAGACAAAACCATTGTATCTATAAATACTATTATCTGTTTAGTTCTGGCAAACACAAGCTTACTGATTTTATTCTTTTAAGGCCATAGAGCCTATAATTCATTGAAAAAAAGTATTCCGTAATCCATTTTCTACGAAGTGCATTCCTGTTGAGAGTCGGGGTAGCGAAATGGAAAACGAGTTATGAATGCTGTTCTTTTAGTGTATTTGTAATCTACTGTTCGAGGAAGTATTATTAACTATTACCCTTACAAGGTTAGTATAATCTACTCGTTATCATAGTTTGCGGTTAACCACTCAATGGTACTTACCTATTGTCTTCTTTAAGTGGATAAGCTCAGTTCAAAAAATAAAGACAATACATACATTTAATGACCGCGACGCTTCGATCCAACTTCCCACAAGTTTGGATCCTGACAGATCTCCAGATCAACAAAAGTGAAACTGTAATCCATTGTAGTGTAAGTTTAGTAAATAACGCCGCGACATTGACGGAATGCTTCTGTGCGACCCGCGAAATAGAATTACTTTATGCCAGGGGCAGGGACAACTTTCCATGACTTGTTTGTCGCTCGGACTCTTTCTGACTAGTCTGTTACGATAGAGACACACTGAGCGACAAGCGAGAAAATATAAAATGTGCTAGATGTACAGGGAAATGGTTTGAGAGAAGTAATTACAGCGCACTAGCGCCATCTAGGCGGGAAAGATTCTATATAATTATATTTTTACAATTAAATTTGACAATTTAAAATGCTCAAAAGTTATCACTTATCATAGTATGGGTTGATACTGACAGGACAGGCAATTCTGTATACATTGCAAATTCGACGAGTTTTTGCATCAGTGGTTTTCAGAATAAATCGCAATTTACCCCGAATTGTCACATGTCACCTGTCAGTGTCAACTTGGTTAAATAGGGGGTAGGTATACTTATCGATATTTACAAAAAGGTTACGATTACGGTAAGTTTACCAATTTACCTATTTATTACTATTTCCGAACCCCTGAACTGTTAACATCGTAGGTAGAGTCACTGCCACCTAAGGTCTCTGTCGTCAAAAAAAATGTTAAAATGATAGTTTATACAATAAACGACTACACTAACAGTTATTGATGACGCAAATATCTATTGACAAAATATTTTAATACAATCTAGTTAAATAAAACCTTATAACCACAACATTAACGAACTACTTTGTTACTCACATAAAATTAATTTCTTACTAACTTTGTTAAATGTAAAAACGTACAAAACTTAAACTCTCTCGTCTTATCTCTGCCTAAAAAAAGGAAGAAAACTTTCATCTTATCCCGCTTCTACTTCCTTTGATGATTTTTCAAGTAGTTCGCAAAATAGTTTCGGTTAGTTTTAACTTGCGTAATATGTAAGAGAAAGTTTGCCCTGGAAATAAAATTATTTGTAGAGTTCCTTTGCTCTGTTAAAAGCCATAAAACAAAAGTTACTCCTCGTTTATAGGGCCCTAGCCATGAACACTACTCTAATTGAATAATTGAATACAATAAATTGAAGCTAAAAAAATACCTTGAATTACGTCATGGGTCTTTTGTATCTTTTTCTCCTGAAATACAGAAAAAAACCGTTCAACTGCGAGTCGAACCGAAGAGAACACGGTCGAAACGTCGAGGTATTTATATGTTTTAGTTGTATAACAGTAAACGACCAAGCTGTTAACCTGCCGCGTACTCGTAACGGGCAGAAGGATCAAGTTATGATTGGGGTCAAATTTATAAACGAGATATTTAATGCATTGAGCGAAGTTCAAAGATTTTTGTCAGCTGACAGTCGACTTGGACATACTTGAAATTTTATATTGTAGAAAAAAAACTATCGCGTGTATAACACTACCTAAATAATATTACTTTCTACTGTCTTCCTACTAACAACATATAAAGAGGTAAAAGTTGCTATGCATGAACTTTTTAACAGATTTAAATGAAGAGAAAGAACTTTTTTCAATAAGCAAACGCAGACAAAGGCGTGGGCAATATATAATGTAATTACGAATTAAATTCCAAAACATCTTGATACAAATTACGCCGTTTAATAGCGCACATTCCAAACGTAACGTAATACGAGACATTAACAAGGCCGTAACGCAACTATACGAGTCGGTAACGTAATAATGATGACGTCACTACGTGATGCTGGTGACGCAAACAAGATGCGAGCGTGACGGGGAGGCAGAACGAGGGTGGGTTGTAAGTCAGGAGCGGTGGCGTGTCTCCAACTTTGTTCACTTCCTTAAGAGGTTAATCACAATAATAACTAATTAATAAAATTATGTTAATGTTGGAAATGATCTCGAAAGATCTCCAATAATGATATAATATAATATTACACAGAACACATTAACTTAAACCAGATGCATAGAGTTATAATAGACGAAGTTCCTACTACTATTCTGCCGGTACTTGGTTTCTAATTTGGTTAATAATAGAGACATTGATTTTTCCTACCACAGCAAACGACTTGCTAGTCGACTATTGAGTATCGAGTTCTTAAAACGACAGGTAAAAAATTAATCGCATGTGAAATAACATCTCAACAATCTCAAAAAACGATTTACCATTTCATTTCTATTACTGAATGAAAGTTTCGAGCGTATTTTTAAAATCGACCCGCTATTTTCCGCTAATCGCTAATAACTTGTGGCTTATACCGCATTGCAACGCGATACCCTCTCGAACGAACTCGTAAAACAGTAAACACGCAGTAGCGCTGTGTTACAAATTAGACAGGTGAGCAGATACCTATAGCGCGGAGTTAGTGCGTAAGTTGATTGTGCGGCGAATACATAAGTCGAGTATGTCGCGTATGTCGCTTATGTCGAGTATCTGTTTTGTATTACAATGGAAACAAGATACTATCGCTGTCTTAGGCTGCCTTTCCACTGAGGCGGAGACGAGCGGAGCGGAGATGAGCCGTGTAGGAATCGACCAAACATATTAGTTGTAATCCACATCGCGTCTCCGCTCCGCTTCAATGGTAATAGTCAAGCGGAGACGAGTGGTGCGGAGAGGAGCCGTGTAGGAATCGACCAATCACATTGATTGTAATCCACATCTCGTCTCCGCTCCGCTTCAATGGAAACAGTCAAGCGGAGACGACCGTATCAAATTTGTATAGTAGGTACGCCACTCATCTCCGCTCGTCCTCGCCTCTGTGGAATCACATACCTCGTTTCACAGCTCCGCTCACTCATCTCCGCTCGTCTCCGCCTCTATGGAAAGGCAGCCTTAGGGTCGTATTAATAAACTGAAGCTTATATACCCGTTTCGAGACACGTCAAAGTAAATATACAATCGAATTGATAACCTCATATTTTGAAGTCGGTTAACAAGTAACATATAGCTGAAATTTCTGACATGTTCTAAGACGGGGCTCTCTAGGGCCCGCATGGTCGCATTTATCGCGGTGGTAAGTGTGGATAAAGCATCCGTCTCTCTCGCACTTACATAATGGTCATAAAGCATCCGTCTCTCCCGCACTTACATAATGGTCATAAAGCATCCGTCTCTCCCGCACTTACATAATGGTCAGAAAGTGACAGGATGCTTTATCCACGTCCACGTAAGCACGTATTCGGCCCGCGAGATCAGTTTTTAATAAGTTAATAAAATCATATCAATTATCATACTTTTCCATAGAAGTGAATGATTGAAAAGTCCATGAAGATATAGTACAGTCGAGGACAGAATTATGTATAGTTTTGGACCTTATTACAATGGAATAAGGTGAAAAAGTGTAAACATCTAGGAGACCGAGCGTCGTCGCTCGGGTCGAAACCGAATTGTCATCGATTTTCTATACAAAAACTAAAAGAAAACAAAAAACGATCCATACCCAAGCAGCACACAGGCTGTATAAGAGCTTATACAGCCCTTATAATGCTGAAACTAGAGTTATAATGGCTGTATAGGCTCTTATACAGCTTGCGTGCTACTTGGGATAGCTGGGGTTCGAACCCGCAGTGTTTGCGTAGTAGGCCAAAGCTCTAACCATCAGTCTATTCAGACGGCGGCAGCCGCCCCGAAATTACGATCCATACTGCGCGGGAAATCTTTATGCGTGAAAATACGGGGAAAACGAATTTTCCCAGATATGAGACCTAGCTAGATCAAATTTTCGCCCCCGTAAACCCGCGTGTCGCAATTTTCATCGAAATCATTATAACCATAGACAACCCGAGGCGACATAATACATTCATAGAAAACGAGAAGCGTTGGCATTTTACGGGTTAATTAATTTCCCAAACTAACCCTTTGGGTCAAAACGACCCCCAGTGGACTAATGGAAAAGTTATTTTCAAACTGAGATTTGTGACGTTCTCAATATAAAGGGACCTTATGGAGGAAGGCAGTTACGCTCTTCTTATTCTTGTAACTATACGAATACTATGGTAACTGTTCGAAAAACGGCGTAACAACCTGCCTCCATAAGGTCCCTTTATATTGAGAACGTCACATTTATTTTACATTCATAGCTTATTTTGTTTTAATGTTTGGTTGGCTTCATTTGTGTAAAATTATTATTGCGTATATTTTGGCCAAAATGCATGTAGTTTTGTTCCGCGCGGAGCTGACTTATTTTAGCAGGCCAGCGGGCTTAGCATGCAGTCACAAGATAATTGACAGGTGCTAGGGAAACTAATATTCCATATTCTAACGTAAGACTTAACGCTTAAGGTTTAAAATAAAAGTGTCTTGTCTTGACTTTTATTATATCTTTTATTAATAAGCGACTATTGCGATTTTCTCATTTTTATAGCGATTTTATCAAGAAGAATCCGATCCAGTAATGAATAATTCTCTAAAAGAACGCTTCTTTTTGTATTGGCAAGTTTAATGACAATGAAGAATCGACGAGTCTGCACAGGAACAACTTGAAAAGCCTGATCAATCTTTAAGACAGGGAACAAGTACCCTTTCAACAAACTGAAAAAAACTGTGCTTTATGTACCATTTAATTTATGTCCTACTAGTTTTTCCCGCGACTTCGTCCGCGTAGAAGTCGATTACCACTGCTCCCTCGGGAACTGTCCAAATTTGTAGAATAAAAATTATCCCATGTCCTTCCCCGGCACTCAAGCATTCTCCATACCCAATTTCATCGAAATTGGATCAGCCGTTTAGCCGTGAAAGCGTAACTAACAAACAAACAAACTCACGTTCGCATTTATAATATTAGTAAGGATACGGATACTCAACGATGACGTCACAGCTCACTATAATATTATCGAATTGTCCTTTTATAGTTTTTTTCATTTATTTAAAAATCAAAAATAAGTCAAGTTGCCGTCGTATAAGAGTTTAATTTTATCATCAGTGTATAATAAATATAATAATTAACAAAAAAAATAAAACTGTCTTCTAAAACCCACTGAAAATGGTTAATTAAAGACTGGCCTCCTAAGAGTCCTAGGAATTGCCTATTTAGGGCCTAATAGGTACTTGAAATATATCCGAACCGGTGTCAAGTAGTATCAGATTCTGACTTGGTGACAATGAAACCACTTCGGGACTAAACCTTTCAAACAAAAAAAAAAACAAAATCGGTCCACAATTGACAGAGAAATCGGTGAACATACTTATATAAAAACATACAGCCGAATATAGAACCTTCTCCTTTTTTAAATTTGGTTAAAAACCATTTGTACTGCCATCTGTTAACTTTAAAAACGTGTTGCTTCAAATAAACCAGTTAGTTTACCCAAAATAAAGTAGCAAGCAAATCCCAGAAACTATTCAGCGCAACAAGCCTGGACCAACTTACTGACATGCAAATGAATAGACATTTCATTTGCGTAATGTCAGCTGACATAATAGCCTCCACTAGTTCCGTCGAGATAGACTTTCTATAGTACATTTGAATTACAATGTAATTTCATTAGAGTCCTCAGCTTTATAATTAAGTTTTTAACATTTTGTTTTGTTATTTAGCATAAACAAAAACCAAAGTAATCTGATCGACTAGCTGATGAAGTTAGTTAAAATATGTGTAGCCAAATAAGTACAATTAATTATTGCAATAAAACCCCATGACAGGACGCTTATCAAGCGACCGCAATGACGCATATGAATAACGCGTTTAATGACGCATTAATTTAATGTGTTTGATTACTATTTCGTGGCTGTTTTTGTTCACATTGTAGTGGTTAAACGAAATGGTAGTTTTCTATTATTTTGACCACGCTATTAGAATAGTTATTTTTCTCTGATTTCTCAATACATCACTGATGTGTTTGTGATGTGATGAAGAGCATGATTTTTATATTGTGTCTCGAACGATCTAAATGCACACAGATAATAGTTAAAATTTCAGAATTACACTAAAATTCTTTGCTTAAGTTCTGCAAGGCCTCATAAGTAAAAGCTAGTAAAAAATACTTTAACGAATTGAAAAGTAAATTTGAGTATCACCTACAGGCCCCCTAACAAGCATGCACGAAATAAAATTTTACAGGTGCTAGAGAAATGAAATTATCAATTCCATATTCTAACGTAAGACTTAACGCTTAAGGTTTAAAATAAGTCTTGATAAAATTATCTATAAAAAGTGAAAATCGCTAGGTATAGTCGCTTAGTAATAAAAGTTAATAAAAGTCAGGACGAGACACTTATTTTAAACCTTAAGCGTTAAGTTTTACGTTAGAATATGGAATTGATAATTTCATTTCTCTAGCACCTGTAAAATTTTATTTCGTGCATGCTTGTTAGGGGGCCTGTAGGTGATACTCAAATTTACTTTTCAATTCGTTAAAGTATTTTTCATGCATGTTAAGCCCGCAGGACGTTAAAATTCGGTACCGTGCTTGCGATTTGAAGAAGAAGAAGAATTGTTGCAGGTGTGTGAGTCGTGATCACTCACCATCATTATTGCCCGTTGATGGTTTCCAATAAATAAATAGCAAATTATAATGGCTATAACGTGCCAAGTTTTCTATAAACGTAATAAAAAGCTAGTCTAGGCCACGAGCAAAACTTATTTCACCCCGGATTGATGTCTCCATTACGCGCCGAGTATCTGTGTCAAGGGTAAAACGTTTATCTCCAAGCACGATGCACTGTCTAAGCAGCACAAAAGCTGTATAACAGCTTATACAGCACTTATAACGCTGAAACTAGAGTTATAATGGCTATTATACAGCTTTTGTGCTACCTGGGTAGGTATGTTTTCATGGTTTTATAAAACCACTACTACTGTTTTACTATAGTAAATAAACTATTTTGTTAACTGTTAGAAGGATTTTATTAATATTAGGGGAATTATTTGGCGAGCTCTCAGATATTATATTTAGATAAAAATAACTGCCTAAAGAAGTGTTCTTATAGAACCCTCAACTTAAACTGGAGTTAAACAACATACGCGACTAGTTTGTCGCTCGGATATCTCTTTCTTACTAGTCTGTTATAATAGAGACGCACTGAGTGACAAGTGAGAAAATATTAGTTGTGCTAGCCATTTTCAGCTATAAAACCGTTGCGTGCGGCCCCCTAATTTATTTCCACCTTATCGAGTATTTAACATCTGGATAAGTGAGTTCAAAGAAAGTGGCGTTTAATTTGGTTAAAGTTTGACTGGTTTGAACAAGTTTGGAAATTGAATGGTATAGGTCAATCTTCTTTAAGGTTGCGTGATGTTATTAGATTAAGATTTGAATTGAATTAAATAAAAAAAAACAGTTGTATGCTAAAAAGTGTTATTGACGGCAATCAAGTACATTTTTGTAAACGATGGAAAGTACGAAAATGGACGAGTGTTATAGAAGTTATAGATTTCATCAGTTGCGTTTTCCACTGAGGCAGAAAATAGAGCTTTTCACAACTACTGCAAGGAAGAAAATAAAAACGTTTCACATATAATAAGCAGTGATCGGGGTTTTGGATGCAATTCGCGGGATTTCAAGTCGTAATCATAGTATAGATGTGACTATAATCCCACGACCGCGTCTCTACAAAAAAATGTGTTTTTTCAATAATAAAAACATTAATTTCAATCGTTGACCTATAATTTCGATTGATATCATGTAAAATAAAATAGAATAATTATCGTCCAACATCAATGCAAATCCCGAGATCCCGGGCATATCCATTATTGCCTAGCATAATGTTTAAGGTCAATCACCCCAGATTGCACTGGGGATTCCGATCACTGTGAGATATGACAAAAACCTGTCCTATATCAAACCACACGAAGCCCGGAATCCCGCGGCATATCCATACTAGCATAATGATTGAGGTCATTCACCCCGAGTCGCATCCAAAACCCCGATCACTGATAATAAGTAAGTAAATAGTTTTAATACACAATCATTTATAAACACACCATAACGTAAAAAGCAAATAATAGGCAATTACATCCGTGAAAGGTTTCAACTTTTCTTGGATTTGCCATTAAATAAGGGTGATTCCACGAGCGTTTCAACCGCCGTCAGTCCCTTGATCGCATTAAAGTCGAAGAAGTCTGGGCACTCTGTAAAATAACCGAAAATAGCATCCAAAACTACAGAAATTTCGACACAACGAGAACGCAACGCCGCGCAACTTTGAACGATACTAAATCGACTAGGTAGTCGATTATTTATATCATCCGGTTCATTCGAATCACTTCGAGAGAGAGAGAGAGAGAGATCATTCGATTATTCATCAAACTACTAATTCTGAGAATGGTGCGCGACGAGAGAACTAATTTTTCTGCAAAAACATACCTGCCATTCCAATCAGTTAAAAGAGTTTCCTGAGAAGCAGTAGTTGATTTACCAAGAAATGCAGGAATGAGTTCCCCGTCTAATCTTATTTGTAGATGGACAGGAAAAAGTTGTTTACCTTCATTTTTAATCAGATAGTCTAGGTAAACCAGGGACAAAGTCCTTTTTATCGAGTAAAATGTTATTTTGTTCTCTTTCGTGTTTTAATAACGAGTCGTTACGTAAAAAGCAGAAATATCGCCGTTTGTAAGCGAATGTGCAATGCAGTAATTATAACTTTCTAGACATACAATCCCAGGGATATATTAAAAATAAAATAGACAATATTACCTACTTAGGTAGGGGAGACTGGGGAATACATAATTATTTTATTTAACTAGCGACCCGCCCTCGCTTCGCTTCGGTTAAATTTCCCCCCCTTAAAGTTGAAATATTCAATTTTCTCATCATAAGAACCTTCCTCAGACTTCAAGGAATATTAAAAAAAATTTAGCGAAATCGGTCCAGCCGTTCACGCGTGATGCCGTTACCAAGGGAAATATATATATATATATATATATATATATATATATATATATATATATATATATATATATATATATATATATATATATATATATATATATATATATATATATATATATATATATATATATATAATGGAACAACAGAAATATCTTACTAAGCTAATTTAATAGTACCTGGGATCGAGCGTCGCTCGGAACGAAACCGAAGTTTCCGGAAGATGACATCATGACAGATCGATGTATTGACATAAAAAACATCAATTCCGCGATTTTCATCGAATTCGCGTTTCAGCCGTTTCAGAGAACCCGATTGATACCTCTAATGAAAACAAAAGAGGCGCGTTTTGATAAAAAAAACACTGTCGCTTTTGTGGTCGGGATTGAGTTCGTCAAGCCCTATGCAAATGGGTGCGTAACAGAGGCGGAGAAGTCGCAAATACTGGCTGCACAAAAGGCTGCATTCGCAGGCGCGAGCCACGAGCGACAGCGATTAAAATATTAAAGTGACTCCTATTTTTGTCTGTGACTATGCCTGTGGTGGTAGCAGCGCAGCGCTCACTCGTTGATAATCAAAGACAAAGACAAAAAAATTAATAAAGGTGGACTTGTAGCTGCACCTGTCACCAAGTTAACCTGTTTTTACCATGCTTAAGTTCTTGGAAGATAGTTATAATAAATGTTCTGATTTTTAGAACAAAAAATAATGTAATGAAATACATAACTTTGTTTAGAATTCGCTAAAATAACATTTATAACAAGTGACAATATTTTGTCACTGTTTAATAGTAAACCGGCCACGCCAAACAAAGACGTTAGAAAAAAAATTAAACCTGCTTTATCTTATAAATTGTGCCAAAATAAAAAAAAAACATGGCGTCCATTAACAAATTGCTGGAGTCACCGCAATCAGCAACAAGGGGTTTTCAATCCGACGCGGGCCGAACATTCCCGAAGATTCTCGAAGATTCTCGACTTCAAAGAACTCGCAGCCACTTCATTTTGTTTTAAATAATAAATTGGAGAGGGATTCGTAACAATTTGGGTAATATGATGGGTGAATAAGTGAGTGTCCAATGTTTCAATCTCTTAATGGTTTAGTTGAGGCTTCGCGGGAGATATTGCAATGTTTATTATGGTGATTTACGTGTTTAATAAACATGAATTGGATTAAGTGTCTATCGTGGCTTTGTTTTTCAAGAAGTCAGCTAACGATAAAGTTTTGAAAATCAAACAATACAGGATGTAACAAAACCCCGTTCAATAAAAAACACCGTTTGTAAGTTCGTAAGCTGACGTGTGTACACGGAGAAAAAAATATTTTACAATATTACCAGATTGTATTGTAGTTATGATTCTGGTGTAGGAAAACAGAATATTTCAGCTATTGTTAACAGATTTTTTTTAATGACAACAAGTCATATTTTTGTTAATACTAAGTAGAATATTCTAGTTAAAATATTCTAGTACACGAAAACTTTGATATCGTTGTGGTTATCATTTAATAGTTACAGAGTAAAATATGCATTTAGCATACAACAGGTTATGTATACTACACAAAATTTGTTTCCTACGATACTATAGGTAAATGGTAATAGGTACTAGAAATTATGTTGAACAGAAGTAGAATTTTATATTAATGTGTAAAAAACTTATAGTTGTCACATAATTATAATACAATAAAATCAAGTAGAATTTACAATATTCTGTTACACGAAACTAGATTTACAATATTCTGTTACACGAAACTAGATTTTTTTCTCCGTGTATGCAGCTGTTTGGTTATTTAAATATATTCGAGTAAATGCAATTTTTGAGTTATTTATGCTGTACTGGACCCGGTAGACGTCGTCCTGCCCGATCGCAGAGACACCTACCGGGTCCAATTGTAAACATAAACCACCCCTGTATCAAAGCGAACAAAACTAAAAAAAAAATTCAAATCGGTCAAGCCGTTTTTGAGTTTTAGCGCGACTAACGAATAGCAATTAATTTTTATATATACTGGGTGTTTTTTTAATCGTCTAAAAAATTTTGGGGGTTAAATCAGTAAGTCACACTGACCAACTTTCACTATGGGATCAACCCCGAAATCGCGAAAAAAAAATTGACCATCCCATACATTTTGGCTAGTCAGCTGACGATGTTTTGTATGGGAGGGTCAAATTTTGTTTTTTAGACGAATAAAAAACACCCAGTATAGAATATTGAGTATTTAAGGTTCCTTACATGTGCCGTTTATATTTTCCATCCTGTTCTTTTTTACTGTTCCAGTGACGTCATAACATTGGAGTGTATTACTGTTGAATTTTTAAATAATAATTTTTCCAACAAATGTTTGTTATCAAATATTTACAAGGCGGACCATTAAAAACGTAAATCCAAATGCTTATAAAGCTGCTTAGCTTTAAGCTCCGAGATAAAGAAAAGTCAGAGCGATAGATCTCAAAGTGGATACAGCTTGAACGGGCGAGATTTATGCAATGAAATATACCTGGGAGAAACCGCAGGGCGCCAGGGAAGTTAAGTCTCTTGGAAATTATTTGCTTTTGTGTCATCAAGTCATAGAGATAGAACTTATTTTTGAATGGTGTTGTGGACGCAAATGTGCACACAGGCCTGATGGAAAGTGGACTCTGATGCCAATAAAAATGTGTAATCTCAAGACTGCAATCCTGAGACTGCGATCTTAAGGCTTATAAACGTTGAGTTTGTGTTGATGTGAGTAATTTTTACTAATTATTTCTATGACGTTTAAATAAAAATACGGCTAGCCATGGGGTATAGCGTTTCTTAAATCAGGTCCTTAACTGTGACAATATTTCTGAAATATGCCCGTACACGTCCCACTGCTGGGCACAGGCCTCCACTCATAATGAGAGGGTTTGGGCTTTAGTTCCCATGCGGGCCCAGTGCGGATTGGGAACTTTGCACACACCGTCAAATTGCTTTGCAGGTGTGTGCAGGTTTCCTCACGATGTTTACCTTCACCGAAAAGCTCATGGTAAATTTACAAATTATATTTCGCACATAAATTCCGAAACACTTAGAGGTGCGAACCCGGGTTCGAACCCACGACCCTCTGCTTAAGAGTCGGCAGGTCAAACCATTAGGCTACCACGGCTTTTTTAACGCAGTATTTATTTTATTTAGCCTGTGTTAGTGTCCCACTGCTGGGCAAAGGCCTCCGCTTTTTCCGCCATTATAGTGAGAGTAAATATATTTTTTTAGTCCGCGATAAAATCCACTGTCAATGTGGGTAATTCCGTCTGCGGGGCAAGACCGTACCCAGGCGTTGGTCCCCATTATTCTAAGAACGGCACACCGTTGTTAACTCTGTAGATAAAGCAGAGGAAATTTTTATTTCTATGTTTTAAGAGGACTGTGAACCAACTGCAAAATCTAGCCTTTTCATACAAACGGCGATAACGTTTTCCACCCCCTAAACGTTAACCGAATTCGACCAATGTTTAATATGTGGTCAGTCGGAACAATAACTATGTCCGTACGTTTCGTTTTTTAAAATATTGATTAGTTATAAAGAGATTATGGCCGAAATTACTTTTGTATGAAAACAATAAAACGGAAATAAATCGAAATTTATTAATAATATTGAAAAAAATGAAAGGTACGGATGTAGTTTTTGTTCCGACTGACACGACACCGTATCAAAAATTGGTCAAAATCGGTTAACATTTAGGGGGTGGAAAATGTTATCGCCGTTTGTATGGAAAGCCGTCACCTCACAATCCTCTTAAAAGAGATGGCGGCGTGACGCCATTACTAATGGGCACAAACGCCTGTGTACGGTCTTGCCTCGCATATGGAATTACCCATATTGACGTATTTGTTTAAAAGAAATTTAGTCATTACAGTATCAAAAAATACGTCACATTTTTACCTAATTCAGTTAAAATATGCTTTGTCACTGTCAAATTTAAATGTCACATTGAAAGATAAGGTCAAAACATATTTTAAACATACTTTAGTTGTGCGTTTATGAGTTAGAGGGTGAGTATTTTTCTAGTAAGAAATAAGAAAGGCATTCTTAATTAGCTTGTTAGATTAACTGATACTACTGACTGATACTGATGGTTAACTGATATTCCAGACTAACAGGAATCACCCTTTAACCAATTTTTATTCGTTCCACCCTGTACCATACTCGCGTGTTGTCGTAAAACAAATCTACCCTTAATGCTACTCGTATATCCAAAGTAAAACTAATTCCACGACCACCACCCGAGCTTAGCATTCTGAGGAAAGACCGAAAAAGTCGTTAATTTCTTTGGCCACTAGTTTGTCTTAACGAGGTTTTTGACATTATTACTCAGGCTCGTCAGCTGACTACTTCAGCAGAAGATCTTAATATAAGGTGTAAGTTTGAGAGGATATTTTTGTAAATCTAGATCAAACTAGTTTAAGCCAGCAACTCCGTCAGCGTAGAAGTCTTTTTTTAACTCCAAAAGTTTCCAGGATACAAAGTGTGTCCAGGATAAGTACGATACTATCTGTGTGCGTAATTTCAACCAAATTAGTTTAGCCGCTTAGGCGTGATTGAAACACAAACATCCAAACTTTTACATTTATAATATTCGTGGAATGGGATTAGTGGAATCCGACCCTGGTCCCCTGGAAATTAATACATCTATTATATATTCTAACGTCTTAACGCTTAAAGTTTAAAATAAAAGTGTCCCGTCTTGATAAAATCGCAATAAAAATGTGAAAATCGCTATAGGTAGTCGCTTAGTAATAAAAGACAGGACGAGACACTTTTATTTAAACCTTAAGTGTTAAGTCTTACGTTATAATATGGAATACATGTATTCATTTCCCTAGCACCTGTCAAATTTTATCTCGTTCATGCATGTTAAACCCGCAGTTATGACACGGGGGTCTTCAAGAAAATAGCTTTAATTTCCCTAAAAGGCCGGCAACGGACAAACCGGTGTTCATGTGCGGTGGTGATTACTTACCATACCTTCATTTCACCAATTTGACATTGACAGGTGACATGTGACAATTCCAGCGAATTGCGAACCTTAAGTGGCAGTGGGCGCACATTGCTCGTAGAACAGATGGCTGTCGGGGCGGAAAGGTTCTAGAGTGGCGGCCGCGGACCGGAAAGCGAAGTGTTGGCAGGCCATCCACAAGGTGGACCGACGATCTGGTGAAGATCGCGGGAAGCCGATGGATGCGAGTAGCACAAAACCGGCCGTCGTGGAGATCCTTGGGCCTAAGGCCAGCTGAGTAGTGGACGTCTTTCGGCTGATATGATGATGATGATGATGAGTACTCAGGGTACTGGGTAGAAGCTCTTCGAATTATAATGTATAGCAAATTGTTACATGTCACCTGTCAATGTCAACTTGGTGAAATAGGTCAATGTAACCCGCATGCTTGTTTGCCTCCCACTCTTATAAAAAATAAATAATTACGCTAATTTGAAGAGCTGATGAGCGTCATTATGCTGTAGAATCAGTTTGCCAGGTAATTCTGACAAACTTATTTGATGGCTGACAGGTGCGAGTATTCCTGCATTAGGTCCATTAATCATCATAACACCACATTTTAAAGACAAATAATAATTACTAGATGTACGATAATTTGTATCAAAACAAAAACAAAATTAAGTTTGATTTTTTAATTTTATTTTCTTGTGTAATTTTCTCAGTTTCATTTTGCATACTTGAAAAAAAAAACACATGTATTTTCAGAGTATATGATAATCAACATTAAATCCTATATTCATAAGTATAGTTTTGGTAAGCTCCGTATTAAAGAAATGCGGCACACGGACTAACGAACAGACATACAGACATAGGTTAAATAAAACAATAAATATTAAACAGATAAAAACCTCTGATAAAATTCTACATTCAGAGCTTATTAGGACTTACACTAAACTTAGTTAAGAAAAAAAACTAAATAAAAATCGGTTCATCCGGAACTAAGATGCCACACACAGACACATAAACACATACACACGTTAAACTTATAACACCACTCTGTTTTAATAAATAGAATTTAACATCTTTAAACATCAAATAGTAACAGTATAAATGATTATTTAAAAATATTATTTTCACAATAAAATAATATCCGTTACGCCGTAACTGTACAAAGAAAGTTAAATAAAATAAAACTTGAATCCGTTACGAAATGAATAAGAAATTATGTAGTTTATTAATTAGAATTTTTCACTAAGTACAAAACATAATAATAATAATATTTAAAAGCTTTTTACGGAGTATGAAAGCATACATATAATAATTAATAATACAGACAAACTAATTTTACGCAACTGACGTACACCTAACACAATACAACAGTAATTTTTTGCGATTTCCACGCTTTATTAATTTCATCCTAAAATTAACCTAATAAAATCAATCCCGTCTTTTCACATCACATCCTGTATAATAAACAAGATAAATTACAACAGCACCGTTCACAGACATTATAATATACTTAAAACGTGTTAAGACAAGATGTTTGTACTCTATTCGGTTCTAATAAAGCGTATTTTTCAACAGCTACAACTGTAATTTACTTACTAAATTACCTTAAATATTTATAACTTTAAGCTCACCAACACACTCGTACCTTTATAAGTACATCCACACACACACTCACAACACAGATCTATCTCATCACAGCACTTCGTTCCGTCCGTAGAGGGGCTACGCCGTAGCGTGCGCTACGGGCTACGCGCCGGGCTCAACTGGAGTATCCCCTCCCCGCGCCGCCCGGGCTTATAGATATTTTCATCTATTATTTTTCGAGGTTTGAGTGATTGTTTTTTTTTATCCGACTGCGTGAAGCTAGAAGGGCAATGATTTTAACAGTGAATGTTTGTGTGACTAGAAAACTTTTTATAAATGGGATGCCATGGGATGCCATATGATTCGTCAAAAACGTACGAGTGCCACAAATTTTTTTTTATTTAAATACCAGTGACTCGCTACTGTAAGACGAATCTAACACCTTGCTTGTCGAAATCGGGCCACCCGTTCAGCCTCTAAAAGAGAACTAATAACCATACATACAGGTCTAAAACATTACCCACCTTTTTCGACAGTCGGGTAAATATTAATAATAATAATAATCCAGCCTCACTCACGATGAGAGGGTTTGGGCTATAGTTCCCACGCGGGCCCAGTGTGGATTGGGAACTTCCCACACGCCATCAAATTGCTTTGCAGGTGTGTGCAGGTTTCCTCACGATGTTTTCCTTCACAGAAAAGCTCATGGTAAATTTTCAAATTGTATTTCGCACATAAGTTGGATAATTAGATAATTGGACCAAAGAGCTAGGAGACTCACAGGCGACGATTCGCTCGTCAAAACCAAACTTTTAAGTTTGGAACATCGGCGTAAAGTCGCTTGTCTTTCGATATTTTACAAGGTGTATTTTGGAGAGTGTGCCCAGGAACAACACGACCTCATCCCACCCTCCACTTTCTCCAATCGGTCTTCCAGACGCAGGGAGGGCTTCCATCATCATGTAGTCGAATTTCCATTAGTTAGGACGAAGCGGTTTGCTGCGTCATTTCTTATTCGCACTGCCAAGGAGTGGAATGCTCTCCCTGCGTCTGTATTCCCGGAATCCTATAACCTTGGGGTTTTCAAGGCTAGAGTGAATAGGCATTTTCTGGGTAAGCGTGTACCATCTTCGACCTGGTCTTCACTTAACATCAGGTGAGACTGAGGTCAAACGCAAACCCATTTATGATAAAAAAATAAAAATCCGAAAAACTTAGAGGTGCGAGCTCGGGTTCGAACCCACGACCCTCTGCTTAAGAGTCGGCAGGTCAAACCATTAGGCTACCACGGCTTTTTACGGCAGGTATAAAGATACACCAAAATTATTAAAAAATAGCCAGTTGGGCTTTTAAGCTCGCCTTTTGTAAGACTCTACGAAATTTCCTACAAACTACCTATGTAATTTTATATTTAAAAATTCAACAGTAAAAAGTAAAATTGTTTTCAATTCTCATTAACCTATTAGGCCATTTCACTTTATATTAATATCTGCAGGTACTTTATGTAGTTGAAGGTCTTCTAGGTGTAGCGACAATTAAGTTACGCTACATACTTGGCCCCCTAGCATGCAAGCACGAGATAAACTTGACATGTGCTAGGGAAATTAATGCATCTATTCCATACTCACAATAAAAGTCCGTCTAGATAAAATCGCTATAAAAATGTGAAAATTGCTATAGTGTCTTAGTAATAAAAGGTAATTAAAGTCAAGACGAGACACTTTTATTTTAAACCTTAAGCGTTAAGTCTTTAGGATATGGAATAGATGTATTAACTTCCCTAGTACATGTCAAATTTTATTTCGTGTATGCATGTTAAGCCCGCTAACTTGTTTTTTTTTATCGCGCGTTGGACCTAATTTTTTGATTGAGCAAATCCAAAAGAAAGGTAATGTTTTTAACAGTGTAATGTAAAAATCGGATGTAACGTTCCTAATTTGACTGATTTTAATAAATTGGGAATCATATGATTCTTTGAAAACGTGTAAGTGTCATGCTATATTATATAAATTGTTACAACTTATGAATTTTTATTTTATTATAATCTACAATATTTAAGGGACTTTGATCATAAGCTAACCATGCCAGCTCCGTTAGGCTTTACTTTAATGTAATTTAACAAACAATATTCATTTAAAACATCAACAAAATAAAAAAGGAAGAGGAAAGATTACTTGTTCAAAAACTTATAAAGTAACTTCGCAGGTCTGACGTTGGTTCCGACAAAATTTATTGAAACAATCCAATAGGTATCGAACATATTCAAATTGAGTTTAACAAACTTTTGAGCTATATAATTAAACTAGCGACCCGCCTTCGCTACGCTCCGGGTTCTATTATATACATAAACTTTTCGTGAAGAATTATCTAACTGATGGTGAAAACCGCATCAAAATCCGTTGCGTAGTTTTAAAGATCTAAGCATACATAGGGACAGACAGACGCGGAGGGCGACTTCATTTTATACTATGTACTCGTATATTGAAGTACTAATGTTGATAAATAATAAAAATGTGTGTTAACAAGAGCGAGGCATTGAACCAGCCATGTGGTCGAAGAATAATTTCATTCAAATCCTTATTAAAATATGTATCTTTGTGGCACAACAAGTACTTATAAGTAAATAATACAATGACGTCGTAAAATTCAAGTACAAAAGAGAACTCACCCCTAAATGGGATCTCTTGGGATTATCTTGTGACACAAACATCTAATAGATAACCTAAAATTATTATAATTTATTATTAGCCTGAATAAATGTAATTCGCTTTAGGATACCTGAAAAAAGCTTCTTAGAAATATGTTCTATCATACACTCGCAGGTTATCTACTTAAGTGTTTGTGTCACAAGATAATAATATAATATTATTATATTATGTATTATATCAGCATAATAATAAGTATTTATTAACTTCATTTTCTGTACGAATTTTATTTATATTGGATTTAATGAACCGCAATCGCCGTAAATGTATCATTTTGATCTCGTATGACACAATCTATTTATTATTCAGTAAACATTTTGTATTTTCCACTATTGGTTAGGATCAACAATACGTTTACTTTTTCATATTTGCAAGAGAACACAATGTAACAGCCAATTACTTATTTTTAAATACAACTTTTGCGCACGCATGTAATACACAAATATAACCAATTTAAAAAAAACGGTCAATTGCGAGTCAGACTCGTGCACTTAGGGTTCCGTATTTAAGTTCGTACCTTTACCTTTTAATGTACCCATTATATACCTTTTTATGCAATAAGGTCCATTATGTCTTCCCTAAATTTTAGTAAAGATCTTTAAAGTTTTTGTCAATTTCTCGAAAACTATAAATGTTGAACACTTCGTTTTTTTTACCGTATATATAAGTAAAGGCCTAGCCTAGTGTGGAGGTCACAGATAATATAATGTAGATAATGTACCCTACAATTTTGTGCAATCTTAATGGCAAATAAACTTTATTTTATTTATTTATTATTTAATTATCTATAAGTTAGGATTTTTCAGATTTTTCGGTTCATAAAGTTCGGAGACATGGGAGGGGGAAAGTTAGTCATGGAATATTATAAAAAAAAATAGTTTTTAAATTTGCAGACTGATTTCTTTCATATGACACCCCATTTTCAATTATTTATAAAATTAATTTCATATTTTTTTACTAAAAACAGATGCGGGCAATCAAATTATACAACTATGCCAAATTTCAAATTGATACCTTGTATAGTTGCTGAGAAAAACTGCTGTGATATACAGACAGACATATAGACAGACAACGAAGTCTCACCATAAGGGTTCCTTTTTTACCATTTTGGTACGGAACCCTAAAAAAGGTTAAGAATAAAAACAATGCGGTAAATGTTAAAAATTCTTTGTGGTTCAAGTAAAGACGGTTAGACTAGAAAAAGAGCGTACATGAGAGCACTTGGAGAAAATTAAAAACCCGAAAGTTCTTTAAAGAGCTAGAGCAATATTATAATTCTGCACCAAAACATAATATTTGTTCCATGGAACTACCAATTTTATATTGAACGTTACGTCACAGCTCTATGCAAAAAAACGTAGTTCCACGGAACTAATGGGAATCACCCAAAAAATTTTACTCCTGTGTTACAGGTCATCCTTTCCAGCATTAACTCAAATTTATGTCAATTAAAACTTCCTCCTCCATTTCCTTCTTTCTCTTCCACAGATTAACAAACTTGTGGAACACTAGACCCTTACTAATACGATCTTACTATATTAATAATGTCTCACAGCACAAGTAAAGGAAAAAATCCGAAAATTGTAGTATATAATTTATTTGAAATAACTATGACTGGTTAAGAAAATTAGTATAATAAACTTACTAACTTACATTAAATTATAATAAATTGTTAATTAATTATACCTCATTAAAAAAACATTTTTGCGGTTACAAACTTACATTTGTAGCTGGAGAACTGAGTTTTACGTATATCGATGTACATGATGATTTTTTTTCAACTGCAAATATAAGTTTGTCCTTAAATCCGACTTATTTTTTCGTTAGAGCAATTTACTGAACATTGCTTTCAAGCTTCGCAAGCTTTCATAGTTTATTTATCTTAGAACGAAAAAGTCGAAGCGCGCGAGTTCGCTCTTGTTCGGTTTTTTTATCTTTATTGCACTAACAAAGTACTTAATTATAATTCGGCACCAAAATGTGTTTTACTCCTTCGTCACAGGTCATTATTTGCAGTATTAACTCAAATTTACGTCAATTAAAACTCTCCGTCCTCCATTTCCACAGAATAACAAACTTGCGGAACACTGTTAGACCCTAACTAATACGTAACCGCAACTTTAGCTTAGGTTATCTAAAGTTTGAGAAACTTAGGCTCGGTACGTACTAGTTACTGAATAATACGAAATTACAGAAGCTGTCCTATTCGCTCTCGAGTTGTGACTCGTTTAAAGACGAGATGGGGTTAAGTTACATAAAACTTTGCTTTACGTACAAGTAATAGGATGTAGCTATGCAGTAATGTTCAAATTAGATTTTTTTCATAATTTAGAGAAAACAAAATAATCCTTAACCTTATATAATATTATAAATGTGAAAGTTTGAGTGTGTATGTGTGCATATGTGTGTGCGTTAGTTTTTCACTCTTACACGCTGCAAAGGCTGGACGGATTTGGATGAAATTTGCAATGGAAATAGCTTATACCCTGGATTAACACATGCGCTTTCATCCCGGAAATTTTAAAAGTTCCCGAGGGAGCAGCGATAAACGACTTTCACTCGAGACTAATGCATGGATAATAAATATATATATATATATATATATATATATATATATATATATATATATATATATATATATATATATATATATATATATATATATATATATATATATTATATATATATATATATATTTATTTTATTTGCAAAGTTTACTACTTGTGACCTCGCGTGACCCCTGCGGGCTTAACATACGTGCACAAGGTAAAATTTGATAGGTGCTAGGGAAATTAATCTATTCCATATTCTAACGTAAGACATAACGCTTAAGGTTTAAAATAAAATTGTCCCATCCTGACTTTTTATTATCTTTTAGCGACTATTACGATTTTCACTTTTTTCAAGCGTTAAGTCTTACGTTAGAATATGGAATAGATGTATTCATTTCCCTAGCACCTGTCTTATCTCGTTATCATGCATGCTAGGGGGCTTGGGCAAGCGCAAGTAAAGTCCCGACGCCTGCGGCTCTCACGGTACGCTGCAACTGTCATTCTCAGCATCTCATGGCACTGGCTCTATCGTCAACGAAGCGGAACAGAACTGAAAATTGACTGGTAGACATATACATTTATGTTTGTCTATGCATACCCCGTTATCATGCAGTGGAGCAAATCTACTGAAAATACAAGGGTCCACCGCAAAATATTTATAATTTATGTAAAAATATGTAAACATGACAGTATTTTTTTTTATATTTTAGGCCTTTTTAATCAGTTAAGACCATAATAATATTTAATAATAATATTATAATTAAACGATCATTTATTTATTAATTCTTATTCCGTATGAACTTTCTAAATCTCGCTAAATAGTTTCATTTGACACCAAAAAATTGAATTGAGTGATTAAACATGCCAACAACCTTAGGCCCAATCATAACTCTCCTTTATGATTCGCCGTAGTCGGGTAAAAATTGATTATATCGACACAGTAAACACGACCTTCTCGCTCGCACGTTGCTAATATCGTTAAGGGTAAACGGGATATTATTAGACGGGTTCCCGCTGACCCTTTAGGGTTCCACAAGGTTTTTGGGGCACGTGAGGAGGTATTAACGTGTCCATAACGGAGCACTGAGGATTAACGACGCTTTAAAGATGGCGGAAATACCTATTATGATCGCATTCGCGGTGGATATTCGTGTATAAAGCGACCGTCCCTTTCGCACATACATACTAATCAGAAAGTGACAGATACATTATCCACATTTACCCACGTGTTAAACACGACCAGAATAGACGTTTGTTGTCATCATAATAAAATAAAAATCAATGGTCTTAAGTAGGGTTCGGGTACTATTGCACTTTTTAAGGTTCCGTACCAAATACTGAAAAACGGAACCCTTATAAGACGACTTTGTTGTCCGTCTGTCCACTTTTCTGTCAGTCCGTCTGTCCGTCGGTCTGTCAAGACACTTTTTCTCAATAATGGCTGGAGCAATCTGGCTGAAATTTAGAACATATGTAGTATTTTGTAATCCGCACAGGGCCTCATTATTACAACTTGTAAAAAATCTTTATAGTAATTGGAAATGGGGTGTAAAAAGGGGGTTTACACAGTAAAGCTATTACAGCCAATGGGGTATGATATGAATGGACTTGATTTGACTATTTCAAAATTATTATTTTTTTTTAGGAAAAATAACCTGACCCCCTTACCTCTGTAGTTTACGGGCAAAAATCTAAAATAATTCAGAGTTATAAATGTTTATCCATGTATTATAAATACAATAAAAATAAGTTATGAAAATTAATAGTTTTTAAGATATAAACAAAATTCTTTGAAAATTATTTAAAATTTAGGCAACCTAAAATGAAAGTCCTTAACAAAACTTATTTTTAGTATATATTTTATTAATGGCCCCGACTCGTTACGTTGAAATATTAATAGTTATGCATAACTATAATACAAAACACTCAAAGTTGGGAAATAGTTTTGATGTGAACCATATTAAATACGGAACCCTCGGTGCGCAAGTCCAACTCGCACTTGACCGGTTTTATTTCAGGATACAATCTCACAAAAAATTACCTAGCCTTACCTGCCTTACCTTATTTATTCAGTATTTATTTATTTAAGCTTAATTGTACTATTCATTAACAATAAAGTACAAATGCGGAATTAATGCCCAATGGCATTCTCTAGATTAAACATAAAATAACGAAGGTCGGTGCCAGAAACATTTGTAATTTCCAAATCCACTCATAAAATCAAATTTTTAAAAATGTACGAATGAGTAATGTGTTTGGTTAAATACTTCCTCATATTTGATCAGCGACTTAATTTCCAAACACACTAATGCTTATTTTTTCAGAACGCACTTAGATTTGGCTACTTCAGGGCCCGTATAATGGTCGCGTTTATCGCGTGACAAAACGTGGATAAAGCATCTGTCACTTTCTGACACGTATATAAGCGCGAGAGTGACGGATGCTTTATCCACGCTTTGTCACGCGATAAAGACGGCCATATTAGACCCGCAGGTTAAACGTTTACCCATAAATAATAAACGCACAACACACTACCTATTATTGTAAAAGTATAAGTATGCTTTGTCACTTTCTGTCAGATTCAAATGTCACAATGAAGGATAAGGCCACAGAATACTGCAAGCATACTTTAGTTATTGAGCGATTATGAATAAGAGGGTAACTTTAGTACCCTGTCATTGTAACGCCTGTGACAATTCGTGTGACAGGCCAAACGCGACCTTAAAGATGCCGGAACAAGATATACAGCTAATTCATAAACATTTTCTATTCTTAAACTTTTCACTTACTTTTTGAGCTTCTGAGTGATCAATAAAAAGAAAATGATAATTCTATACGCAAACCGCACACGCCAACTAAATTCCCAATAGTAAAAATCATTACATCGATATTATATCGTAATTTGTTCGTGAATGGAATATACTATGTTGCATGCAACCACTCGATTAGCTACGCAATAATGTAAAGAGAAGCTTTGTTTATATAACTGTCCCGCTCTCGCCTAGAGTTCTCATGGTTCAACCACCCGTGTATGGTTTAAGTTATACGCTAACGCGGTTAGTTTTTTATGTATAAACCTCCTGAGATCCAACGTCCTATATTTAGGACAATTGTCAAAATGACTTTTAACTTTTGTTTACTGACATGAGATTCTGTTTCGAACTAGCAAAATTTGACGTGGGCCTTAGGAGGTTAAATCAGGTCGCTAAGGGCCGTATTAATAAACTGATCTTGGCTGAGATACCCGTCACAAGATGCATCAAAAATGACAGTTTTCTATGGAATGACGTTTATTTTGACGTATCTTGAGACGGGGATCACAGTTGAGCGCAGTTGAATTACGAGAGCATGCCTCTTATTCGTAAAAGCCCAATAACGTATGCTTAAAAAATGCTTTGTCCTTATCTTTCTTAGTGGCATTCGAATTTGATAAGTGACAATGCCAAGCGAAAAACATTGGACCACTTCAGGAAAAAATCATGGATCCTGACGAATGATATTGGTAGTACAAAATTAGTAAAAAATGTGTTGTTTTTTTTCTGAAATTTCACAAATTTCCCAATAACTCTGTAACAACAAAATCGTTGAACATATCTCTTCGGTCCCATTTATGAAATAAAAAATGCTGCTGTCTAACTTGGCAGTTTTCTATAGAGTTTCTAAAACTGTCAAGTTAGGGCTCAAATTTTATTAGTCGCAATAAATAGGTTTGACTGTCAGGTGAGAACTTGGACAATATTTTTATTTATTTTTTTAGTTTAATAATATTTATTATAAATAAATTTATTTATTTATTTATAATATCAAGGACGGTACAAACTCCAATTACACCCGTTATTTGAGATCAATTATAAAAAAAATGTTTTTGATGGGATATTATTCCACCTCACGTACCGCTTGGATCCCGTAGCTCGCGCCGCCGCGCAGAGGCTGCGTCCCACGCATGCGCCCCGCACCGGTCCCGGGAAGCAAAAACCCTGCGTATTACCAAGTTTTTTCCTCCAGCTAATTACACCCTAAGCAAAGTTCCCAGTTACTCCCAAAAACAACAAGGAGCCGTACCAACACGCTTTGTGGACTTAACAACGATTTGTTTATTGTTAGGTAAAATAACTTCCTTGTGTTATTACGAATAAATAAAGGATAGTGTTGTGCATAATGTCACCCAATAGCGATGATGACTGGGTAAAGAAAACGAAATGATATTTACTCCGTCAGTTAGATTATCAAAAAATATTGGACACGTATTTTTTCTTTTGTTAATCAAACAAAATATGGCAAAGATAAAGCGCGTCAAAGTTCGGGAGTGGGGGCTCGTGACGTCACTTTTGTGTAAAAATTGCACCAAATTGTACCAAGACGTGACGTCATGCGACATTTCAACTCAATATATCTCCGTAATTTCTTGATTATGAAAAAATACGTGTTCAACACTTTTTGATAACCTACCTGATAGACAAAGAAAGAAAATAGTCATCATCCCTATTCGTTGTCCAGTCATTTCACCAAATAACGTTTCACAAACTGATTCATTTGACAAACATATCATTTGGCAAACCGCTTTTTTTCCGAAACTGTAAATATTTCAGGATTTATTTCAGCACAATCGTGTAGAACACTATAGGTTAGGTTAGGTTAGTTTTATATTTATTTATATTTAATGATATGTTTGTCAAATGAATCAGTTTGTGAAATGTTATTTGGTCAAACATTAGTGAACCTCTTTATTCACCTTCGATCTTCAGCCTTCAGTAGTATACCTGCTGAACATAATAATAATAATCATCGTCTGTCCACCCCACGCAGTGCTGCCAGTTCGTGGTCTCCACTCGAGAACCTTTCTGCCCCAGCGGCCGCCGGTTCTTCGAACTATGCCCTGCCCATTGATCATCACTACATAATAATATAAAGTTCCCCGCGCCGCGGAAGTTTCTTTGTCCGGAATATTCTCGGAAATTACTGTACAGATTTTCATACGGTTTCCACCAATAGAAAAAGGGATTGTTGAGGAAGGTTATACGCTATATTATAGAAAGTTAGTGTTACCCGTGCGGCCGCTGTCAATGTCACAATCAAGGTCATAAATATGTGTACACGTTTAGTACCTTGTCACTTTAATCGCTGTGACACGGTGTCCTTTAATTTGGACGAAAAACGTTTCCCAAACTGCTTCATTTGGCCAAACAATTTTTTTTCTGAAACGGAAAATATTTCAGGAGTTTTACAAAACTAACCTAACCTAACCTATAGGGTTCTACACGATGGTCCTGAAAAAATCCTGAAATATTTTCAGTTTCGGAAAAAAAAGCGTTTGGCCAAATGAAACAGTTGGGAAATGAAACAGTTTGGGAAACCTGCGGTTGGTAAACATCAGTGAACCCTGTGACATTCATATATGGCAGTTTAAACATGACATTAAATAAACAAGAAACTAAATTTACATATACTTATTTGTGACCTTGACTGTATACTTGATGGTTTTAGAATATCTCAATGTACGCTCAGCTAGCCTATTATGATCGCGTTTAATGACTTTCGATAAATGTGGATAAAACATCTATCACTTTCTGCCAAGTATGTTAGTGCGAGAGAGACGGATGCTTTATCCACACTTATCCACCGGGATAAACACAATAATAGGCCCGTCGGATAAAAATAAGCTCTACCTTAAGGAATATAGTGTTCTAACACTATTATTTTCCAGAAAAGTAAAAGACTAATATTTCCGTCTAGACCCGGCTTAAACGTATTAAAGAATCTGCATTTAAATAACTTGGGACGATTAGGTTTGGGTTGGTTTGGGTTAGTTTAGGTTCAGGTAAAAAAGGTAATCAAAACTTATTATAAGATAACCTAAAAAGACACAGAGGCCTTAGCAAGCAAAAGCCAGATCAAATTTGACAGGGGCTAGGGAAACGAATACACCTATTCCCTATTCTAACGTAAGACTTAACGCTTAAGGTTTAATATAAAAGTGACTCGTCCTGGCTTTTATTACCTTTTATTACTAAGCGACTTTTGCGATTTTCACATTTTTACTTGGTAATATGGAGTGAATCCAGAAGAGCTTTGGGCAAGACCATCATCGCAAAGAAGCGCCACAAGAAACTCTTTTCTCTTTTATTATGTACAAGGTTGATTATACAATAAGTTTTTAAAAGAGAGGCGCCGTAACTTAGGACTCAAAATTGCTGAGAAAACATTACGCGAAAATATTTCGCGAGAAGATCGCGCCCTTACTTGTCGCCCTATAATTTGTCCATCATCGATACTACCTCCACTGAAAAAGGTTATTTAAGGGTTGCAGTCAATCAGTCAGCATTTTAAAACACGCTTTTGTCTTCGGAACAAATATTTTTTGCCTATACCGGAAATCGAACCCGGGACCACAAGCTTCGTCAGGCAGGGTCAGCACTAAATGCAAAAAAAAGATATGTAAATAAAATTGATAATATCCCGAATAATAACGGTTTTTCAATCCGCAGGCCCCCTAGCATGCATGCAGG
The DNA here is from genome assembly GCA_963241965.1 of Tortrix viridana. NCBI lineage: Eukaryota > Metazoa > Arthropoda > Insecta > Lepidoptera > Tortricidae > Tortrix > Tortrix viridana. The sequence continues at coordinate 2,102,682 of OY725189.1, read as the reverse complement.
AGATAAAATTTGACAGGTGCTATATAGGGAAATGAATACATCTATTCCACATTCTAAAGTATGTCTTAACGCTTAAGGTTTATAATAAAAGTGTCGCATTTTAATAAAAGGCAATAAAAGTCAGAACGAGACATTTTTATTTTAAACCTTAAGCGATAAGTCTTACGTTAGAATATGGAATAGATGTATTCATTTCACTAGCACCTGTCAAATTTTATCTCGTGTACGCATGCAGATGGCAATACGGAAATCAGTTCCGCACCTGACGTTTAATCAGGCTGTGTTGGATGCAATTTAATAATGTGTTTGATTCGTATGTGTATGGGTGATTCTTATTCTTACGTTTTTTTGTGTGAGTTGTAAGAATTAAATATATTTTTTAGGATAATCAGTAAACTGTATATTAATTTACTTAGTTAATTACCTTTAGTATCGTGTCTGAATATAATTTTTGTCATAAAATTAATAGAAACATTATTAAAAAAAAATACAATTCGAAAATGTCACGGACCGTGTTGTGTGAGATTGCCGGATTTGGAAATAAAATATTTTTTTCTGAAGAAATGTCAAGTTATTTTGCAAAATATTACAGGAATTATGCAAGACTAACCTTTGCTCTATAAGTCTGTTTAAAAATATATACAAATTATAATGACTATTTATGATTCTGAGCAACATAAAGTTTGTGAGTAGTTTTTGTGTCACGACCATGTACGATAATAAAAAAATTCGGTACTCGGTAGAAATCTATCTTTGATGTTGGCAACCCTTTCTAAGTTTTTTTAGAACAGCAACACTGTCTTATTGTCAGATTTGAAAATAGCTGAACGTAGTGTGTGTCTCAAAAAACAAATCTTCTCATTTAATTGAAAAAAGGGACAACCTTAACACGTCAACGCCGTGTACGAGTTTTGAACGTAAGTACTAGTGTCACGCTATTGTTTGAAACATAATATGTACCTCATACAGTGTAGTTTAAGATAATTAATCAAGATTTGCGAAGTCATGGCTAGCTTTTAGGTTATATCGAACACGTTTCAAATTGTCACGGCCATGGTATGAAAAAAATGTCACCGCCATGGACTTTTTGTGTACATGGTCGTGACATGTATAATGCGTGGTCGTGACATTCTATTTCATTTGAATAATTTAGTGGCTTTTGTTATTATGCTGAACTATCTCGTTTAATATGCACTTTTTAGAAATAGCCTTTTACTAGTTATACAAATTTTTCGCTATTCTGATTCTGTAGATGCCACGAAAGAAGAATAACTCCTCAGAAGCAAAAAGAAAAGAAAGGCGTGAATATGAAAAAAAAGGTGATTGCTGTGAAATAAAAGATAAATGTCCTCATTATCCCTGTTCAAGACGTCCGATAGTACGATTGACCACTGAACGTGATGCAGGGTTAAGTCTTAGCACGACTAATCCTAATCTAATTGAACCTATAATCGGTAACAATTCTCCCAAAGCTAATAAATGTAACTTAAAGGAAGGGACGTGGGTAATAGCCAAATTTTCAGGATAAAAGAATCTAGTTTCCCTTTTTGTAGGTCAAACTGTTAGTTTAAATAACGACAAACCTGATACACCTTACTATACTATTAAATTTACTAAGAAGAAGTATCATAGCGTGATATCAGGAGACACTGTCTTTATCTGGAATAACAATGATTATGCAGATCTTGGCGCTGAAGACATTGTTTCTGAGTTGCAAGAACCCACTCCCGGTAGGCGTGGAACACTAATTTTCAAATTTGATTTCTCATTATTGGATCATGCCATTATGTAAAAGGTTAGAGGCTTTTTACCTAATTTGCAGGTTGCAGGTCATTAGTGATGAGAGAGTATTACTCTTTTTTTAATGTAGGATTTCACTTCTTTAGTGAAAAATAATCAAACCTTAAACATTGTTGATTATAGTTTTTTTTAGATAAGTGATTTAGTTTTTTTTTTTAGAAGTTTATCTTTCTTTCTTGAAGATTTACTTTTTATTGTGTTTAGAGCTAAAACGCTGCAATCACTTTATAAATACTTTGAAAATATTTACTACAGGATAAAAATGAGTCCTGATTTGATACTCAATTATTAGTTATATTTAATATTTACCAAATTATAGGTAAGTTAACAATGCTGCCTGTGATCAGATAGTTCTAAGAATAAAAGGCTGATTTGTTGAATTAGTAGATAGATTGACTTGATGGTCTTTTTGACGGAATCTCACTTGTGATTTAATTATTTGGTGTTTATGTGTTGATGAGAAGTATACCAAGTAAATATTGTTGATTAAACCAATTCAGTGTTTTATTTATTGCTAAATCACTTTAAGATGACACAAATTTAATAACATTAATATTAACAATTACAATGAAAAATGTAAAACTGTCACATCCATGTCATACAGGTGTCACAGCCACGTTCAGTAATGTCACGACCGAGGCAATCTGTCACAGCCGTGTTTATGTACCCATTTTTTTTTAACTTTCCCGAGGGCATTAAGCTTGTTCATATTCATCAAAAATATGCTTTTGGTATATACTTTTGACGTACATCGCAATATGTCGTAAAAAAAAAACTTTCATTTTTTTGGGTTATGTGAAAACTATTTAAGAATCACCCGTATCTAGGATATACTTAATTACAGCACTAAGCTGTGGCTCCACTGTAAAAGGGCATAAGTCTGAGGTTTAAGTGACAAAGGGTATAACTCTAGTAAACGCTGTATACAATTTATGCCCTTTTTTATTACGAGCTAAGTCGAGTTATCCTTTTCAACTGGAGACATAATTATTATCTAAGCCCTGTAAATAGGTCTAGGTGATTTGTGTCCACCAGGCTGCTGATTAGAAATAGTTATTAATGTTATTATGTTATGTTATGTATTAATTAAAATTGTTGTGTTGTAATTATACCTACCTTTTTCCCGCGATTTCGTCGGCGTGGAAGTCGTTTGAAAGGAAGAAAGAATATTTAAACAAATGACTAAGACTATTTTAAAAATAATTATTGAAATTGATGAAATGATGTAAGACGTTATTGATTTGGAGTCTGTTATATTGCATTTTAAACATTATTTACTTCACTTCCTTACTGCCGCATTCTAAGACTTAAATTAACTTTTAAGATTCATTAAAGTTGCTGCTGTCACTTTCTCTGCTATAGCAATAGTATTCGCAGCAACTTTAATCAAACTTAAAAATTAGTTACTTATTATTTATCTAGTGTTAAAAAAGTATCTTATAAAATAACTTAACTTTAAAACATAATAAAACAAACTATGTATGATAACACACGTTAACAAAAGCTTGTAAAACCCCAACACTAAACAAAAACCGACTAAATTAAATCTCGCTCATTCCTTTGCACCACGTCCTAATTACGCAACCTACGTAATTTATCAAAGTAGTAATTTGCATGTCAAACTTAAAGGTACCCCCCAGGCTACGGAATGGGGGGGGAATAAACTTCTTTTTGGCAAAGAAACAACAAGAAGGGAACAAATCTCGCCCAGTCAGTGAATTTATGCGAAGCAGTTTTTTTTTCAATTTGGAGTGAGGGTGTTCGTTAAAATTTCAAAGGGCACCCGAGCACAGTTAATACTCGCGTACAGTAGGCGGGTTACACGATTAAACAAACTTATTAAGATGATTGTAAGTTAGGGCGGCCGCACTAAAACGCGACCACTAGTGGTTCGACTAAGCCACTAGACGCAGCCACCAATCGCGGCCACCGGTGGCTGAGTGGCGGCCACCAGCGGCTGCCACTATTGGCTAGAAATTGTTCAGAAGCCGGCGACTGTGGCCAAGTGTGCGCGCGAGGCGAGCGATAAAACGCGGCCACTAGTAGCGAGCGCGGGCGACTACCGCAGCTTGTGGCTCACTCAGACGCGGCCACTCGAACGCTCGGTGTGCGCCGATGCTATACAAAATGTATGAAAAAACTCATCCGCAGCTTGTGGCGGCCACAAGTGACTACGCTGTGGCCGCGACTAGGGGCCTAATGTGCGGCAGCTTTTAATGGCTTTTCATACAAACGGCGATAACGTTTTCCACTCCCTAAATGTTAACCGATTTCGACTAATTTTTGTTATGACGTGGTCAGTCGGAAAGCCGTCAACTCACAATGCTAAATGATATTTCTTACTGACTACACTTGTTTCGTTAAAGAGGCACTAAACGGGCCTCGTTTTTCTGCAATTTGTTGGCAATAATAGCTGTCTCTTTCTAAATGCGTCTGCCAGAACAAAAGGCCGGCAACGGACCGACAACTCTTCTCGATTCTTGCCGGAGTTCATGGTGATAAGCCCTTTATGAAAACATCCAAGCACGGAACAAATACTCGCGCTCATCACACAAATACTTGAGCATACCGGAACTCAAACCCGGGACCGCTAGCTTCGTAGACAGAGTCACTACCAACTAGACTAACCGCGTTGGAACTTTTGATAATATTATCAATAAATGAGTTCATTATATTCATTTAGTCATCTTCATCATCATCATTTCAGCCGAAAGACGTCCACTGCTGGACATACTGGACTCCCCCAAGGTTTGCCACAAGGACTGGTCTTGCTCCGCTGGCCTCCATCAGTTTCCCGCAATCTTCACCACGTCGTCGATCCATGGAGAGGGCTATGCTCGGAATATCTCTGCGTGATCGAATCAGGAATGATGAGATCCACACGTGAACCAAAGTCACCAACAAATCCCTAAGAATTGCTAGACTTAAGTATTCATTTAGTAATTACTAATAATTAAGCAATATGCCCTGCTGTCTTTGTCCCTCGTGCCGTCCTAGACGGAGATAGCGTAGGGCTACGACCGGGTGTTATTTTTGGCAAAGTCGGCGCTTCGCGGCTTCTTTCATATAGACATCGGCGTCTTGCGAAAGAGCCTGCAGCTACACAGGATTTTTATTTTAAATGTCTTGTATAAATTAAGTTTAAGGTACGCGGAAGTTTAATTTTATTCAAAACCTACGCATTTATGTCATTGTTTGTTTCTTTAAAGCTCAGAAATATTGTATTTGTATTTCTTAATATTTTTGTTTAATTTAAGACAGTCTTATGTTATTTTTTAATTAGATAAAATTGTTTGCTTTGTTTTGCGTGTATGTAAGTATATTGCTGTGTTATTGTTTAGTTTATGATGAGCAAATTTTCGGTGAATGCAGATATAATTAGTTTTTTAGGGCTCCGTACTTTGTTTGTATCAAATTTTATGCCGCGTATTCTCGGCTTTTTATAAAAATAATAGAAATAACCACAATGTTGATCATTTAATTAACATCAACATAAGTATCAAAACGCATTACTCAGTCAGTCAGTTAAAGATAGCCTCCTCCTTGTCTGTTTTCAAGTGTAATAAAGGGAAAGGGCTAAATTTATTTGACAGATATGCTTTACTTGACGATTGTGAAACAGGCGGTAAACAAAATATGACAATATGATTGTTATTTGTAAAATTTTTTTTTTACTTCATCCCTTAAACTTCTGCAAAAACACAAGCAATTTATCCGCCAACTCAAAAACCAATAGTTCAAATTGAATCGAACGTTTTTTCTATCGTCCGACCACTTGTAGATCCGTTGCAAATAAAATCACGTGTATTTCACGTTGACCGATATTCCGATATTCTATCAGTAGCAACACGACACCACGTCGCGTAGAGCAAGCCATAGATTTTAATTTTAGGATTGCTAAGTCTGTTGGAAACTTTTAACAGCAGAGAGATTTTTGACAAAGTATTCGTGTGCAGTCAGCATCAAATAGATAGGAGCAGCGAAATTGGCCAAATACATCGCAACACACCTTTATTACTATAGGAATAAGAATGTGTTGCGATATACTTAGCCATTTTCGATGTTCCTATACACTGTTTTATTTTTCATACATTGCCATTGCATTGCATTGCTGCAACTGTGCAACGTCAACTTGAATAGATTGGGTTCGCTAAAACATACCTTAGGCTGCGTTTCCATAAAAACCAGTAGGATTACTTTACTTACTGGCCTCACACAGCGCAGCTATTCTATTGGTGGATTTTCCTCGTACGCTTAGCTGCCCTAAAACGCAACCTTAGGCTACTTTTCCACCAGGCCCCCTAGCATGCATGCAAGAGATAAAATTTGTTAGGTGCTAACAAGGGAAATGATACATCTCTTCAATATTCTAACGTAAGAATTAACGCTTATGGTTTAAAAAGTCGCTATAAAAATGTGAAAACTGCAATAGTCTCTTAGTAATAAAAGATAATAAAAGTCAAGACAAGACACTTTTATTTTAAACCTTAAGCATTAAGTCTTACGTTAGAAGGGAATAGATGTACTAATTTCCCTAGCACCAGTCAAATCATCTCGTGCATGACGTTAAGCCCACAGAGATATGGTAAGCTACGTAGCTAAGGATCGTGTTGATATCCTCCTATTACGATCGTCTATTCTCATAGCTTAGCCAGAGATGGGCATTATTCGAATAAATATTTATTCAAATAATTATTCGAATAAAAAATAATTCGTAATACTTTTATTCGCGAATAATTTATTCGTCGAATAATTTATTTGCGAATTATTTATTCGCGAATAAATTATCCGCGAATGAATCATTCGACTACTTTTCGAATAACGAATAACTTATTTGTTATTATATTCGGATACATTTACGAAAAATATTTGACGTTTTTTGGTTTTTCCATTCAAATAACTAACACGAATTAGAAATATTTGTAGACCAAACAAATAATCCATCCATGCCATTGTTCGCCATTGTACATGTTAATCCTAAGTTCATGTACGTACATATTTGTTAATTGTTTTGTGCAATAAAGAGTACACACACATAACATAAATAATACATACATACATACATAAATAATAGAAGAATGTCTTATGTAAGGCGAAAATTTGCTTAGTCCGTTCTGTTAGAATGTACAAACAACATCTTTCAGTTTAGTTATCAATTTTCGAGAAAAATGGAGCAGGTATTCCAGTACATAATAATTATTCGTGGCAATTCATTCGACGAATAAATTATTCGCGAATAAAATTATTCGCAAATAAATAATTCGACGAATAATTTATTCGAATAAGAATAATCATTCGAGAATTTCATTCGTTATTCGCGAATAATTTGGTTATTCTTATTCGTTATTCGTCATTCGAATAAATTTTGCCCATCTCTGAGCTTAGCTTAGCTTAGCGCTGGTGGAAACGGGGAGCTTTGACTTCGCTCACCATTTAGCTACCTCGCACATCTCTGGTGGAAAGGCACGCTTACTCTCTCCCTCGCTAGCAATCCTCCCAAACTGCTCACTGTCGCAGTTAAAATGACAAATGAATTCGTTTAGCAATTCTATCAGTTCATGCATAACACGGTACGAAAATGGATTTTCAGATGTCAATAGGCTGCCAGTGATGAAGCGAGGGCTGGCAGTGATTCCGTTTTGAGCGGACTTGATGAGTGTTTCATATTAGTTTTCCATGGATTAATAAATAAATATGGTTTTAATACAGTTGCTCAAAAAGTGGTACTTTTTGTAACAGCATATCGTGCGGAAAGTTGGATTTTTCAAACTAGTGCTTTTTACTTTCTGTATCTGCATATCGTGCGGAAAGTTGGATATTTCACACTAGTGCTTTTTACTTTTCCATTTTTAGGGTTCCGTACCTCAAAGGAAAAAAACGGAACCCTTATAGGGTCACTTTGTTGTCCGTATGTCTGTCTGTGTGTCTGTCAAGACCCTTTTTCTCAGGAACGCGTGAAGGTATCAAGTTGAAATTCTTAGGTCTGCAATCCCTTAGATCTGTGAAAAAATCAGACATCTAAGTGAACGCAATCAAAAGATACGGCCGTTTATACCGCATATTGAAGGGAATCTCGAGGGAATCAAAACCTATAGGGTACTTCCCGTTGACTTAGAATCATGAAATTTGGCAAGAAGCAATGTCTTATAGAACAAGTAAAGGAAAAAATCCGAAAACCTTTAATTTGTACTTACATCACATAAAAAAAAAGCCCAGTATAAACTGACACTCACTAAGTACGAAAGTGCATACTTATTGCGTGTCAGTTTATACTGGACTTTGTTTCTATTGTATTCCCGTGATTTACGAACTATTTACCATGCCTACACGTTTGTGCGGAACCCTCTGTGCGAGAGTCCGACTCGTACTTGACCGGCTTTTTTTTTATTTACTCTTGTACCAAGCTCTGCTTTTTGCAGAATTGCAGCAAAATTGTATACTCGTACTTGACTAATTAAAGGGTTGTCTAGTATTAAAAATTCTTCAAAACTGTTTTCATAAAGATGGCTGAAGAGTATCACGAATGATCGGTTAAATTAGTATTAAGGTGGATTCACGTTACACTATGCTAGACCCGGGCCCAGCATCGGGAATCTACCTTTAGGCATGACCGCTGGCTAAAAGAATATTATGTTATGAGTGGCTTCCGGGCTGATTGAGTATTATGAATGACCGCTGGCTTTTGTACACCAGATAATAAATAAATTTATTTGTATATAAATCAAGAATAAGGTAATATAAGTATTAATTATTTTTGATGTTTATGATATGATTAAATTACTATGTGACATTAAAACTATTCGCAAATTTCTCTTGATTTGGCTGAATGGCCACAACCGTTGCCATTTTGAAAAAATCTGTCAATTAAAAGTTGAACAAAAACCCACCTTTTTTATTCGCGATTTAATTTTGTAATTAACTTTTTTCGCAAACGTATTAAAAAACGTATAAAATAAATATAAATTAAATAAATAAATAAATAAATATAAATTATTGTTAAATAATTAAGTCTTAAAAGTAATTGTTGGATAGGGTAACCCCTTCTTAGTTATTATAATCTTAGCATAATAAAGATTGTAACTAGAAGTAAGAATATAACACTAATTATTATTATTGAAATAAACAGTTTAAATATTTTTTTTTATACCGTCATTTGGAACTGTCATTTTCATTCGTCCCGAGCCTTGTCTCGCGTGCAGCTCTGACCAACACACCTGGGGTCTCGTGTAAAATGACATACTTTCCGCACTTGCAACAAAATGTACTACTTTTCATAGATAAAGCCAGGATATTGAAATGCAGTTTAAACGTTTTTTGACATTGAGTTGACGTGTTCTTCGTTAATTTTGTAATGTTTGCAATATATGCATGAGAGTTCGTATTATCCTATGCTTTTCAATTTTCAAAACAGATAGATTTGCTTTTTATTGGCAAAGAGAAGGCAAAGGAACATACTTATGTTTACATTTTTTGCAATATAATAGAATAGATGAAAAATAACTAATTCTTTCAGCACGGTCACTAGAAAGAATCACAAACAATGTGCTCAAGAATGTGTGACACCCTGCAGTTAATCCCTATATAAATAGAGATGTGTCATTTATTTTTGAGCCCAATCTCAACTTATGTTATAATTGCGAATGCTGTATGTCTGTCTGTTACCTCTTCACGCTTAAACCGCTTAACTGATTTAGATGAAATTTGGTGAGGAGATAGTTTGAGCCCCGGTTAAGAACATAGGATAGTTTTCATCCCGGAAAATGTGATAGTTCCCGTGGGATACACGATAAACGACTTTTACGGAGTCAAAGTCGGGCAAAGGCTCTAGTAAATTTTTGCCAGTGATATACGTACGTATAATATCTTATTCCCAGGGGCGAAACAGGTTTGTTAACGCTCTAAACGCTCCATCTCAGCCCGTCTCCACATTATCTGAAATCACTTCAAATCAAGCGGGTCAGAGCGATGTATCTAATTGATCGACAGGCAGACGGCTCGAGGGACGGTCCCGTAATCAATTCGAGGCGTACTGCTAGCACAAGTATTTACTCGCTAGTCGCTTACGTCTCTTTCGTTACAGACTAGGTAGAGAGGGCGACAAAGGCAACTTGTGCTAGTCCTAGGCATGTATTACTTTGCTGATAAGACTCATCTGCGGGCTTAACATGCATGCACGAGATAAAATTTGACAGGTGCTAGGGAAATGAATACATGTAATTAATATTCTAACGTGTCTTACGTTAACGCTTAAAGTTCAAAATAAAAGTGTCTCGAGACTTTTATTACCTTTTATTACTAAGCGACTATTGCGATTTTCATATTTTTATAGCGATTTAATCAAGACGGAACCCTTTTATTTTAAACCTTAAGCGTTACGTTAGAATATGGAATAGATGTATTCATTTCCCTAGCACCTGTCAAATTTTATCTCCTGCTTGCATGCTAGGGGGCCTGCATCATGAAATTCGTAGCAAAAATAACTTTCTAGGTCTACACTTAGGACATGCGTAAGAATCAGATCAATTGTGCCCTTTCGTTTTTAGGGTTCCGTACCAAAATGGTAAAAAAGGAACCCTTATGGTGATACATACTTCGTTGTCTGTCTGTCCGTCCATCCGTCTGTATGTCTTAGCAGTTTTTCTCAGCAACTACAGATGCTATCATCTATTTTTGGTAAAAAAAAGATATTAATTTTGTTAATAATTGAAAAGGGGTCTATAATGGGGGGATGAACAATGAAAAGGATTTGATTATAGCAAATGGGGTGTCATATGAAACGGTTCAATCTGCACACGTACTTTTTGATCTATAACCAAAAATGTTCAAAAAATCTTAAAAATTCGTAACTTAATAATAATTACTTATAACACGAAAAAAATAACACAAAGTGTTCAAAATTTATAGTTTTCGAGAAATCGACAAAAAACTTTAAAGATCTGTACTAAAATGTAGGCAAGGCAAAATGGACCTTATTGCATACAATTAAGAGTACATAAAAAGGTCAAAATATACCTTTTTATGTACCTACTTAAGTACGGACTTAAATACGGAACCCTCGGTGCGCGAGTCCGACTCGCACTCGACTTTTTTGTTTAATATTAATCATATAAAGAGTATACTAGACTAACGCCCTTTTTTCCCGGAACCACTCAACTTTTCACCGTACCAAGAAAAGCGGAACGTTATTCCCCAATCAACCATTAATTACAACCTAAAAGCTTTTAACCGACATCAGGAAAGAGTTCAGAACTCTAACCTTAAATCATTTCTTAAACGACAGCCAATCAACTGTGAAACTTTTTAAAAACGGATCTCCCGGCTAATCGTGATGGATGCCTGTCGGTGATTGGCTAGCGGGATCAGGCCTGTCAAAACCGGATCGCACTGGATTGGACCGGATTGGACGGCTCTCGTTACTTTTGTGGCAATAACAAGGTTTTGTGGTAGATTTTTATCGGAGTTTTTTATTTGGTGAATTGGGAAATAACGCAAACAACAAATTGTATTAAGCCATTGTATTTGTTGCCATCGTTTCGTTTCCAACAGTGATTCGTTGAATTAAAAGAACGCCATGTTATCTTGTCCGTAAATCCCCTAACCGGACACCCTAGTCCGGTCCGTAGTCCCGTCACGGCGGGCAAATCGTACGGATTCCCATCATTAGCTAATTTGGGCCTACCGACAGGTGTGACGTCATGAATATGCAGCCCGCAACTGCCTTTTTAGGGATCCGTGGCAAGAGGTTGAATGGGTAAGAGAGGTTTCAGTGAAACGTGTTTTGACCAGCACCCGTATTTATGGTCGCCTTTATCGCGATGGATAAGTGGGGATGAAGCATCCGTCACTCTCGCACTTACATACCGGTTAGAAAGTGACAGATGTATTATACGCGTTTATCTACATGATAAACACGACCATAAAAGCGCCTAGCACACCTTTTATTTTGTCGCTAGTCGCTCATGGCATCTCTATCATTACAGACGGGTTAGGAAGGAATATCCAGAGGCTGTATGAGTTTTCAAATCGTGATAAGTTCCAGGCCGAAAAAAATCTATTTAACTCCTTAGGTTTTTTAAAAACTTACTTTATTATCGGTATCGCCAAAATTATCGGTACTGTGATTACCGGTTCTAATGAGAGGTAAAAATACCGTTACTCTGTAAATTGGGAATATGCATGAACATTATTAAAAGTAAAAGATATGGCAAAAAGTGAAATTAAAATCGGCCAAAAAATACGGAGAGATCAGACATATATTGTGACGTCAGCGGACACTACGGCCATATAAACTCCATATTAAATTCTGTTTTGCTAGAAAGAAATAGAAACAAATCTTTAATGGGTTATATCTCGGTTATTTTTATAGTTATTCGAAAATATTTTTTCTCTGCTGTTTGTTACATGAATTACTTTTTAATAAAGCAAAAAAAAAATCATGCGTTTTCCCTATTATTTACGCAAGTGTGTGTGAGTGAGCAGAACATATTATTATGACCGCAAAACGTATGTCGCACGCGCATGCTGGCACTTTTATAAGGAATCGGTATGTTATCGGTGCTATCTAATACCGGTATTTTTTCTTAACCGGTACTACATATGCGCGAGTATTTTTTTCCTGAATCTTGGATGTTTTCTGTCGGTGCGCCAAAGTTCACATAATAATTTGTTGTCCGAACGTAAATACTTTAGGACTTGCGATGATTATGAATAACGATATAGGTTATAGCCAGTTTTCCGCATCTCGACCACTAAGCGCCTATTTTGCGTGAAAATGAATAACGATACATTCGGACGAATTTTTCGGTGAGCCAATATGGACAGTTTTCTTTGTATTTTGAATGCTAATGAGTTTCAGCATTTTTCAAGTAGAAGTTTACAAAACAAGTTATGTCCACCCCCATCTAAAACAAGACTTATGTCAAAAAATATTATAGGAATGGCCCTGAAATTTTTTAATCATCTACATGTTGTTATTAAGGAAACAGAAACTTTTCTAGAATTTAAGCAGGCTTTAAGCAAATTTCTAGTTAAAAAAGCTTATTATTCAGTTAACGAATACTTAAATAATAGCTATAATACAGAAAAATGAGCATGTTAGTTATAAGATCCAAATTTGTATGCCCTGAGGCAGAACACAGCTGAACCAATTTATGATACTCACCATCTAGCATAACTTACTTTATGTGTGTACCTATTGTTCACAAATAAATGATTTGAATTTTGAATTTTTTTTTTAATATTTGATCTTCATAAGTATGTTTATCGTAGCCTGTTCTGCCCTAGTTTTGAGAAAATGTGTACAAGCATGTGTATTATTAAAAATTGTATTCATGTTTTGCATGCCGTCACCAACGGCTAAATATGTCGGATTGCTACAATAATTTAAGAGCTTATGTACCGTATTTATTGCAAATAAAGAATTGATTGATTTATTGATTGAAGCCTAAAGGCCCTAAAGCTTAGTTTGGGACTGCGTTAGTTTGTGTGAGATTGTCCCCTGATATTAATTTAAATGCACGGAACCCCTGCATCTAGTGGTCAGCCCGCGCTTTCCAGTTTTTTACGGCTCATCTGAAATTCGGGTGCCTTGCGTTGCGTCCGCATTATTCATGATAAAATCTTATCCATCATTCAGTAGACATCGATTTCTGTTTATTTATGTACCGTTCTTGTTTGTTCGGTGAGATTTATGTTTAACCACTGTATACGTTGACCCGCTGTCGAATTTCACCAACAACTTAACAGACGATTAGAGTGTTAACAGCTGTCAAAATGTACGAACTCACAGTCGTGAAATGGTTACAGATTGTCAGAATGTCAGTTACAGTAGTTGACTTAATAGGGTTGTGGTTTCTTCGACTTACCTACATTTTTGTAAGATGAATAGTTCGGGTAAAAAATAGAAAAGACAAAAATCACTGATAGTGTATTATAAAGAGGTAGATGATATCGCACTAGTGCGCAGCAAGTGATGCGCTACTTGCTTCGTGCCGGTCGCTATCTCGCCCTTCTCACTCGGATAGGGTTCGGGCACAGTATAAATATAGCTAAAGCAGTAAACAACCTGCGAACAAACGTTCGAAACGTCACACGCGCACACAGGCGCATACAGGCGCACGTCTCAACCATTCGCCTCGACGCGACACCACCACCCCGCCACCTGACAGCACTGCCATGTTCGCTGAAGGGTCTCGTTGATACGTGCGCCTGTGTGAGTGCGACGTTTCAAACGTTTGTTCGTAGTTTCTTTACTGCTTTAGCTATATTTATTCTGTGGTGTGGTGCACTCGGCTGTAAGAGCGCGATAACACTATCGCCGTCATCCTCACACGATTCGATGGACTGTATTTGGCTTTTAAATTGACGTAATGGTTTTCATTTTCATTTTCGTGATGTCTGTATGTTAGGGTAGTTGGTAGAGCCAATATATGTTTCTGATAAAAATATCTGACAGTTAATGTTATCTCTTTTCTTTTTTTTCACATGATAGAAAAGAACAGAACTAAAATGTATCTATTAGTTTCGCCCAATTTTCTTCCCAATAAATACCATTGATCCAAGCCAGCGCCATCTACCGTCATACGCCATTAACTTCTTCCATACATAACGGGTATAAATATGCAGTTCGTGGCCCCCAATGCTTGGAGCCAGTTCACTTTGACGTCGCATTATTTGCGTATTCTCAAACAACGTACAGCAATCTTTATTAAACGTCGCGACAAGGGCCCCCATTCACGCCGGCAGTTTACTTCGATCACGAGAGTAATTTTCGCCTTCCCCGCTTTGACAGCAGATAGAACCTTGCATCTGATATTTTTGGCGTAATCAAAGTAAGATTACAACTTGATTACTCTATAATGTTTTAATTTAAAGTGAAATATGTGGAAAATTTTCTAAAGATAATCGATAAGCCGATTTTTAAACATACAGTCTGAATTAACAATAGTTTAACTAAGCAGAAGCCCAAAGTTTCAACGGAGTTGTTCACCATTTGCTCAATGGACGTGAGGGTTTTATGAGTCACACGCATCGAGTTCTATTGACGATGCGGTTAGCCTAGTTGGTAGTGACCCTGCCTACGAAGCTAGCGGTCCCGGGTTCGAATCCCGGTATGGACAAATATTTGTGTGATGAGCGCGAGTATTTGTTTCTGAGTCATGAATGTTTTCTATGTATTTAAGTATATATTTCTCTATATAAGTATGTTTATCGTTGTCTAGTACCCATAGTACAAGCCTAGAGCTTAGTTTGGGACTAGGTCAATTTGTGTGAGATTTTTTTTTTTTTTTTATGGTAGGTACTAAAATGTTGTTAAGATAAAAGTCCTCATGAGTTTAACTTTAATATATTAGCACCTTATTGAATTTATTATTAAAGCTGATGATTGTGAAAACTGGTGATTGTGAGAACTTTCAAAGGCTAAATGGCACTTGTGTTACATGTATTGTCCAAATTATTTTTTTCTATAGTGTTAAGTACTCCATTTTTTTCCCGTAATTGCACTAGGCCAGCTACCTGGTTCTGCCGGTGGTGGATCCAAACAAAGCGGTTTGTTAGTTGCAGCGCTTTGGCGCCGCGCCGGCTCTCGACTCGAGAGCTTTTTCATTTCCGTCAGAGGGCGCTGTATTTATTTTATTTTTGCTAAATGCCTACAGACGCTGTTGCGGAATTATGTTTGAGGCTTGGCGTATTTGGTTCGTTTAATTCTTAAAAGAAAATAATAGATATTTATATTACTTATAATTTAACCGTAACTTTGGGTTCGATATGAAAAATATCTGCAAAATTGTATAATACTAATACTTCAATTTAGACATTTTATTTCATTCAGTCTTACAAGAATGACCTTTGACCGCTGTAAATTTAACAAATTTATGTCATCTTGAAAAAATATTTTTATCAATATTTTTGCCGACCAACAATATTAAATAATGTTCTTCGCACATTATTCGCATTTTCATCAGTGAAATTTGGTTGTTTTTAAAACGATAAATAATTATCAATAATAGAGAAAAATAATAATAATGACTATAAGATTCATATTTTAAGTATAATTGATAGAAACTTTTTTTAACGTATCCTAATACCTTAATAAAGCATAAAAACTTTGATCACCAGGTACTTTTATTATCTCTAACACTAAATTCAACATAAAAACCACAGCTTCGCCATACCAACTCAAAACTTGAGCTTAATTAAAACAATAGTTCGTAAAAGCTCAAAAGCGCCGGCGTTAGCTTCGTTCACGATTCCTGAGTCCGCAAAGCTGTAAGCTGTAACGGCCGACGTCGACGAATATAACGAAGCTTGTTTAAGAAATGGTTCGTAGAATTAATTTTGCACTTCAGTTGGTCAAAGATTAAAATAGGTAATAGAAGTTTTATTTTACCGACTTTTTTACCAATTGTATCAAGATTATTTATGAAAAGTGGAACAGTATAGTATCTGCCTTTATCAAAAGTTACGAGTATCTTATTACATGACAATGATGATGATGATGCCTTTCCGGTTTCCGGCCGGTTTCGACCATGGCGACTACCTCAACTCCGTAAAGTATGTCGATTGTGTGCTCGCATGTGACTTACGTAGCCTATCTTATTTGAGAACGTTCTCCCACAAAGTGAGCATTTGAGCACACCATCAACGTAATGGTAATTGATCGCCACAGGTATTCGGGCTTTCAAAAAATCTCTTTTTGCGTCCAGCTCGGAACGCCGCAGGGTCTCAAAGTCTTGGACTCTAGTTTTAACCAGAGTCCTCCATTCCGATCGCTTGACGGACTGCTTCTCCCACTGCGAGGGCTCTATGCTACACCTTTTCATGTGTCGCTTCAGCACATCTTTATACCTGAGGAGTTGTCCGCCACAAATGTTGTTGTTACATGACAATATAAAACTTATATTACATTAACGTTGTGTTAGTAGTAACGTTACGTAAGAAACAATTTCTGTAATAAATCTAGAACGGGACTTAATCGCTTAAAAACATCTTATAAACATTATTGCAACACGGTTTGACACATCGAGGTATTTATACGTTTTTATGCTATTGAATCCCATTTTAGATGTATACTTTAAAAAAAAGAAACAATTATTATGATCAAAATTATAATCAAATAAACATAGTTATTAATGAAAGCTGGGTTTTGGAATATCTTTCAGATTTACAATGAAGCAAAACTCAATTGACTGGAATAGGTAGGTACACGATATTTTTACAATGTACTTATTATTAAAAAGAGATTTCGAAGAATAACTTAATTAACCCATATTTAACTGTAAAAAATTAACATCCTTAAATTAATCACGCTAGTTTACAAATGTTTTATTTAATTAACTACGGTTTTATTTCACGTGCCTATGTATCCCGACATAACAAATAAAGGTTTAAAATTAGTGATTTAACATTTAAATAAAAATAATCTTCTCAGAGGCTCGTTCAAGCTAGGCAGAATATCGTCGATGTATAATCTAAACTCGATGGTCTTTGACCGGCTAAGCCCTCCCAAAGTGTCCACATCACTCGCGCCGAGGGCCATCCACTATTCAGCAAATAAAGACCCCATTCAGGATCAGACTGGGTAATGGAAAAACAAAGGCTAGGCAATTTACACGAAAAATATGAACTTGAGACTAATAATTGTGAGGTTTGCATGAAGTGGCATAAGTATTAAAAGTATATTATTATACAATTTTTGTTGCTTTATCTGAGTAAGTAGGTTACCTACTTTATCTAACCTAAAAATCATATCGACGCTTGAAAGGAGAAATGGGATAAGCGACACGGAGCAAACTTTACAGGAGAGCCAAAAAACCGCGCAAATTTTCGAAAAAAAATCATCAAAATTTTTCTACAAGACCAATTTTTGAATGAAACCTATATAAATGAACATATTATTGTTTTCTATATGATGTTTTGATTATTTTGCCGAAAAATGCATTAGTTTCGAATTTAGTGTCGCTTACGCAATTTGGTCTTTAAAATGGTTTCAGGTAAAATTGTCTAAACAAAATGTTGAGCGAGAAATAAATTCGGTAAAAGAGTCTGACCAAAAAAATATACTAAAACATATTCAAGTAAAATTATCCAACTAGAAATAATGCGAATTTGATGGTGAGGTAGAAAACTCTATATTTATTCTAGGTGTAAAAATATATTCAGGATAAATTATCTGACTGCTTTTAGACGGGCAACTTGAAAACGTAAAAGCGGTTTAAGCGAAAATAAAACCTTAATTCACTTCTGGGAAAAATTAGTGACCCGTTTAATAATATACCTTTTTATAAAGTATTTGATATGAAAAAATTTACTTTTTGGGATTCTTCATTATTTTTTGTAACGAAATATATATTTAAAAAACTAAAAAAAAAAAAAAACTACTATTTTATGACATTGTAAGATTAGTTTTTTTTTGTTAGATTGTGTATATTAATACAATTATATTTATAATAATACCTACCTACAGTGGAAGCCACACTAATAGAAATGCTTGCGTTTTCCCATACAATATTTCTTATGACTACAAATATGACAACTAATCAAAAAGTTCTTGACCAATTATGTACAGTTAATCCCTGTTGAAAACGTTGTTTTCATTAAATAAGGATTAATATTTGCTTTCATACAACGTATGAAATTTTTTATGAACACGTCAGCACATTTTTGTTCATTGTACATTAGTTCAAACCTTAGCTTTTAGTTTAAAGTAAATTATAACTAGGAATATAATTAGTACTTAGTACTAATAGTGGAATAAGTAGCTTAGTATTTTTTATTATTGGTCAAATTCGATAAGTCAATAGTTATTTCTAGGCTTGCACGTAGAGATCGCAAGCGTTTCTAATTATATTGCCACCACACTGTAGGCCTAATTTGAATATAATTGTATTAATATACGTAAGTGAATTGAAAAGTTTTGAGCCTAAGGTTGACAACGAAATTAAGAACAAAAAATAACACTGGCACACGCCAGTCTTTAATCAATAAATTGTGTCAATCTTCACATGTTTTCTCATTATTATGCATTATCTTTTGTTTTTCTCCTGTAACAATTGTAAAATTTGTGACGGAAATACTAAACAAGGTATGCGATTTCCATAATAATGGATAAAATTGAGCAACGTTCCGTAAATAATCAAGTACTAACAAAAGAATATTTTCGAAGACATGTGCCAGACATTAGGGAAATCCGCCCCATCATATGCCACTGTATAAAGATGGGTAGCGGATTTCAAACGCGACAAAGCAGTTCAAGTAGAACCTAGACGTGGTAGGCCATTGACGGCTACTACAGAAGAAAATGCCAATAAAATACTAGACATGATTATGAATGATAGGCGGTTGAAGATCGTAGAGATAGCGGAAGCAATAGCCATCTTTTATGAACGAGCACAGAACATCATCACCAACGATCTTGGATTTTCTAAGGTGTCTGCCAGATGGGTGCCTAGACCGCTTTCAGCCGAAAACAAACGCACACGCCATACAGTATCGCAGGATTGTTTGAATTTATAATATTTCAATGTGATTCTAAATCTTGATTGATTGATTCTTGAATCTTGATCTTGATTTTCTCAGTCGCGACCATGGACGAGACGGGTCCACCACAGCACATCTGAGTCAAAATCACAGTCCGAGCAAAGGAAAAGGTCAAGGTCACCATCTCCTAAGAGCTTAGGCCATTTTGTCAGCCAAGAAGGTGATGGCTTCAGTTTTTTGGGACTGCAGAGGGGTCATAATGATCGATTACCTTGAAAGGGGTAAAATCATAAATGCTGAATATTACTGTACCCTCTTACGTCTGCATGAAGAAATAAAAATAAATAAGCCCGGTATGTTATCTAAGAAAGTGTTGTTCCAACAAGACAACGCTCCTGTCCACACTGCAGCGAAATTAATCGCACAAATACATACTTAATTGTGGGTTTGGATTGTTGCCGCATCCACCCTATTCGCCGGATTTGGCCCCTTCCGATTATCACCTTTTCCCCAACCTAAAAAAAGGCTTATGAAGACAAAAAAAATCAACAAATATTAAAGTACAAGAAGCTATAAATGCATCTTGGATATTCTTTTTTATTGCATGGAATTCTGAAGTTAGAGGCGAGATGGCAAAAGTGTATAGATCGTTTTGGAATCTATGCAGAAAAATAAAAGTGTTATAATAATTAAAGTCTTTATTTTGAAGGTCAGGTTCAAAACTTTTCAATTCGCCCTCGTACATAGTCTATCAAAAAACGAACCACAGTTAAATAGTTTACAATTATGATTTTTTGTTTTGTAAAACTGGTAATTTTTTGACTGCAAAGTTAATTCGACACTAAAGTCCAACTAATCGACAATCTAAAAAACTAAATTCATACCTACAGGTACAGCCTACAGGCTTAACTGTTTAGATTGTATAAACTTACAAGTACTTTAACTGTAACTTTCGTAGCCATGATTTAATAATGTTTACATATTTTTTTCTACAAACTATCTAATTATGGATGAATCTCTCGTATAAATTATTATATGTTGTATTCAGATCACAATCATTCGGGAAAAATGGTTAATAAAATAAGAGATTGCCCTAAATTACATCAATAAGTGAAATTACTGTTAAATTGTTTGTCACTTGTCTTAATTTAATATTTCTACGTAACTCCATAAGTTGGTTAGTTGATGAGCTGTTTGTTTAGTAACAATGGTTAAAAGTAATGTTTAATTTTTTTATTACAACCTTTTCTTCAGGCTTCAAAAACTACTTTGGATTCATGATATATTTTAGTAAAAAACACAATATTCTCAACGTGTCGTACACTACTTCGTATATTAATAATTTTCAAACTTGCTTATTTTAATTGTCATTTGATTAAATCGTTTTCTATAACGCTAGCTTAATTTATACCATTATTTATTTATTTATTTATTTACCAGTTTATACGAGTAATAAGAGATAATTGAAAGAAAAGACTAACTGTTGAGTTTCTTGCGGCGCTTCTTCTCAACAGTGGTCTCATCTTGGGGAGCGCTGGTAGGCTCAGACATGTAAAAGTGTCTACAGGGCCTACTTACAAAATAAGGATTTTAATTTTAATTTTCCATCTTGAAGGATCTCGCATTTCTAATTCAGCAGTAAGCGAGATTGGAAAATCATGGAAGATCTCGGAAAAGCGACATTAGAAGCCCTAGTTAAATCCCTTGATTGATGGACTTTCTATCTATGCGACGACCGCGTATGACTTAGACAACGTCTCCTAGCGTAGCGATTTAGGTAGATGGCGTTTGCACGGTCTAGTCGCGTCCGAGAATAATGCGTTACCGACACTTTTTTTTTGGATGTTGGTAATAACCGACTTCATAAATTCAATTAGATAGGGATAAGCGACATGAGTATTCAAAACTTATTGCAGGTAAAAAAGGATAAGCGACAAAGATTTTATAAACTGCAAATAAGTAAATAAGGATAAGCGACAAAGGTTTATAAACTGCAATTAGGTAAATAAATATAAGCGGCAATACAACAGATAAGGTTGATCAGGTTATTTGATCTAAGCTAATTTATATCTTTCTGAAGGTAGTAGGTAAAAAGTCACAATGGAAAATAAAATCGAATATACAGTCAAGTAAAAAAAGACAAACGACAAGTCACTGGTTAGACGCGACAAAGCAAAACTATCCAAGTGTAGTGTTATTTGTCCTGACAAATGAGTAAAAAAATCTTAGCTTAATTTAATCAAAACACATTTTATCTAACCTCCATCATCTAAAAATGAGTCAAAAATGACGTCGTTTAGTAACAAAATTTGTCCGTGTTTCTCAAAATCACCGATGGGATAAGCGACAACAAAGTCGTCAGATGAACACGAGACCTAGCTCATTCGATGCGGAAAAATCAGCCGATTCCAACGATATATATAACTCAATATCACCAAAAATGTCGCTTATCCCATTTCTCCTTTCAAGCGTCGATATTAGGTACTCATGGTGATCTTAAAACTTTAAAAGTATTAAAATACTAATGACTTTTTACCAGCTTTTTACATTAATTTAATCAACGCTGTAACACGATTTCAGTTTTTATGGGTATTTTGTCACAAATTAAACTGTTAAAACTAGATCAATAATTTTGCTACAAATGGTGCTTTAACACATTCAACTTCAATCATTGCAGTAATCTAAAATATTTTTTTAATTAATAAAAGAACTATTTAAAAACCGTCAATTAATGACAGGTCTCCTTGGAATAGTCTACGCTACACAAGTCTTAGGGCCGAATTAATAAACTCATCTCAAGATACGTCAAAGTAAACGTCAATCCATAGAAAACCGTCATTTTTGACGCATCTTGAGACGGGCATCTCAGCCAAGATCAGTTTATTAACCTTTTCAACGCCATGTCAAATACAAAAGTCGTCACTCACACGCCAATGACAACCGAAAACCAGAGCTAATTTCAACCTTACGTCCTAGACACTCAGGTCTATTTTTCGCGGTCAACCGTGACGGATATATTCGTCGTTGGCGTTAAACCAGTAGTGCGGATATATCCGTCAATGGCAAAATCCGAAATAAATAGTATTATACTGAAACTGTAAGTATTTATTATTTTAAAAAGTGCCAAGTCCGCAGTCTCCCCGGACCAGGCTTGAGTGTTGCGGCGAGATAAACGGCGCTGACTCGGCGGCTTACTTCGTTTAATGACCCAACATAAACGGATACGGTGCACATCTGCATTAGTATTAGTTTACTATACTTTCAACTTGGTTGACAAGAGGCGAATATACAGGGTGTTCCGTAAATAGTGGTTCAAACGAAAAATTTAAATAGCTCAACCCTAGGGCTACCAAAAACACCCCCATGTATGTTCAGCGATTTTTACTAGTTTCAGAGATATTGATCATTTTAATCAGATTTTTTGTAATTTTCCCTTATGTCCACATCACGAAACATCCTTGATTTCATGTTTTATTTAAGAAGTTTATCAGTGGTATCTTACATTATTAGAATCATTACGAGCCAGCAAAGTTTTTAAAACCATTTGCCAGATTTTTTTAAATGAACTTTTTAAGTAATCAGTAATCACATAAAGTTGCTTTTTTCATACTAATTGTAAGTGAAATAATGGGAATACCTAGTATGGATCAACAAACTGATTCATGATGTGATTCATCATCATCATCATCATCTCAGCCGAAAGACGTCCACTGCTGGACATAGGCCTCCCCCAAGGTTTGCCACAAGGACCGGTCCTGCGCCACTTGCATCCATCGGTTTCCCGCAATCTTAACCACGTCGTCGGTCCACCTTGATGGAGGTCTGCCCACGCTGCGCCTTCCAGTACGCGGACGCCATTCGAGAACTCTTCGGCCCCAGCGGCCATCTGTTCTGCGAGCGATGTGTCCCGCCCACTGCCACTTAAGTCTAGCAATTCTTAGGGCTATGTCGGTGACTTTGGTTCTCGTGCGGATCTCCTCATTCCTGATTCGATCACGCAGAGATATTCCGAGCATAGCCCTCTCCATCGCCCTTTGGGTGACCTTGAGCCTTCTTATGACGCCCATCGCCAGCGCCCACGTCTCAGTACCGTAAGTCATCACTGGCAACACACACTGGTCGAAGACTTTCGACTTGAGACATTGCGGTATATTGGACGAGAAGATATCGCGTAGCTTCCCGAAATGCTGCCCAACCGAGTCGGATTCGACGATTGACCTCTTTCTCGAAGTTGGACCTACCTAACTGGACTGTATGTCCCAGGTAAACATAATCGTCAACAACTTCGAGTGCAGAGCCTCCGATTACCACGGGAGTTGGTGTTACATGGGTGTTCGACATGATCTTTGTCTTGTCCATGTTCATCCTCAGACCAACTTGTTCAGAGGCTCTGCTGAGGTCATCGAGCATTGCGTTTAGGTCTTCCATGGTCTCAGCCATGACTACTATGTCATCGGCAAACCGAAGGTGGGTGATGTACTCGCCGTTTATATTGATGCCACGTCCTTCCCAGTCCAGAACCTTGAACACATCTTCCAGCGCAGCGGTGAACAGCTTCGGAGAGATTACATCTCCTTGTCTGACTCCCCGCTGCAGCGGAATATGCTCAGAGTCCCGGTCCTGAAGTCGGACTGACATGGTGGCATTTTCGTACAAACACTTTAACACCTCGATGTACCTGTAGTCGATTTGGCACCGTTGGAGAGACTGCAGCACAGCCCATGTCTCGATCGAATCGAAGGCTTTCTCGTAGTCCACAAATGCTAAACAAAGGGGGAGGTTATACTCTTCGGTCTTCTGTATAACCTGCCGCAGCACATGTATGTGGTCTACGGTACTAAAGCCTTTACGGAAACCGGCCTGTTCGGGAGGCTGGAAGTCATCAAACCTGCGCGCTAGACGGTTCGTAATGACTCTCGAGAACAGCTTGTAAACATGACTCAGAAGTGAGATGGGCCTATAATTCTTCAGCAGGGTATTGTCACCCTTCTTGAAGAAGAGCACCACCACACTTCTGTTCCATGCCTGCGGGGTTTTCCCTTCGTGAATGACGGAATTAAACAGGGTCTGAAGGGCTTTAAGGACCGGTTTACCACCCGCCTTCAGAAGTTCAGCCGTAATTCCGTCATCACCTGGGGCTTTGCTGTTCTTAAGCTGTTTGAGAGCCATACTAATCTCGCACAAGCTGACGTCCGGGATGTCTTCGGTATAGTGCCGGGTCAATCTAGCTCTCGGGTCATCAGCTAGATCGGTAACGGGTTGCCGGGTCGACGTGTATAACTGCCCATAGAACTTCTCAACCTCTCTCAATATCTCCGGTTTGGATGTAACGACTCTGCCGTCCTCGGTTTTCAACTTCGCCAGCTGGCTTTGCCCAATAAACAGATCTCTTGCGAACACTTTAGAGCCCTTGTTGCGCTCAATCGCCTCTTGAATACGATTTGTTTTAAATCGGCGTATGTCGCGTTTCAGAGATTTAGAGATCTGTCTGTTGAGCCGCCGGTACTGATAAGCATCACCTGAAGACCGCAGAATCATCCCACGCCTCTCCTCCATGAGCTTTAGAGTCGAATCTGAGAGCTTTTTGGTTCTGTTTGTACGGCGGGTTTTAAAAAACTTAGATCCGACCGTATGCACAGTTTCCACGAACCCGTCGTTGTATCCGTCCACGTCACCCTGCAGGCATTCGAAACGGTTCTGGAGTTCCAGTTGAAAGCTTTCGAGGTTTTGGAGTTGGATAGGTGCTGGGCGGAGCGTAGACTTCATCAGTCTAGACCTTTCAAGCTTGACCTTGATATTCAATATGCCTCGTACCATACGGTGATCACTCCCGGTTTTCACCGCGTTGATCACTGAGACATCATTGAATATGTGCTTCCTTGTCGACATGATGAAGTCTATCTCATTCCTCGTAACACCGTCAGGGCTCATCCAGGTCCACTTCCTATGCTCACGCTTCCTGAAGAAGGAGTTCATCATAAAGAGTCCCTCCTTCTCCATGAAGCCGGCCAGTAGATGGCCCCGGTGATTCCGACACCCCACTCCAAATTGCCCCATTTTCAACTCTTCACCGTCTCGTTTACCCAGTTTTGCGTTGAAGTCCCCCATAACAACTGTGAAGTGAGTTCTGGACCTATGCATGGCTCTGGAGATGTCCTCATACATAGCCTCTACCTCATCGTCGGAGTGCGTCGAGGTCGGAGCGTATACCTGTATGACCTTCAACGAATACCGTCGGGTCATTCTGAGTACAAGGTACGCTACCCTGGTCGACACACTCTCGATCTCCACAACGTTGTTTACGAGGGACTTGTGTGATGATGTGATTACTTAAGTTGATTTAAAATAATCCACCGACAAACTTCTGAAATAAAACATGAAATTAAGGATTTTTAGTAACATGGCCATAAGGGAAAATTACAAAAATTCAGATTAAAATTATCAATATCTCCGAAACTCGTAAAAATCGCTGGACATACATGGGGTCTTTTGGTAGCCCTGGGGTTGACCTATTTAAATTTTTCGTTGGAACTACTATTGTCGGGACATACTGTATAACAAGCGTAACAGGGCGGTTTTCAAAAAAAAAGTGTACATCGTTAAGGACAAAAATTAAGAAATTTTAACTTTTCCAGTGCGTCACGAAAATTAGTCATACATTTAGTAACGGAAAAGTTACCGTTTCTTAATGTCTTTAACTATGTACAGTTTTTTTTTTTAAACCGCCCTGTTACTCTTGTAATGTTATATATTTGCCTATTGTCCACCATGTTTAAAGTATAGTAAATATTAGTATATATAGAGGTAAAATAAAAACATCGGCGGAAACAATAGCCTGCTTAAATCCCTGTTAATAAATCTATCGAGCCGCCATTTTTAGGTTCATTGTTGCCCTTTTATATTTATTGCTCGATCCATTGGAGTTAGCTGTTTTATTGTCGAGAAACGAAGCGTTTCCAAATGTTACACGTTGAAATATACTCGGGATTTATCAATGACGCGATCATTTAAAATATTTGGAAACCTTTTTTTAAACAGGTTTTATCCATGTCACGAATAGAATTACTATTTCGCTGTCGGTTAGATTTACGAGATTAAGTCTGTTAAAGGTCAAGTGGGACTGGGCTCCCAAGCAGCACACAAGCTGTATAAGAGCTTATGCAGCCCTTAAAATGCTGAAACTAGAGTTATAATGGCTGTATAAGCTCTTATACAGCTTTTGTGCTACTTGGGCTGGATACGTCTGCCAAATGCGTCCGGAACGGTGGGCCACCGGAGTAAAGGCAGACTAAAAAGGAGATGGCGGGACTTGGACGCGTTTCGGAGCGAGTGGCGGGAGCATGCTCATCATTTCATTTTTATAATAAATTACCCGACGTAGTTTTAGAGTTACCCCTTCCAGCACTTAAAAATTACTTGAAAAAGTCGTTGATGTCAAAGGCGTACTATAGGGTCGAGGACTATCTAACGGACAAAAATGCTTGGCCTAAACCAGAAAATTAACTAATGTTTAATGTTCAATAGCTTACCTACTACTCGTACATACCTCATAAAAATCATGTAAACGCTGTATCTTGTCTAGCGGACACAGTTTATGTAGGAAGACATGTCAAAACTGTTTTGTGTGATATATATATTATATAAATTTTCTCGTAGTCATTCTGACATGTTTTCCTGCAAAACTACGCAGATATTTAATATTATTTTTACAGTTTTATACAATGCTAGAATAAGTAGTGACATTGTTATATTTTTATTAAAAAAATGACTAACTGTTGAGTTTCTTGCAGCGCTTCTTCTCAGCAGTGGTCTCCTCTTGGGAAGCGCTGGTAGATATTGACGTGTAAAAGTGCCCGTGCGGCCTACTTACTGAATAAATATCTTTTATCTTTTTTTTATCTCTTTTTATCATCATCATCAACAGCCGCAAGACGTCCACTGCTGGACAAAGGCCTTCCCCAAGGTTTTCCACAACGACCGGTCCTCTGCTGCTGTCATCCAGCGGTTTCCCGCGACCTTTATCAGATCGTCGGTCCACCTTGTGGAAGGCCTGCCGACACTTCGTCTCCCGGTTCGCGGTCGCTACTCTAAAACCTTTCCGCTCCAACGGCCATCGTTTCTACGAGCAATGTGTCCCGCCCACTGCCACTTAAGGTTTGCTATTCGGTGAGCTATATCAGTTACTTTAGTTCTCCTGCGGATCTCCTCATTCCTGATTCGATCTCGCAAGGAGACACCCAGCATAGCTCTTTCCATCGCCCTTTGACTGACCTTGAGGCTTTTTAAAGAATGGCAGAAAAGAGGGGAGGCCTTTGCCCATCAGCACTGCAAATAACACGGGATAAAACGACAAAACAAACCAATTTAAAAACGATAAGATATAGGTCACATGGTTTCAATTGGTACTTTGATAACTGATGCTCTTATAGTAAAATCATCGCGAGGAAACCCGCAGGAAGGTTACTGAATGTGTAATTGCACAAAATATCGTAGGCAGTCGAAGTGTCAGCGAATCTATTATGGACCTGTTTATCGTGTGGATAAACGTGGATAAAACATCTGTCACTTCTGACTAGCATGTAAGTGCGAGGGTGACGGCTGCTTTATCCACCGGGATGAAGGCGACCATAATACGAGCCCAGGACCTATAGATACATAGAATATGATAATGATTGTACAATTCTAAGAGCCTGTTTCACAATCGACAAGTTAATATATCTGCCAGTTATGCCCTCTCCTTGTCTATTTCCTAGTGTAAGAAAGGAAAAGGGCTAAATTGCTCAATCAGATATGATTTACTTTATTTGAACAGGCGGTTCATCATCCATCCACTCACTGCAAGGTATAGGCCTCTTCATTTTCACTCCACTGCCCGGTCACGTACTAAGTTCATCCATTTCTTTCCGACCGTCTGCCAAATGTCATCAGACCATTGAGCTGGTGGTCTATCCACTGATTTATAACCTAACCTGGGCCATGGGAGGTTAGTGCCTTAAGTTTAATCAAGCAGCACACAAGCTGTATATAAGCTCAAACCCTACACGCACCGGGGTATATTTATTGCCGGGCCAAAAAGCAAACCGGTACCAAAAATCGTCACGGTGAAACACCGTTACGTGATATAAAGAAAAACAGGCCAGTGGGGAAATTATAAATCATCGGAGGCTAAACATGTCCAGTTGACAAAAAGGGTGATTCCTGGGGATTTATGGCTCCGGACGCTTAGCCGATTGCGGCTGTGGCACTTCACTGCGTATCCGTATTTTGTTTACATATATAAACGGGAAGGGTTTGAGAAGATTCCCGGTAAAAGAAGTTATTGGAGAATTATTAAAAATCTCCCGAATTACTTGTGCAGTCATTTATTATTTTTGTGATTTATTATGTATATTATCATCATCATCAGTATCATCGCCCAGCTAAGGAGCATTAGTCCTATCCGTGAAATTATTACTAACTAGTATTTGCCCTCGACTCCGTCCGCGTAGAAGTTGTTTATCGCTGTTCCCTCGGTAACTGTCCATTTTTTCGGAATACCATCTATCCGTCCATCTATCCATCCATCCAAACTTTCACATTTATAATCCCTTTACTAACACAATTTGTAAGATCAAGTAATTTTCTATTTTACTTCATTCGACAAAAATTCTTAAGACGAGCTAGAATTTTAACAAGATTTTTAATAATATGTGTAGAGGTAGTAACTAAAGTAAATTATTCAGTCAAGAAACATGATTGAAGTGGTTTTAAAAAAAATATTAGTTAAGGACGTTAACTTCATTTTACCATTTCATAACGAAAATACGTCATTCATTCATATGGTTAATTTTTGTTACGAAATGGTGATAGTTAGTGTTTTAACAAGCTTTTATTTAACTAAGAGCGGTTTCGCACTACGTCCGATCCGTATCCGAGAAATGTTCGGTCCGAAGTAGCAGTAGTACTATTTGTATGAGAGATTGCGCACTAGATCCGAATTCCGTCATCCGATTTCTCATACAAATAGTAATACTTCTGCTTCGGATCGACATTCTCGGATACGGATCGGACGTAGTGCGAAACCGCTCTTGCAATAACTAACAAACTTTTTGTTGGTTTCGGTCAAATCTTGCAAGCTGAATATCCACTGAATAGAACCACTTCCCTATGTCCGATTGAGCTGAAATTGCTGTGACTACGTAACTTCAGTGACAATGCAATGATATGGCACCATGGACCTGGTCTGATGATGCATTCGTAAGGTGGCCATAGGTTCTCCGCAACGAAACAAGACAGCCCCGAGGTGTTTGGGCTCGTTGGATTTGTCTTGTCTTGATAAGTAGATGATGACTGTGCAAAAAAGTAGAAAAAAAATATTAAGTCCTTAACCTTTTCAACGCTTTGACGGATATATCCGCACCACTGGTTCAACGCCAACGACGGATATATCCGTCACGATTGACAGCAAAAAACAGACCTGAGTGTCTATGACGTAAGGTTGAAATTAGCTCTAGTTTTCAGCTGTCATTGGCGTGTGAGTGACGACTTTTGTATTAAACATGGCGTTGAAAAGGTTAGTCATAGGTATTTATCTATCTGTCTCATGATAGTACGAGTCTTTCATTCGCACGGCACGAATACTGTAATATCCTGACAGTAACGCTTGATTCAATCTACTAAACCCTTTGAACGTAAACTCGACAACAATATCAAAGCAACCGACTCAAAGCGAAGATATTCCGAGTATAACTGTTTCAACCATGCCCGGATTTCATTTGTTTTCCGCATTATAACAGACGTAATATAATAGAAATGGCCGAAGATGTCAACCAATTAGTACAACATAACCTCAAAATTTCATCTAGCGCGTTTTTATTTCACAAAACGTAATTAATCTAAAAGTAATAATCAAGCGTATAAATAATTGTAAACACCTTTGTCGATCTTGAAAAGTACATGAATATGGAGTAATTGGTAAATTGGTTAGTTTCGTTTTGTTTACATCTTTGGCCATTTCTATTAAGCCTGCTTTTAGGTACTTGTTTTTAATGACTATCAAACGTTGTCTAATGCTCGCAGTCTATGTCCAAATTAATTTTAAAACGACGCGTGTTTGGGCTTTTTTTAAAGTAGGATAACAGCCATCAATGAACCAACAAAATTTCAAACCATCCTTTGCCGTTTCTTCACGTTTAGAGTTAACTTTTTTGCACCAAGGTAGACAATTCCGGTTATTCGTTTCGCATTTCAATTTCTTACTTTGCTTTTAAGTATAATTTACCTAAAAATAAGTATTTAACAAATGTTTATGTTTCATTGTGTCCATATGTTCTCAATTAACCACCTGGATTTTTACAATGAAACAGGGATAATCAGCAATAAATCAGGGGTAATCAACAATGAAACAGTTGAGTGTTAATTAGTAGGTACTTGACATTTATTTGTTATTTATTTGTTTTAGATCAGGATTCTTTTGGACTATTTTTTTGGACTCCCAGCTGTTAGGAAATGTTGTTTCAGCTATCTGGTGCGCAACGCTGCGAACGTCTTTACTAGGAAAGACCATGCAATTTTTTAATTTTCTTTGAGTTCAGCTTCCTCTTCTCTAAATACGATGTTAGCATCATAGTTTGGCGTTAAACTTTGATTTTTTAATTCAGTGTCACTGACATTCGTATTATTTTTTAACCGACCTCCTTCTTTCTTTTTACAAATTTAGTACATGCCATCTAAATCAGAATGACTTTATGTATGAAATATCTACAGCGTAAATATAGTTACTTAATACGTCTACC
The DNA here is from genome assembly GCA_963241965.1 of Tortrix viridana. Taxonomy (NCBI): domain Eukaryota; kingdom Metazoa; phylum Arthropoda; class Insecta; order Lepidoptera; family Tortricidae; genus Tortrix; species Tortrix viridana. Next base: position 2,071,630 of record OY725189.1, on the reverse strand, counting down.
TACTAAAGAAACATTTAGTTAGTTACTTGTGCTTAGAAAAAATATCGTTACATACTGTTATTCTCTACATGGCCTACAATGAAATACTGTTTTATTGTATACAACAGTCTTTTGTTTTATTGTGAAACAAAAGAAATATTTTTAATAACCTATGAAAAATGCAACAAAAAGTAAACGATTTCACAGGTTTAAAGACACTTCGAAAAATCCGACTTTTTTTGCAGCAAAATCCGAAAAGTGTCCGCAGAGAACTCTTCTTCTATCGGTGCGTTCGCAAACTGGGCAAGCGCGTGGACTGCCTGGGCATGTCCTACTCGCTACCTCATATCCTATCTAGCAACAACTTTAGAAATATCGCAATGTTTCATCGTGTACGATTGTTTCAATGTTGGCAGGGGGTCCCTACGCATAGTTAAGAACTAAAATTAACAACGGTAACTATTCCATTACGTCACGAAAATAAGTCATACATATAAATGTAGCGGCGGCATATAAATGCCTACCGCCCTCATACGCCAATAGACGGTATCTCAAATTCAATAACCGAAGCAGATTCAATCGTCGCCTGTTAGTAATATGGTTGCACTTGTTACAGGAGTTTTGTCTGAGATACCACCATTTGTTTTAAAGCAGTTTAATTTTCGTGACGTAATGGAAAAACTTACCACTGTTTATTATAGTCTTTTATAATGCGTACTTTTTGGAAAAACCCCCTTTTACAACTTTTTGAGTTGTTACAATAAATGCTATCTTGTCTTAAATGTTGAAAAGGTGACTTGACCGAAAGTGTTTTAGCTAAGTTTGGTGAAAATACGTTGGGCCATTTAAGAGATACGAGGCTCTGTAACTACGAATCCTAATTTGATCTAGGATTTTTATCTATTTGATAGTAATTAAGGCATATTTTCACGATATTTTTATTAAATTCCGAATCGTGTTGTTAAATTTGGCTCCACAAAAAAGAAACTTCGGTGTGGGCGCACCATAAAAAATTATCAGGCATTTAGTGATTTTCGAAAACTGACAAATGTATAGAATTGTCGCGTCAGCCGCATATTTCAACTCCATATATTTTGTCGATTTTCTAAAATCGTTAAGTTAGCGCCACCAGCCCACCACTAGCCCACCGGTGGCTAGGCCACAACCGAACTACTGAGAACACACGTGATGTGGACGTCATGTTATTGCACTGCATTAGTCCGGATTACATCCGCAGCGACGTCAGTAATCTCGTTAGGGTGCGCGTCGTGATTGCATCTCGAGTGGCTCGGGTTTGAACTATATTAAATAAGCTTTGTAATAGCTAATAATAATACGTAATTAAATATATTTAACACACAGGTTGTTAAAGTTTATTTTCGATTTGTGACTTCTAGTAGATACCCTTAGTATGAAAGAGTCTTGATTCTTGATAGAAATGAGATTGATTAATTGGCTTTAATTTAAACACACGAACTTTCACATTTATTATATGTATTAGTGTGATGATTATTATGATTACTAGAATACTTAGATGAATTCACAAATAGCAAGCGTAGCCGGGGCGTGATGTTAGTACAGTAACAGCAGACATCCGAAATTGCTTTTATCATTCACGTGTACGTCCTATCAGATTTTACGTCCAATATGGGACTCGCCTAGGGTTGTCACAATACAAGAACAAAGTTCAGGTTTCCGCAAACACAAAAGCGAGCGAACATGGTCGCCTTCCCACAAAGGCTTCATCTGGATCGTAACAATATGGCATCGCGAGTGCGAAGTGTACCTATTATGGTTTTAGTCGAGTAACTAGTCTTACATCATAATAATTAGGTAAATAGCAATACAAGATTATTGGCCTATTTAAACTATCGTTACACAAACAATGTGGCAAAAGGTAGCAGCAAACTTCGCAAAAAAATTAAACGAAAATTACACCTTTTTTTTAATAAAATCAAGGCCAATCTAAACGATGTCAACTATTTATAGTAGTATAAAGTTGGGAGAACTTGCGGAGTATTTGGCGGTTTCGAGTTAGCTTCTCTAGCCTAACATAGTTTTAAAAAGTAAACAAAAACTGTGAAGTAATGAAATTACATACATTTTTCCTGCCCTCTACTATAATGACTTTTTTCTTTTAATTTTGCGTTGGCCCGGAACGAATAATTTAAGCTTTAGCTTTTGCAATAGTAATTAACAAACCTATTAAATAACACACCTATAACATACCTATTGGAGAAAATATTTTTTACTGTACAACCCTACCAAAAACAGAAGTTATAAATCATTGGGATACAATGTGATACGCGTCACAACAAAATAATTCCATCTCGCTTTTCTAAAAGCTCGTAATTGTTTTTATCTTTCCATTATTTTTTGTTGTTTTCCATTTATTTGTAGTCTCCTGGGTGAACGGATGAGTGAAACTATGTCAGTTGAAAATAAATTATAGAAATATTTTTACTAGTACTTTTTTTATCAAATTTTGTTGTTTATATTTTGGGTCCAATGTTAAAAATAAGACTATCCTAGACAAAACCACGTTGAAGTTGGCAACGTCCGAAAACCCGGCAGGGTAAGTACAAATGAAACTGTTACGCACGCGTTCACGTTAGCTCGACGTGACGGCCGCTCCTGGACTGTGTGGTTTAAGCTACGGTTTTGAAAGCTCTTTCTATTATAAACTAGCGACCCACCCTCGCTTCGCTTCCGGTACTATTATATACTACATAAACCTACCGGGAATTATCTAACTGATGGTGAGAATCGCATCAAAATCAGGTTGCGTGGTTTAGGAGGAGTTAGCGGATAAACAGACAGACAAACGCGGAAAGCGACTTCATTTTATACTATGTAAGGAAGTAAATAACAAAAACTGAATCCTAATCTGAAGAGACTTAGGGCCGTATTAATGAACTAATCTCAACAGTGATCCCCGTCTCACGATACGTCAAAGTAAAAGTCAATCCATAGAAAACTGTCAATTTTGACGCATTTTGTGACGGGCATCACAGTTGAGATGAGTTTATTAATACGGCCCTAGAACTTGGTATTTTTTTCACCTCCCACATACGAGGGATTAAATGTCAACCTTACGGCTCAGTCATGACATTGCGCGACAAGCGATTTCGATTTCCTAAGTACATTATCAACCGCTGTACGATGAGCGTCTCGAGCGTGCAAATAAGAGAGAAACCGCTCGCACTCCGCTGGTCGCGCAAATTTGTGGTCAGGCCGGTGGGCCGGGCAGGTGGATCATTTTATAGTTTTCATAGATACAGCTCAAATGGGTTTCTTTCGTATGAATAGTTGAATTTTGCACAGCTTTTGAAACATGTTTGGCGTGCGACACCTTTGTATTTGACTTTGCATTGACGTTGCGTCCTCTTTTTAGGAAACAGTTGAAGGCAGTAAACTCTACTATATTCACTAAAGTACAGTGGCTTGGCAGCGGGCCCTAACACCAGCGCGGTGCGGTTGCCCACTAATGTCAGCAAAATTAACGTCTCTCTCCGAGACGACGTGTTGCACTGCGCTCCACTCGGCAGCCGACGGCTTGACAAATATCACTATTAAAATCTAAATAAAAGACAACTTCATTTAAGTAAACAAGTTTAAAAAGCAAGCTGCCCGTGTTTTAAAGTTTTCGAGTCATCTGAGAAAATATAGCTTCAATTTATTCTTAGGACAACCAATCTAACGTTACCCCTCACTTTAAAATCTGTCGAGCTGTTTGTTGACTACAGGAGGGTCATAAAGAGCTGTCTCAAATAATGCATACACCCGAAATTATAGCGTCGGAATTTGGGATGGGTGGATCTTATTTTGTTCTATGAAACATGACGTCATCAGGCAAAATGTAAATTTTTCACTTATTTATGCCATAGAACATATATGTATGATATTTTGATGCTTATTTGTTCTGTTGAACTTGACGTCACTGTCCGAAAACCAGTAACAGTTATTCCCATTTTGTTCTATGACGTGCGGAAACGCGAATTGTAGGCCTTCCGCAAGGATCTTCACGACCGCCATTGGCTTCCCGCTATCTTCACCAGATCGTGGGGCACCTTGTGGGAGGCCTGTTTTTAACCCCTGACGCAAACAAAGGGGTCATATTAGTTCATCGTGTGTATCTGTTATATCTGTGGCATCGTATCTCCCAAACGAATGGACCATTCCGAACGTGTTTTTTTTTTCATCAGAATTCATTAAATCTAAGGTGGGTTTTAGATAGGTTTAATAAAAATCGGTTGGACCTTTTAAGAGTTATCACTTATCAGTTCTGAAAGTAAGGATAGCAATGTCAGTTTTTATCTATTTTATAGTAAACAATATTTAATTGCAAAATATATATTTCAAATTGTTCCAAACATTAATAATCCCTTCGTTCCCTTCCTCATAATATCGAGTTCAATACCGGGAAACTTGAACCTCTAGAGTTCTTATTAAAAATAAAGCGAGCACAAATTGGGTCAAAATGGAGTCCCCGAGTCAGCCGGGACCGCTTACTGTCTTATAGCGCTTACTTATTTTGTACTTAGAGACACGCCGCGGCAGGAAACAGGATTTGTTAAAACATTATAAGAATATAAATTAACACGTTCACTTGGCATCTGAAATTAGAATTGATTTAATTGAGTCCTTATGCCAAGTACACATGGTGAGGTTTATAGAAGTGCTTTTCTCAATCAGGCACTATTAACAGGTTCCCTGTCACATGGATCACATCTGATCAATTGTGAGCCTTATTGTAAGGTGACAAGATTCACAAGTGATGAGTTAACTGTTGCTGATAGTCCCTGCTCTATACGTTCTTGAATCAAATGTGATCAAATTTGGATTTAACCTTTTCAACGCCATTGACGGAAATATCCGTCATGGTTGACAACGCAAAATAAACCTGAGTCAACGTTACAACTGGGGTTCTGTGACAAGAGTGTTGGTTGCTGCACGTGTCGATTATTTTGTCGCGTTTTTTAGTGCCTCAGTGGTGTTGAAGAGCTTGGTGGAGTGGTCAGCGCGAGCGGCGGCCGACACTCTTGCCTCTGATCTCGGAGAATATAACACTCTAAATGTTTTAATAACATTTTCAAGAACCGATCACATGTAATCTCAAACTTTGACATTGGCAGAATTGTCCTCATGGACAGACGCCATTTTAACAAAAAATTGAATTGAATTGAACGTTACAACTAATGTCAACGTTAATTCATACAATTAACGTTGACATAGCTCTAGTTTTTATTTGACATGGCGTTGAAAAGGCTAACTTTGCATATAAAAGACGTACGACGACGATGAAAATGCACTCTTGTACGTGGACAGGGAACCCGTTAAGGTAGGCACAATAATAATCATCATTATCACTACATATTATAAACTAAAGTCCCCCGAATTTTTGTCTGAAAGTACTGCACGGTTTTTAATACGGTTTTCATCAACAGAAAGAAGGAGTATCTAGTAAGGTAAAGTATTGGCTATAATTGGGTAGGTAAAGTTTTTGGAAGAGGTGTAAATTATATTTTTTTTCAATAGTCGTCATCCTAAAGATCAAGGAACTGCGGCTCTTTTATTTTTATTTCCTCTAATATTTTAGAAATATTTTTTTTAGTTATTAAGTTGACATTTGTACACTTTATTGGCCGACAAGCTTGTTGCCTTCGTACTTAATGAAAAAGAAAAAAAACTGTCACTTCTATAACTGTCATTGTCAATCAAAGTAAACAAACGATTCAATTCTTTCAAGCATCTGAGTAAATCTTTGTAATACTCCATTTCCAAAGTCCGTGTGGGATTGCTTAAATTCATTGCGTGTATACGATTCAAACGTGCTCTCGTGGCTATCGAAAAGCAGGGCAAGAGTCGTCGTGAAAGGAAGAAATCGGTGTCCAAGAAGCAGTGCCAATGGGGTCGAAAATAAATCGTAGTCCAAATATCGTGCAAAGGTCAAAGCGAGCAAAGCTGGAGGAAAGCGGCAAAATCGAAAGTCCGGAGTTCGTTCTGAGGTCGTTAAAAATATTTCTAAAAACACTGATCACATGAAACGAAGGCAAACAGAAAAGAGTCGTTGAATTGAATCGTTTGTTTACTTTGATTGACAATGACAGTTATAGAAGTGACAGTTTTTTTTTCTTTTTCATTAAGTACGAAGGCAACAAGCTTGTCGGCCAATAAAGTGTACAAATGTCAACTTAATAACTAAAAAAATATTTCTAAAATATTAGAGGAAATAAAAATAAAAGAGCCGCAGTTCCTTGATCTTTAGGATGACGACTATCGAAAAAAAATATAATTTACACCTCTTCCAAAAACTTTACCTACCCAAATTAACCCGTGCGAAGCCGGGGCGAGATGCCAGTGTTCTATTAAAAGCGACCTGTATTAATTTATTTATTTCTTCAGAAAGGCAACGTCGTTCAGCGGTAGCAGATATTCCGGACACCGCCATGGGGTACTTTTAACCCCGGATTTTTTAGCAGTTCCTAGGGGCGATAAACAATTTCTGTGCAGACGGAGTCGCGGTCAAAAGCTAGTTGCAAAATACTTCTAAAATGCTGAACGCTGTCACATCCCATCGGTATGTGAAGCGTCAGATCTTCGCAAAATTGTTTCATAAAATATGGCACGAACTGAGCAAAGTTTAAACGCGTGACCAGCATTCTAAACACTATCGTCCATCTCATTTACACTTACCTGTAGTGATGAAGATAGATGCTGCGATAAACTCGAGCAAACTAAAGGGATTTTCGAAGCTTATGGAACTATTAACTGTATAATGGCACATAATTTATTGTTTTAGTTATAAATATTTGTAGGTATAGCAGGAATTATTTTTTTTATTGTCCTTAAAATATTTTTAACATACTATGCCTGCCTTTCAACGTACTATTTTTTTCAAAAAAAAAAACTTAATCTATTATTAACCCGCTATTTTTAATCGGTAGGGTTAGTGCATTTTTTCCCCACAAACGTTCAAATGACACTGCCTAACAAAAAAAAAACATTTATAAACTCGGGGCACAGATTTGATCCCATTTAGTTCGGGGTGTTAAAAATTTCACCTATCATTTCACCACCCAACCCCCGGCAACTTATCAAATACAAAGCTCCAAACGAACAGATTTTCTGAGCAAATTGGTAGGTTTGGGGATTTAAAAAAAAGTACACATAGTTAAGGACTAAAATTAACAACGGTAATATATTCCATTACGTCACGAAAATTAACTATAAAGAAATACTTAATAATATGGTGTTATCTCGGACAAAACTCTTGTAGCATTTTGTAACCATATTACTAACGGGTGAGGGTTGAATCTGCTTCGGTTATTGAATTTGAGATACCGCCTATTGGCGTATGAGGGCGGTATTTAAATGTGTGACTAATTTTAGTGACGTAAAGGAAAACATTGCAGTTGTTAATTTTAGTTTTTTTGAAAACGCCCGTTTACGTAAGTACTGCATAACGAGTAATGAATGATAGGTGTTTTGAAAAGAGTGAGCCGTAAGAATTTTTTTTAAATGAATCATACAAGTGCCAATAACGCAAAGTCGCGTACAATACTTTATCGATACACTCATTCCGTAAATTCTCTCAATATCTCCAACTTCTCAAAATGGCAAATGACACGTTTGCGCTGAGTAAATCATATTCGAAATTACCGCCGATACTGTAATGACTTTACAACATTACCACAGATAATTAGCCATGACAACACTGTCGTTTACGAAACCATTGTTGTTACCGTAATGTTGGATACATTTTATCATTTTTCCTCGGGAATTATCAAATTTTCCAGGGTAAAAAGTATGCTTCGTAAGAATAAATACTATCCATGTGCTAAATTACATTCAAATCCGTTCTGGCGAATTTACGTCATCCGTCAAGATGTGAAAATGACATTTGGCTGCCAGCATTTTCATTTAGTCGCTTGAAAGCGGCGACTAAATGAAAGTGCAGGCAGTGGTATGTCATACCAACTCAAATGTATATTAGTAGGATTAGTGGTATAGGACAAGATAGTAGAATTTATATATGGGTATATAAATAGTTAAAACACACTCATTTGTTTTCTTTTATCTACCTACCACAGAGCCAGCACTCTAGAGCAACCCCGCTGCGCTGCGTAAACTGAACCTATTCCTTTGTACAACTAACACCATCACGGACTATGCATAAAATTAGCATCCTCAACAAATCGCTCAACCGGTTGAACTTTAATAGAATAGCGAGTGAATCGTTCGGGAATCTTTATCTCGGGAATAAATCACACTTGAAAACTTCCGCCGCCGTAAAAGTTATCTGGGGGGCTACTTTGAAAATCTAACGAATTTACGTTAGCTCCGTCCCTTTCTTACGATTGAATACAATTGACGAGTGAAAGGGATGGTGTATCCGAACGTTTGAAAAGAGGTGTCGTGGTAACCATCCTGTTCCGAATCGATGCCGAGACGTAGATAAACAAGCAGTCGCCTCTATTGAGCAAGGACGTTTAAAACGGTGTTTATAAGTATTTCTGGGATTTAGGTTACTGAAGGAAGGAAGGTATATTTTTTGGGTATCGACAAGTTAACGGCACGCACCGTAGTGAATGTAATTCGATACGCTAAACCAACAATTAAACAATAAATTAGATTGATTGACGGCTCTCAAAATATATTGACTAACCGCCGATTAAGTAAAAAAAAAAATAAGTTTTTTTAATTAAATTAATTAAAAAAATGTGGTCCTGCAGTCTTATCCTCCTGCCTTTTAAAAGACCTTCTGTCAAACTTCTTTTGAACTGTATATGACAAGTACCTAGGCTATTTTACTAGGTAAAGTAAACTGACAGTTCACGAGTCGCTCTTTTGATGAAAGTCAACAGAAAATGTAAACGATATTTTTTATAACACACAACTGTTTTTTTTTTTACAATTGAAACGGCCATTATTGAAATAAACCAAACACGGCTTTAGCACGTTTGTGAATTGCCTGATGATTACATTCGCGTTTTAAACATTTCAAACGACACGATTTTTTTTATATTGCAATTAACTCGCCCAAGATGCGTATCCTCGACGCGCACTTGGAGTTGCCAATAAAAAATCGCTAAAACCCGGTGCCTCATTAATCCCCGAACAAAACCCGAGCGAGTGGCAACTAATCGCGACGATCGAGCACCCTCCGCCGAGGGCCCTCCAGTGGCCCTCTGCACCTTTTTAATGACTTCCCTGCACGTGCCGAAGCGGTTCAAGGTCGTGGAAGATTTTTTTTATTTTTTTTTTCATAAAATAATAATTTGGAGCCCTGATCCCTTACGCATGATCTCGTTCAAAGCATTGAGTTAAAGTTAAGAAAAGGCTTATTAGGTAAACGTTGCCGGCAGTCAATGCGTTAATAAAAGGTAAGCCCGCAATTTCCCGTCCCGATAATTTTTTGTATGTACGTTGTAGCGTTCTTAGATGAGATTTTGGTATTTAGAGAACAAAGTAGGAATTATTTAATAATGGAATCTTTAAAAATAACTTTTATTTATCAACTTAAATGTTACGCTTGCACATTATTACTTAATCTAAATTATCTAAGTTAATTTTAATTTAAATGATCTCAATAACCCTTACTTTTAAAATGTAGCTGGCTTACACACTATCTCAATACATATTTAAATAAATTATACCATGCATGGCTTATAAGGACAAGCTGATAATAAAATTATGTCTGATAACCAGCGAGCTCCTCTTGCTCCTTCTCCCTCTGACGCACGGCGACGGCCGTCTCCACGAGGAGATAGAGACACTTGAATTTGTCACGCTCCCCCTCTTTTTCTGCCGGCACCACCTAGAGTAACGACCCCTCTTTTAGCCTCCACCCAGTAACGCACGATAATACGGTTTCGACATTTTGCCGCAGTAAAACTGTCGTCGCTTATGACCTGGAGTTTACTTAGTGTTGTTAATGCGGCAAAAAACATCAAAACCGCAACAAAGCAATCCAAACAACCTCGCACTAACTCCGGTGGTGCCGGCATTAAAACACCCATTGTCATGAAACACAACATTATTAGTAACAATTTATTTACAACCACTACGACAACTTTACAAAAACTTACTCTAAACAAGTATAAACTGCTATCTATGTACAATTCTCTTACCAATTAAGTGTTTTAACACCGACGTCCATCTCGGTCCTGTATTTGACTCGAGGCACATGCTGCAGATATACGTGATCTTACATTATTGCTACAAGAGATATCTGAAACACTAGGTCACGCTCCCCTTCTATCAGTCTTGCAGGTTAAATTCATAATTTACCAATCTCAAATCGAATACAGGATTATACATATTTTAGGAATAGACACGATTTAGGCAAAAACTACCAACTCTCCTTAAGGTATCCCAATCAAATCCAAATGACACTGTTTCCTCAGATAGCATTGGCTGGCCTACAGAAGACAAGGGAATGAAGGATCTCTTCAAGACATGCTAAACAAATCTATGCGTTGAAACCTCTCCAACATGTTGGCCAGATATATCGGCGCGGCGGAGTGGGTCGGCCTTAGGACGTAGGATGCGGGCGGCCGGCTCACATGTCGGTGGTGGCGACCTCGAGCTCGACGGCGACGGGCGGCGGCGGACTGACCTGCACGCGGCGCAGCGGGTGCGGCAGCTGCGGCAGGTGCGCCAGCTGCGGGTGCCAGCCGCCGCCGTCCGCGCCCGCGCCCGCCTCCGCGCCCGCGCCCGCGCCCGCGCCCGCCCTGCAACAACCGCGCCGACCATCGTTACCGACGGAGGCTGTTACTGACCTCAACTGCTATTACTGATCAGATTTTGAGTACTTCTGCTCATCAGCAAGGTACAAGCTCTTTACCATAGACATAATATCTTTACCCCATGACGGTGCGCCCCGCAACTTAATGTTACGTATACGTGAGTCAACAACGTTGTATTAGAACAGGCTCAGTACCCTCTGGGGTCCGCGCGCAGGCGCTCGTCGGGCCCGCAGCTGATGACGGACTGCCAGACGGACGGGTCGTACTTGACCTCCTCCTCGCTGATGCTGGAGTAGCCCTCCTCCGCCAGCTCGTCGCCGTCGCTGCGGTACACCAGCAGCCCGTCGCCGTACGACACGTGCGCGCGCGCATGGAGACTCGTATTCGTCTGCAAATTGTTATATAACTTTTTTCTTATAACTTTATTTCATGAGATTGGTGAGTCCAGTAACCTTTTTTGGTAAGCTGATGTTTCAGATCTGATGATGGAATTAAAAGGTGGCGACAGGATCTCTAATGTACTTCAACAGCCCCATTATATTTTTCAATTAGCAGTTGAAAAAGAGGCACATCCGCTAAATAAAAACTTGGCTCAAAAGTATATTTTAAGAAGAGCTGCTGGGTGATCTTTGTAAGAAACTATTTGCTCGTGCTAACTCTCTTTTCATATCAGGAAATAAATAATTATGTTTCACTTCTCGCTACAATATCAGGTCTCAAAATATCTTAAGGAACTAGAAACTTAATATACACCCGTTTCTTTTGTAACTACTTAATTTCTTTTGATCCCGTAGTATTACACTTTAAACATTAATGTAGAGTATTTAATGGATGTTTGATTTGGTGAACTGAAGACACACAAAAACGAATAAAAAAAAGGTCAGGTGCGAGTCGGACTCGCGCACATTTAAGATAATATAATTAAATGTATGCACTTGCAAAGCATAAATCCCCAAAATTGTGACCAACGTTCCACGAAAAAGTTTGCCAATTTAAAAAAAAAACACTTACATCCATACTAATGCCATCCCAGACGACCACGCCCGAGGTAGACGCGAGCGGCACCGCTCCCATGGCGCCCATGGCGCCCATAGCCATGGGCCCCATGGTGCCCATAACGCCCGGCGCCATCATGCCGGTGCTCTGCTTGCGCCCGCGCCGCGAGATCGTGTAGTGCAGCGGGTCGTGGCCCTCGCGCCGGATCATCTCGGGCAGTATGCGCCGGCGCGCGTTTATAAACCAGTTGCACACCTGAATCATGAACTCGTAGATAAATATCAGAGGTCAATCTCTTCTTTATTGTACGATATTCATGCGATATGAACAAATACTCGCGCTCTTCACACAGATATGTTTGTTTTAAAGGTATGCAATAAAACAAAGTAAAATAACGGCCTTCATTTTATTCAAGATAATCAAAAAGTACTCTTTTATATATCTTCTTTATTCTACACAAAAATATAAAAAAAGCGTAACAGCGTTAAGAAATTACTTTAATTTTGAACAAAAAACCTTCCATTTTTGATAGAGAGATACAAGAAAGAATTCGAAAATCAACCAATATCGTGGAAACAGTACTTTATTTTGAGCATAAATCACCACAAATACACGCTATACTCTCCCACTAAAGCAACAACCATACATTCCCAATTATTATCCAATCAATGTACAACCCGCTGCGGTCATCCAAAAGCAAAGTAAATATCATTGCAATATTTCTCGGAGCTTCCTTGGGGACTCTCTAAGAGCTTACGTGAAAGGCGAGGTATACAAAAGCTGCATTCAAGCCCGATCCGAAGCTTGAACCAATAACTTCATAAGTTGTATACAACTGTTCTTAGAGCTTTTCGGTGTATGAAAACACGTGAAAGGTTTGAAAAGAGGAAGCTGATGGAAATGTCGAGTCAGCGTTTTAATAGTTTTTTTATCAGTGGTGTGATTATAAGGCTGTTTTAGCTCGCATTTATTTAGGACTATTTTTGAATAGTTTTATTTGGGTGATGTTCAACAAAAATTGGCTAAGGGGAGAGAGAGAAAAATTTAGTTATTAATAAGACATAACTAATTAAAATTAAGTGAATTTAGGTGTGACCGTGATACGCATTTTTGTTAGGTATATATTCTTTATCGAGAGGGACGGAGTTAACAATAAGAAGCCGACTAGCAACAATAACCACCCCTTTAGAAATACAAATAACTATTTGTTGTTATTTGGCGCGAGAGCCAATATTGAATCCCGAGTTAGCGAAGGATTCTAAAATTGATCCACGAGCCTAGAAGTGGTTCAAAAATAGAATCCTGAGCGTAAACGAGGGGGATTCAAGGCCTCAAGACCAAAATTACTTTGCTGCCGTGCGAAACAGAATTTTTCACCTCACCGTAGCGAGAAAAACACTTGGTGTTGGAAAAACAATTGCACGAGCGTCACACAGTCGTGGCCGTGCTCGCGCAGCGCCCCCTCCGCGCACAGCACCACCATTACTTTCCACGCTAGCGGTTAAAGCGGACTTTTGGGCGCAGATTTTGACCGACAAAGAAAGCCTTTCCGAGCTGGTGAGGTGAAAAACATTTTGTCCCCTACTAAACAACATTAAATTCAAATATGTTTCTTGACAACATCAATAAAATAAATGTCTAAAATAAGTGAAATAATAATAATAAAATAAACTATCAAGCAAAGTACAGCAGCAGCGACGGCGAAAAAACTTCACTTGGCCATATTTGCCAAATATTTATCTTGCATCTCTAACATTTGACATAACGAAGGAAAGAGACGCAACAACAATACTTGACAAATATCAGCTAAGTGAGGTGCCAGCATAATATAGAGATCTATTAAGCATCCCACGAGTAGCCGCGGTGGCGATGGACTCCTGCCACCCGCCGCTCACTGCCACCACAGTCACCGCCGCTGAATTGTAGCCAGGCCGTTAGATATTACCTGGAGAACGGTCAAATTCGCTTCCTGGCTCAAGGCAAGCTTCTCTGCGTCGCTGGGATAGGCGTTGTATCGGTGATCGTACAGCCACCTTTGGAATTAAAAATACATAACAACACTTAGTGCACACCAGAAAAAAATAACTTTCCAACAAAAAAAAACTAAATCAAAATCGGTCCATCCGTTGAGGAGCTGAGATACCACGATACACACGTTAAACTTAAGGGCCCCTCTTTTTGCGTCGTGGGATAAAAACAGTGGGTCGCGGTTGCCTATATATCGCCATCACCGCCGTCGTCAGATCAATACCTTAAGGCTGCCTTTCCATAGAAGCGGAGACGAGCGGTGCGGAGAGGAGCTGTATAGGAATCGACCAATCACATTGGTTGTAATCCACATCTCGTCTCCGCTTGACTGTTTCCATTGAAGCGGAGCGGAGACGAGATGTGGATGACAACCAATGTGATTGGTCGATTCCTACACAGCTCCTCTCCGCACCGCTCGTCTCCCCTTCTATGGAAAGGCAGCGTAATGGTGAGGTGGCCGCATCTATGATGGCGTATACTTTGATGTATTGTCCGTCAGTCTGTCCGACAGTGGCTTGCATGTCACTTGCAAACCACTTGCCACCACCACCAAGAACTACCACTAGTCACTATCAGTCAGCCGGACAATCGCAGTTTTCTTGCAGGTGGAAAAGGTTGCTGTTAAATAATAATTGGCGGTTAGAAAGATCGGTGTAGGCTAGAAGGGGATGCTATCTTACTTAATTAACCATGGCTGGCAACTCAGCGGCGGCGCGGCGGGTTCAGGCTGCGGCATCGTCTATATGAGATTTACCAAGATTTACCTCTTGAGTATCTTGACGGAGTGCTTGGGCAGGTTCCCGCGGCGCTTGCGCACGGCGCCGATGACGATGGACTGCGGCGGGGGCAGGTGCGTGAAGGGGCGCGGGGGCGGGTGCAGCTCGGCGTCCCAGTCCGTGCCGCTCTCGTTCCCGTCCGTCGACGACGTGGACGGGAAACGGTCTCGCGCTGCGAAGGAAAGGATTATTTATACTGTAATAAATCTAAAATGGGTCTCACATAATCGCGTAAAACATAACAGTATGTGTATTCATCGCGTATGCCGTAAATAAAGTTTAACCCTGCAGTGCATGACTTTTTTATTTACGTGAAAAAATATGTGTGGTCTAAATTTGTTATACTTAAGAAGTAAAATAATGGAAAAATATATAAGTATTACTTAGTTCTACGTATGGCACACTATGTGATTAACTGCCGCACTCAGAAACGTCAATTATTTTTTAAGATTGATTAAAGGTCGTCTTATTCAATTGCTATAGCAAAGAAAGTGACAGCAGCAACTTTAATCAAACTTAAAAGTAATTGACGTCTCTGAGTGCGGCTGTACGTGTTTATACTTCATAATAATATAATATTAAAATAAATGGAAATAAAAACTCAGGTCAGTAAACGTATGTAAAGTTTGTATCATCTCGTTATCGGCTCGTTGGACTCGCGCAACGAGGGTTCCGTATTTAAGTCAATACTTCAAAAATATACCTTTTTATGTACTTTAATTGTACGCAATAAGGTCAATTTTGACTTGCCTAAATTTTAGAACAGACCTTTAAAGTTTTATGTCAATTTCTCTAAAACTATAAATTTTGAACACTTTCGTTTTTATTTTTCCGTAAAATATAAGTAATTATCTATAAGTAACAATTTTTTCAGATTTTTTGGTTCATAAACTTCGGAGATAAGGTTAAGTTAAGAACATTTTTGTTATAAATCAAAAAAAACGTCACGAAAAATTATAAATAAAATAGTTTTGAAATATGCTGATTAAGTCCTTTCATATGACACTCAATTTGCTACAATCAAATCACATTAATTTTTCAACCCCCCATTCTAGACCCCTTTTCAATTAATTATAAAATTAATTTCACATTTTTTTACTAAAAACAGATGCGGACAAGCAAGTTATACAACTGTGCCAAATTTCAAGTTGATAGCTTGTGTAGTTGCTGTGACATACAGACAGACAGACAACGAAGTCTCACCATAAGCATTTAGGTACGGAACCCAAAGAAAAACAAGAGCACTGTTCCGAGTAAAATTAACAAAATCACCTAGTTTTAACCCTTTTGGACAGCCCTTTTTACCTACTACGTCTACTGAATTAAAATGATCTGAGGTGACCGGTAAAACATTTACTAAAAGGTACTAAAGATTTAAAAGTCCTGGGTGTAATAATAAACAATAAAATATCACAAAATTTACACAACAGCTCACATCATCATCACACAATACAAGCTCAAGCAGGAAAGCTTTTAGTTATGTTTAAACCTGTAATCAAAACTTCTTAAACTTCTATCGCGCCTTTGAGCGTTTCTTCATTGACCGATATCGTGTCGGCGCGACGGGACGCAGTTATGGGTTGGAGCCTGCTCGATGTATCTATCTTACTGTAACCTATAACATAACTGCGTCCCAGCGCGCCGACACGACATCGGTCAGTGAAAAAACGCTCATTAACTTCGTAAGAAACTACCCGTATCGGACAAGTTTCAAAACTATACATCGCTCTCCCGCCTTAACGTATAACTGCGTCCCTCACAAATAAAACACACGGAAAAAACCAATAAAAAACAGAATAATCTCGAGCTAAAATACTTACGCAGTTTGATCTTCATGACTTTGATCACGGACCTGCGCAGCGTGGTGAAGTTGCTTTAAAGTTGACTGAAGGAAAGGTCTTTGACCCAATTTTATAAATTACACGTCACTTTGCCACTGACATAAGGCACATCACACTTTATTTCAAGCTGAAAACTGAATTGTGCTGAATTGGTATATAGTAAGATAATTTTCAAGGAATGTTTCTCGATTAGAACCGCGAACGACGAAGAATAGTTTTGCAATGCACGTATTTTGTTTTGTGACAATCGCGACGGGACAGTCGTTTGTCACGATGACAAAATTTGAAATTAGAAAAAAGAATTCGCTATGGTTTCTCTGCGGCCAGTGACTCATAAAGGTGATATGAGATCTTTTTGAATAATATTACTGGTTTGCTCCAAATATTCGATGAACGAAATTTAAATGTTTTTAAAGTAATTCGTTTTTCATCGTGTTCTTACTATTTTTCTTCTTTTTTTAATGGAATGTTGTAGATTTTATTGGTAAGTAAATAAATATGCAATGAGAAATAAAGGCTATACGTACTACGTACCCTATGAGTAAAATTTAGTTCCGGATTAGCCCACTGTAACAAATAAATTTGTGACACTCTACAATCAAAGCATACCTGCAACGGGCAATGTCATGTAAAATGACAATTTATCTTAAAATATACTTCCACAACTTTTCCACAACCTGTTTGTTTTCATAGTATTTTACACGTTTAAATTGTATTCGAGTACTCATACTCAATTAAGTTCACATTTCTCCACTTTCTTCGCAACCCATCACTGATTCATCGACGGTGACAGTTATGAAGATCAAACTGCGTAGAATGATCACTATGCCGCTTGATCTTCACAACGTTCATCATCGAATCACTCCGTCGTCTCCTCATGCCTTTTCCTCCTTTAATCCCCGTTGTATTGTTAATTTATATTTAATTTTAATCTTGAACTCGGCGTCGCGTCTCGTTGGCACTTGTCACAGTTATCAGTGTGACTTGTCGTGACAAAGTTAATGATGTACTTCAACTTGAGTTATTTGTTGACTGCGGTGGCCAGTGTTTCGGCCACGGACCTCCGGGGACTGGTTTGCTGTCAAAGTTTATGGTTATGTTTTGCCCTGTTCTATCGCCACGGATCGCGAGGGTCTGAAGACAATTCTGAAGAGCGAAATCGCTTAACGTGCCTTGGTAACATGTTTTTAAGGACCATTTTTAATAGGAGGTGAATTCAAGCAGACTTTACTGAGCTGCACAGTCGTTATTATTAATATGTGACATGTTCAATATAAATGGACCTTATGGAGGAAGGCAGTTATGCTCTTCTTATTCTTGTAACTATACGAATACTATGGTAACAGTTCTAAAAACGGCGTAACCGCCTGTCTCCATAAGGTCCCTTTATATTGAGAACGTCACATATAATCAGCTAAAAAATGCCCACTGCTGGACATTGGCTTTCCCCAAGTATTCCTATAGCGACCGTCCCTGCGCTGGCCATGTACGGAGGAATTTCTATCTTCAGGTCTCATCATTCTTATATTTACAGCATTTACTGCCGGTAACGCATATAAGCGTCATACTGACTATCGTCCATCGCGTTGAACGCGTATGTGCGTTTAAATAAATAAATATTAAGGGATAATCTTACACAAAATGATCTAGCCGCAAACTAAGCTCTAGGCTTTTACTATGAGCACTAGACAACAATAAACATACTTATATAGAGAAATACATACTTAAATGCAGAAAACATCCATGACTCAGGAACAAATACTCGCGCTCTACAGACAAATATTTGCCCATACCGGGATTCGAACCCGGGACTGCTAGCTTCGTAGGAAGAATCACTACCTAGGGGGAAGACCTGGGTAAATGGAACAGCAGCAAATACGTTAAATTGCCTAATTACCGTGTTAGCTAAAACACGCTGGCAGTCAGACAAAGACGGCTTATCAGGATTCGGTCAGCATTATCTACATTTGCCAATGTATCACTAATATCTCTGTTCACTTAGCGAGTGTCAGCACTGACCTAATGTGTTTAATGATAATGATAATTAGAAGATTCAATTCTAGTACAGTTTAAAGGTACCTACTTATAATAAATATCTGAGGACAATCTCACATAAACTTTATAAATTTTATTTTAATTTTTTTTATTTTCTATTAGCGACAATTAAAATAAACACTGTGAAAATGTCAATTATCTACCTGTTACGGTTCATGAGATACAGCCGGATTTAACAAAAAAATCACGTTTATTGTATGGGGCCCCTCTTTATTTTTTTTTATTATTTGTTGCTATAGCAGCAATAGATATACACATTTTGTGAAAATTTCAGCTGTCTACCTATTTTAGTTCATGAGATACAACCCGGCGACAGACAGACGGACGGACAGCGGAGGCTTAGTAATAGGGTCCCGTTTGGCACCCTTCGGGTACGGAACCCTAAAAAGGACAGAGATATAAATTAATAAATAGATTCGAGTAAATATACACTGCGGTGTCGCTCGGCTTTTCCTTCGAACTTTCGAACACTATATCGTGTGTCTTGATGTATAGACCCTGCGTGGTGTACTGCCGTTTGGTCAAAATATTTTTCGCCAAATTTCACTTCCCAAAAAACTTATCGCAGTAGTTTCATTTCCCAAACGAATCTTTAGCACATTTACATTTCGCATTTTATTCGTTTGGTCAAATTATAATTTGGCATCATTTTACTTTGTCAAGTTTTATTAAGACAAATGTTTATTAAGCAAACGTTTTCCTTTGGCAAATATTATGATTAATTATTATTTTTGACCAAACATTAGTAAACCACCCTGCATATTACGGGCGTGTTTATCATGTGGACAAGCGTGGATAAAACACCTGTCACTTTCAAACTAGTATATAAGTGTGAGAGTGATGGATGCTTGTCCACGTTTACACTCATCGACAAACACGACCTTGACGAGGCGAAAATCGCGGGCGCTTTAGTTTTCGTCGCAGTGATAATAAACACTCTATGTTATAGTAATACGGTTCAGTATTAACAACAAACATTTAAATTCTCGTGTCGCCTATCTAGACTATTTCTACCGCAGCCGAGCGGGAAACTTTCCTATACAGTAGTATGGGCTGTAGCGCTGGCAATTATTTTGTCTTGCTTTATTTTTTTTAGTTCTAAGCACTTGTGTGGTATTAACCTTAGTTCGTAAGTATTCTGTTTGTCTAACACAATATATATGGATCGACTTATGGTCTGAAATAAATAAAAATAAAAAATATACAAATTTCAATTCCCTTCCCCGCCTCGCTTCGCCTCGCCGGCTAATGCCTGGGCCACACCAGATGCGTTGCGTAGACGTGCACGTGCGCGTTCGCGTTCCACTGCGTTGTATAGTATGAATCCTCACATGAGGACGCAGCTTTACAACGCAGTGGAACGCGAACGCTCACGTGCACGTCTACGAAACGCATCCGGTGTGGCCCAGGCTTAAAAGCACCTTTAGGCATGATGCACACTGGTGTGCCTCACGCCACGTAAGAACAGCGTCAGCATATTTCGACAAATCATTGAACATTCGGCATCCTACGTGATACACGAGTCTTCTCCGTGTACATTAGCCGATCAAACAGCGAGTTCAAACACCAGTCTCTTAGCGGGATGAAAAGCCTCGAATAATATAGCAGGTGGAACGCAAATACTTTATTGTACGAGGAAATGTGGAATACTAAGAATTACGTATCTTAATAAATCTTAATTTTTATTAGTGAACGCGGTCTTTATTATTTTTTCTTTAACCGCTTTCAGGCTGACTAATTGCTCCTTCTTATTCAGATTACGGCCATAGCGGATTGATTTGGTTACATTCTGTAAATGGCAAATTTCAAATTTTAAACCGTAGTAATCAAACTTATCGACGTATGGTACTCGTATGGTATTTCTGATTTTGGTTGGCCGCGTCCCCCATTGTTCTTAAAAAGATGCGGCCTACCTAAAATAGAAATACTGTATATATATATATGTTATAGTATATATGTTATAGTACCTATACAATTACCTATAGGTACTACTAATAAAATGTGAAAGTTTGTGAGAATATTCACTCAACTTCCCGAAATTTTACAACGTGGCGAGGAGCGCAAAGGACCGGAATCAATGGCGGAAAATCCTGACGACTACAGCCACGCACGATCATCAGTCATGATGGACAAGAATGGATTCTAAGACAACAGTACTTGATTCCTATCTAGATCAAAAACAATTCTATTTTTCTTAAACAAAACCAATTTAAACCAACTAATCCAGTTTTCTCATTACCAGGAGTGCAGCCCGAAGGGTGTAGTAAAACCCCATGCGATCGAAACAATATGGCGGCGGTATGAACTCCGGCTCCAATCTAATTTGCCAGCATTACCGCCTCTACATTAATTGTGCATTATTGAGGCACGCCCAGCCACTTCTTGCTATCGTATAAAAATATATCTCTAAATGTCTGCGCGCAGTGCGGCCTGTTCGTCATTTTTTTATGGAAATCAAAATCTGTATTCACACAGCCACCGATCCGGTCTCTTAGTACAAAATGAGAACACAATATGTTCAAATTGTATAGTGAGATCCAGATTGGATCGGCAGATGTGTGTAAAACGCATTCTGTAAGTAGACTTTATAGGCTTTTTTTATATTTTAGAGCTAAAATATTTTTTTTTATTTATTCGTGCCCATGGATCCTAGTCCTTGAGTCGATGCTAAAAGATAAAATACTATAATTGCCAGTAAATAATTGTGCGTGCGTGCGTGTTTGTGTGTGTGTGTGAGTGGGTGTGTGTGTGCGTTTAGGTCAAATCTTGCAAGTCAATTTTGAACCGTTCCCGTTAATGGAATGAGCTGAAATGTGGAATAGGTACGTATGTAAACCCGATGATAATGCAATATTATGGTGTCATTGAACTGGTCTGATGATGGAGAGGGAAGGTGAACTCCTAAACTCCTAAACCTAAACCCGTCGTGTTTGGGCTCATTGAATTTGTCTTGATAAGCAGATGATGATTGCGCAAAAGTACAGTCGACAACAAAAGCTTGTCCCAGTAATGAAATTTTTAGTTTAGGTTATTCGGGATAGTGTTAGTTCGCAGTGTACCCGTATATAAC
This sequence comes from Tortrix viridana, assembly GCA_963241965.1. NCBI lineage: Eukaryota > Metazoa > Arthropoda > Insecta > Lepidoptera > Tortricidae > Tortrix > Tortrix viridana. The sequence goes on along the minus strand of OY725189.1, from coordinate 2,050,134 downwards.
GTTTAATGAAAGGTTTTACGCAGAACTCTCGGCCGAGCCGGGATTTGTTTTCGTATTTTCCCTAATAAGAGCAAACGCTCCGGTAGTAATGCTAGGCGCTAAGTGCCACGCTCTTTGGAGGAACATAAATCGGTTAAAGTTCATGGTTCATATATTATATTTACCCCCTGAGCCAAAAAGGGGAGGCTTTTGTCTGGCTATGTGTTTGTCTGACATTGCTTAAGCCCTTAACGGAGAGCATTGATTAATCAAATTGATTATTGAAGAGTTATTAGAGGCCGGTCCAGGCAGATAGATTTATTATGACTCAATAGCTCCATCCCTTATATTGACTGCTTCTTGGCAGATTTTAAGTGTGAGACTATACAAAAATATAGGAATAAATGTAGCAATAATTAACTCCAAATCCCTATAAATTATTTTTTTCTATTCACAGTCACCACTGCATATTATGCAATCTTTAGCTCGGCAATAATCAACTTTACGCCACAGTCCACGCTTTACAGTACTATGCTGTAAAATCAATGTTAATCAAACTCCGCCGCAGCCGTTAGAGTCGGAGCCCCGAGAATTAATTTTCACCTCACCAGCTCGAAAGCATTCTTTGGTGCACAAAATCTGCGTGCAAAAGTCCACTTTAACCACTAGCGTGGAAAGTAATGCTGGTGCTGTGAGCGGAGGCGGCCGCTGTGTGAGGCCACAACCAATGTGGCGCTCGTGTAATTAATTTTTGTTCCAACTCCAAGTGTTTTCTTTGCTACGGTCAGGTGAAAATTTGTGTGTTTCGTACGGCAGCAAAGTTCCGCAAAGCAAAGGCCGTGAATCGTTACGCTCAAAATTGTTGAACCGCTGCGCTCATAGTTCAATTTTAGAATCCTTCGCTGACTCGGGTATCGATACTGGCTCTCACGCCAAATAACTACTTTGCAGCCTTGCATAACAAATAACTATTGTCTGGTCGATAAAACAGTATTACCGTGCAGACGGCGATGTGGGAATATTGAGAGCCGCACTTAATGCCGGCATAACTCTGCGTTTACTGCACACCAACGAAAATGGGTCACGGTCTATGGGAATTTGTATAAGCTTTGACCGGTTTTTATAGCTCTTGAGTATACAGGGTGTCCAGGGATAAAGTGCACAAACGAATAAGGTTGAAACTACATGTGATTTTATCACGGAAAAAATATAAAAAAAATGTAAATTAGGGTTTACATTATTATTGTAAACCCTATGCAAAATTAATTCAATTATTAGTTATTCATTTTTTTTATTCTGTAATAAAATCACATGTAGCTTCACCCTTATTCGTTGCACTTTATCCCTGGACATCTTGTGTACTCGTAGCTCCCGATAGTGACCAAACGATTGGTTCAAGAACGAGCCATATTGAACTACTTAGTAGATGATTACATAATACAGTTCCACGTCTCATCAACTGTACAGTCGAAGTCATAAATATGTTTACACTTTAGTACCTTGTCACTTTAATCGCTGTGACAATTTCATATGACAGTTTAAACACGACGTTGAATAGACAAGGTACTAAAGTGTAAACATATTTATGACTTCGACTGTACCGCGTCATGAGAAAAAAATGACGTCAAAGTTACTCTTTGGCTTTCTGTGACAGGGTTCTACAGTGGCTCAACGGCTGATTCTTCGAGCGTGTCAACCACCTCATTCCCGTGGCAATGTGCCACCCTGTGCAAATTCTTACTAATTTCTGAACTCCCTTGGAGGAGGTCCATCCGGAAAAATTCTTTCATGATTACCGTAACTTAGACGAGGAAATTGACCGCGTCTGGCTAACCAATTTGTTTTTGTTAATTACAAAACGAGTTCCGCGGGAAAAAAGGGAATTAATTAGTGTTTTTTCCGCGAGGGGTAAATGTTAGAGATTACCTATGGTTAAAGTTAGGCGATGAATAAGTACCTATTATAGTCACCAGCGAGCCTAACATGCATTCCAAGAATAAAGTGATAGCACGAATAAAAAGTTGCTAGAGTAATTAAATATCATGCTTAGCTTAGAGCCTATGCACACTAGCGTTTTTAGCCCTTAGGTCCCCGGTCAAAAACGCTAGGTGTGCACAGACTCTTAATAGATTTGAACGATTTATTTCATTACTCTAGCAATACCGGATAAAATCACTCAGTAATAAAAGGTACTTAATAAAAGTCTGAACGAGACAAATATTTTAAACCTTAAGCGTTCTAACGTTAGAATATGGAATAAATGTATTAAATTCCCTAGCACCTGTCAAATTTTCTCGTGCATGCATGCTAAGCGCGCTGGACCCGTGAACATGAGTCGACTCATCGTCGTCATCGTGTCGACTGGTTCAACTTTTCTTAACTGGGTAGTTGCTCATTTTGTTTAACACAGGTATATTATCTAATTTCTTTGAGTTTTACGCTATAAATTATAACTATAAAAAAAAGATTATCGTTTAAACAAAGGGACGAGTCCCTTTGTTTGTCATAACATAATATATTAAGAATTACACTATCCACCTCCTGGCTCCATCATCAGATCAGCTCGATGGCATCAAATCATTGTATTGTCATCGGGATTTCACATACTTGTAAAAATTCAAATCGATAGGACGAAATTTTGGAAGTAGGTCGAAATCGAATTCAAAGATTTTTCTACGTAATTAGTTACGAGTGAAACTTGAAAACCGGGCAAGAGTATGTCGGACCATGCTCAGTGTAGGGTTCCGTCACCATTACTACAAACAAACACAAACAACAATCTCCAAAAAAAACATAAATATTACTTAGCTAATTTTCTTTCAAAGTTATCATAGGTGACTTTCAGTAGGTATAATAATTTTAGTCGCGTGTAACTCAAGAACCAACGATGTCTACTTAGTCGTGATAGTTTTCCTTTTAAATTCGTTATATGCCTTTTCATATAAGATATTTTTCCGATTTTTAGTATTTATAGTTTTGGCTGATTATTTTTACAAACCCGCAATGTTTTTAAAAGATATACCCCGCACCATAGGGTAGACGAGAAAAAAAAAAGATCCCCACTTTATGTGTAAAAGTTTTTTTTAAGATTTTATTTTACCACTTTGTCGGCGTGACTAATATGTATATTCATGCCAAATAACAGTTTTCTAGTAGTAGGATTACGGACGGACAGACGGACGGACTTTGCGAAACTAAGGTTCCTAGTTTGACTACGGAACCCTAACAACGCGTGTTAAAGAGATATAGTTAACGCTCCTCGCGATTTCATCTACTCACCTTACAAAATTATTGTGATCCTCGAAACATAGCGCGAAGAATACCAATTCCCGGTACATTGGGGGACACGAGACATGTTACCGCAGTGCATGGCCGCACCATGAAAAATTCATAACTGGAGCCAAAGACTAGCCAGCCCAGACGTGACCGTACTCGGTAATCACTCGGCTACGATCAGCTAGTGATGCAGCTGATGAAACTGGCAAAATATACAGGGTGTCCCAATATCAGTAAACCACATTGACACCGGAGGTAGACCAGCCTAAGACGGACCGAACCAGACACTTCTTTTTTTTTTTTTGGGACTTTTGATTTTTTATTTTTTTTTAACGGAGTGGAAATGCGTTACGCATTGTCCCTACACCGAACCAGCATGATCTTAGTAAAAATCGCACGGTTTTCAAGATTTGCCAGTTTAAAGTTATTTTCCAGTACAAACTTTAAACTGGCATATCTCGAAAACCATGCGACTTTTACTGAGGTCATGTTAGGCTGGTTCGGTCCGTCTTAGGCTGGTCTACCTCCGGTGTCAATGTGGGTTACTGATATTGGGACACCCAGTAGAACGGCCGTGTGTTTGGACAGATTCGAGGGAAAATGGAACACGCATGAATATTTTTTTGGATTAATAAGTCTTTCGTGTAACGAACAGTAGAGAAAAAATATTTCTCTAATAACTTTAAAAGTAACCAAGATATAAGCCATTAAAGTTTTGTTGCATCTCTTTCTAGCAATACAGAATTTAACATGGAATTTATATGGCCGTAGTTTTTTTTATACTACGATGGTGGCAAACAAGCGTACGGCCCGCCCTAAGCCCGCTGATGGTAAGTGGAATTTGAGACCCATAGACATTTGCAATCTTGAGACTGGAATCTTAAGACTCGAATCTTAAGACTGCAAATGCGCAGTAAAAAATATAATGCTTATATGTTTGTTATTTCTAGGTTAACTATCTGGGTCATACACAGTCACAGAAACAAAAGGTGTCTCTCCTGTTCCTGTTCTAAAAAGTTAAGGACTTTGCAACCAATTTTTTCGGGTTAGGATATATCCGCGTAATGGGAGTCTGGTGTAGTTTGGCCTGTATCAAAATTATATGAGTTAAAAACTCCCACGTCGTTAACATTTAGGAACGGCCTTGGGACAATGTTGAACCTAAATCTGTGTATGACCCATCTACTCAATTGTACTCTTTGCCGTATTCGACAGTAATAACAGTGCAGCAACACTGCATTCGGCAGCCTCGGATTTGCAGGCACACAAATCTCTTGCAGCACACAGCTCAACTTATTGTAGGATAGGATATTGCGAAAAGTTAGCAGTTGGGCAATTCTTCGAGCGTTTCAACCGCCGTCATTCCCGTGACCGCATTGACGTCGAAATTGTCATGACGAAATTGACATGTGTCAAATTTAACTTTTGAGTAACCTTATCTATCCGCGGTTTGAATATAAGAACCGGGCATGTGAACTATTAAAAAACATTTTGCTGGTTAGTTTGTTTTAGGTTAACAGTCCTATTATTATAAATGTGTAATAAGTATTTAAATGTTGTAAAATATAGTTTTTTACTTGGAGATTTCCAACTTTGACCAGATGCCATGATGAAACGGGTCCATCAATCAAAGATAATCCTTACATAGTACCAATAAAATAAAGTTGCTTTGCGTGTCTCCATGTCCGCTAACTCCTCCTAAACCACGCAACGGAATTTGATGCGTTTTTCACCATCCGGTAGAAAATTTTTCACGAAAGGTTTATTTGTAATAAGTACCCGGAGCGAAGCGAGGGCGGGTCGCTAGCACAATATAATATGTTTTTGGCTTATAAATTTATTAAGTTTAAAACGCTACTTTTTAGGGTTTCGTGATAGTACTTTTCACATCCACAACTGCATTTGCGCTGCATTCGCAGACGCGGGATTATCACGGATACAAATCTCCCACAGCCAGGCTTAAGTTGCAGCAGAAATGAAGGATGAATGATGTAAGACGGTTGAAAATCAGTCTTACAAGAGCTTGAGTTCGTAATGCTAAGAGCTGGTTCAGATGAAGCGATTTACGCGGGTGCTGACTTTCGCGTTGAAACACGCGCGTCTCTTGTAGGTTGCAGATGGTGCGTTTTAAGCGCGAGTTGAAGTGGACGGATTTAATTATAATTATAATGACAAGCTTCAATAATGGCGTATACAAGGTGCTCAAAAATATGCTATGATATCTGCTGACTGAACACGCTTTAAGGTTTTAAACAATCAAGTCATGTTTAGATATTTTAAACTATTTCTAACCCTTATTAAAGTTATATGAATGCGAAAAGTTTCTTTGTTTCCTTGACAGTTAAAGGGTGAATTTCAGGGCGTTTCAACCGCCGTCATTAGTGTCACCAAATATATTGACAAAATTAATGACACCAGCAACTCCTGATGCAAACAGAAGCAGAACCGGGGATGTAGTTTCTATCAGCATCAGAAGTTGCTGTAGTGTCATTGATTTCGTCAATATATTTGGTGACACTAATTTATTTATTTATTTACGTCAAGTAACAAGATTCATAATTAAATCTACATATATACAGAAAACAGCAATAATAACACAAAATGAAATAAAAAATTAAATATACATGTCGCAATAAAAATGAATTAAACAATAATCAATAAAACCAATATTAATTTACTTACAATGTTAGTAAAATAGTCATAAAATGTCAGTCAGATGTCAGTAAAATAGTCAAATGTAATTAAAATAATGTAAATTAAATTAAATTAATGTGATGTGTAATAACGGTGGTTGAACGCCCTGAAATTCACCCTAAACGCCTCAACCGGTCGTATAATTTGGTACAGATCTTTATCTCAGAGATTATAGAATGTATAGGGATAGGGATAGCCCGGGAAATCGGACGATCCCCGAGAAAAAAACTGGCGTTTCAATAACTGACCGTTGCCCCGAATTAAAATATTCCTTTATTTACAGCTTCAAACTTTCCCAACTTTCCCAAACAGTTTCTATAAGAATCCCACCTGGCGTTGTGTTTATTGTAAGTTATTGAAAACGTGCGCCTGGTTCCGTCTCGAATAATAGGACGGCGGCTGCAGTCGGCGCGCGGTGACATGCCAGAGGTAACCAGCGACATTCTATTCAAATTACCTAACTAGCGGCGTGCCCTGGCTTCGCCTGGGTGCAATAAAAAAATTACACACAATCCTGACAATTACAAACACAACACAAAAAGAATTAGCCAAATCGGTCGAGCCGTTCTCAAGTTATGCGCGTATACATGCGGCAATTGATTTTTATTAGATTCACGATATTTTCGCAAGATATTGTTCTAGCTATCCTGATGCAAACAAAATCACAAGCACCCGCTAGTTTTAAATATAAATTCATGTACGTTCTGTCTCCGTTGCAAAGCTATGCGCTGTATGTATTCTGGGGTATTCTTATCCCTTGCTCTACGTTCAGCTCGACGGCAATTATAACTTGATCCATCTGTCTGTAAGCAATGGCAGCACCTACATGGCAAAGCGCCCTCAAGATGGGCGTCAAATATCCATAATCGGGCGTAGTTACGCGAAAATCCAATCCACGATGCAAATTTATTTATTGAATTATAATTTCTGTGAATTAAATTGTACAAGTGTGAAATTGATAGATTGGAATTGAATTGGAATTTGATTTATATAGTTCTACAGCCGCCGACTTCACACGGTGGCGCCTGCGACCGCGACGGCGGGGAGTGGCATAAACCAATAAATATAGGTACAGTCATAAATATGTATACACTTTGGTACCTTGTCACTTTAATCGCTGTGACATTTATATATGGCAGTTTAAACGTAACATTAAATAGACAAGGTACTAAAATGTATACATATTTATGACCTTGACTGTACATAGAAATCATGCAAGCATGCTTTATATATCTCTATGACCTTGTTTCTTATCTGTGATTTTAAAATTAACCCAAATGCGTAATAACATTCGTGTCCATATTGAAAGTTTTATTACTTTATAGTCGCAGATTTTGTTGCCGAAGCAACTCGGCCAACCTAGAACCCAACTCTGGGGTCCTAGCGAGAAAGGGTATGTCTTCTAAACTTTACGTGAAGAAGGGTATAAGTCTAGTGTACTATGTATATGTTTTATAGCCTTTTTGATTACGAGTTAAGTCGACTTATACCCCTTTTCACTAGGACCCCAGAAGTCAGCCTTATTCCTACAACACAAGATCGCCGGTTGTTGTGTCGTTGATGACCTTATAATAATAATAATAATCCAGCCTATACGTCCCACTGCTGGGCACAGGCCTCCACTCGCAATGAGAGGGTTGGGCTATAGTTCCCACGCGGGCCCAGTGCGGATTGGGAACTTCGCACACACCGTCAAATTGCTTTGCAGGTGTGTGCAGGTTTCCTCACGATGTTTTCCTTCACCGAAAAGCTCATGGTAAATTTACAAATTGTATTTCGCACATAAATTCCGAAAAACTCAGAGGTGCGAGCCCGGGTTCGAACCCGCGACCCTCTAAGATTCGGCAGGTCAAACCATTAGGCTACCACGGCTTTTTTGATGACCTTACCAACAAGTTATTTAAGAGAATAACCCTACGTAGCCAATTTAAAGCGTACAATCGTCCGCAGTCGCCTGTCACGAGCCACAGTAGCTGCCAGGCGAGATGAGAAAACGGACGTGAATAAGTGTGCAGTCACGTCAGGAATGTTGTTATACTGTCGCCCAAAACCAAAAAGGGGTATGAGCAATATGAACGTATGGAGTTCGTACTCTAATAATTCATTTTTCATTTGGATGGATGTAGCTGTGTTGCTGCAAGCATTTATTTATTGATTCATAATTCCTATTAATTAGAAACTAGTCTAGCGTGTTAAAAGGAGACAGAATCCTTATAAAATCTAAGTAATTCTAAATATAAATGTGTTGACAATGATTCTATACATTCACTAGCGTTTACTAAGCATTTAGTAACGTACAGTCACGAACTTTAATTTGGGACCCACTAAGTCCAAAGTCAATCTGACATTCTACAGCAATAAGGTGGAGTTTCCTGTAAGTTACAAATGACTTGGCATCTCTAATGACATTGACAACTTCAAGCATTATTTTTTTGAAATGGGTCCCAAATTAACGTTAGTGTACTTAGGGTCACGATAGACTCCAAGTAGCGGCTGGTTGCTGCCAGAAAACCGGATTCAGTGCTGTTGGAAGATATCCAATTTGCATGTGTGTGTGCGCATCTGCACATACATTGTTACGTCATCTATAATATTAAGACGACGCAACTGGCATTTAAGTCTAGCACTAAGCCGCGTATTAAGTCTATTTGGTTTTATGAATCGCTAGCGTTTCTCCAGACTTAGTCCGCGGGAACGAAATTAACATTTCCACGGGAAATTTTATATTTTCTGGGATAAAAAGTATTCTTTATTTTCAAATCACTTACTACTTAGTTTATGATTACTTTCATAATTATAAAATTTCACGCTGGAATGAGGAAATGTCATATCCGATTTACCATTAGTACAAGTAGGATAAAACATTCCTTTTAAAAAAGTTCTTCTTCTCTATGTGCCTCTCCAACTTCCGCATAATTATAGTAAACTCATCGAACTCCGTGACTCGCCACTTCCATGGTAGCAGTTCTATAATCCGCCATAGAACCCTGTCGAATCTGGGACCTAAAATACATACTTTTTTATTTATTTACCTTAGCCTAATTAAAAGTCTAAGGTCGTAAGGTCGGTTCCTAGATTCTATTATCAGGGTTCTAAGGCGGATTATAGAACTGTTACCACGGAATGGAGCGAGTCACGGTATTCGATGAGTTTATCCATACTTTTTCTGGTCTTTGGTGAGGTTGAATAGCTCCGCGGCACTTGTGATCCCGGTCCATTCCCGGGTGTTACGTAGCCACGACTTCTACGACCAACAGCTCTTTTCCCAGCCACTTCATTAAAAAGTTATACAAAAACAAAAAAAAAAACAGAAAGCGACTTGTTTTATACAAGCCATTTGAATCAACCCAAAGTACAGCAAATATTATCCAATATTTAATACTTACTTTTCCATTGTGCTTAAAAAATTTGCAAACGCCGTATTACCAAGTTTCGCCGTTTCAAAAAAAATACAAAACCAATGCAACAACAAAAACTCACATTGGCGAAATACTCCGTCAAACAGTTTTTAATTACGCGTAATACACAGTCGTTGTTACCCCAGTTCCGGCAATTTTGCGCCCTAGTGTTGGCAGCACCGATTTTGCGTGCAAAATCGTTTTTTAGTGGTTTTTATCCGATACAAGAGAGCCAACAACGCGGGGAAAAATGTTTTGAATTTTCATATTTATGGACGGTATACCTCTAGCTAGTTAGGCTTCGAGTTAGCTATTTGAGTGAGTGAGAGACATTCAGTCAATGCATTTCCTAGACCACCGTGGAACGTTAAAAGTGACGTTATAAATAAAATCGTAATCCAAAGCGTAATGCTAACTTAATGATTTTCGAAATCTATCAAAATGTATAGGATTGACTAAGAAGGCGATCTATCGCGTTTGCTGCTTACGTCATACAGATTTCCAAAATATTGTCAGTTTTCGAAAAACGCTAACGTAAGCGTTATGAAGATGGCTCCTCAATAGCACATTCGGTAACCCAAGATCAAGTACGGTCTACCACTTGAGCCACCATACTCGTAGAACCCTGTCAAAATGACTCCGTCAACTCACTCCAACCAAATTACGTCAAAATTAAGAATAAAAATAAACTTTAATTACCAAAACAGTTATCATTCAATATGAGATTTCCAATGGACACCTCACTAGGCACATGTGGGGCCAATTTCGAGATTTTCCTTTGATTAAGATTTGATTAATCATTCGTTTCCTACGACAGGATACTATATTGGCTCAACTAACTTTAAAACCAGAGAAATGAGGCGCGGATCCATTAATAATAATAATAATAATCCAGCCTATATATGTCACAATGAGAGGGTTCGGGCTATAGTTCCCACGCGGGCCAAGTGCGTATTGGAAACTTCGCACACACCGCTTTGCAGATGTGTGCAGGTTTCCTCACGATGTTTTCCTTCACCGAAAAGCTCATGGTAAAACAAATTATATTTCGCACATAAATTCCGAAAAAATTAGAGGTGTGAGCCCGGGTTCAAACCCACGACCCTCTGCTTAAGAGTCGGCAGGTCAAACCATTAGGCTACCATGGCAGTTTCAATATGCATCATTATACATTAACACATTCGCAGCCGCCTAACCTGCAAGTGTATGTAATTTTGACGCACTAAGTGTGTCACCGGCGTCAAACGTGTTAACCGCAGAGACAAGAGATACCAAAACCGAACTCTCTATCATGTTAATACCGAAACCGATATCTATTATTGTTGTCCCGCGGCCAATAGGTAACGGGTAATCCTTTTGTCCGCACCCACAGGGTGTAGCCCCGAGATAAGGTTATTGTACCTCGTCGTGTAGGTATTCTGAAAACATCGTCGCTTACTTCGTTCCTATATTCATCTGACCATCATAACTTGACCTCGAGGCCCTTTATTTTTGTTACACACTCAGCTCTTCGAATGTGTAGGTTTCCTCTCGTTGTTTTACCGTCACCGATTTTTTTTTCCAACATAGTGCCTCTAGTAATAGAGTTGAGTCGAGAGACTACATATCGTCGAGCTGGTTTGAACTCGGTACCTTATCGGTATTAAGCCGCGTTAGATATTTACAACGTTGGTTGACTGTCGAGCTTAGCAAAATTGGCAACATGATCCAATTCTTAACCATAAACTGCAAAAATGTATTGTTGTTTTAATATTGTAGTTCCCACATCAACCTTTTGCCAAACTAAACGACTAAGGTCAAGACCCGTGGTAAAGTTGCAGGTTAAACGCATTCATGGGTCAAGTTATGTTCGCCAGTGGCGATTCGTTGACGATCTCACCAACGAGTTATTAAACAGAATAAGACAGCTGCACTGGCTCGCCTGGGAGCTTATTTACATAGTATTTTGTATTAATCTGGCTTCTATACAATGTCGATGCACTTGCAGTGTTATTGGCCATTTTTGTGCTCTAGAATGGAGATATTTGGTTATAAAAATTAAATGTAATCAGGGAGGCTTCTTTGAAAATCGAAGTTCGAATTCACGTTAGCTCCTTTTCTCAAGTTCTCACAATTGAAGAGTGAAAGGGATCCGAACGTTCGAAATGAGTGTTTTGTGGTAACCATGGTCACAATGTAGTTGTGACAATACTCACTTCATAAGTAAGCTAATCGTTTTGTAAAGAAAGAAATTAATTTCAGCAGCCATGTTTTAAAAAAACAATGAGGGTAGATTTAAGTGAGTAGTGCAACGAAGTAATTATTTAGTGAATTTACTCCCCGTTCCGTTACATGAAAACTAATTTTGAAACCCCCAGCAATACGTAACTACCTACTTAATGTTGGTGTGCCGCAGAAGGCGACACACAAAGAAAGCAAAGGTCCACAGAAGGCGGCGCGTAAGCCCACACCGGGTGTTATGACGTGAGCCTAGCGTGGGTTGTTTTGAGGAAACGACCACAAAACTCCTTAGTCGCCTTTTACGACGCCTCGGAAAGAAGAGGGTGGCGCTAGAACAAAGCACTTCAAGGCACCTTTTTTAATGCGCACAGCGAAGATATGGAACTCCCTACCGGAGTCCGTGTTTCCGGGTGCTTATGACCCGGTATCCTTCAAAAGTAGGATTAATAGGACTTCTGGACCTTCTCCATCGTGGACCTTGTCCTGACTCTTTGGGCCTCGACTACGGTTAAGCAAACGCATTGTAATAATTATAAAAAAAAACGTAGTGTTTATACAGGATGTTGTTAGCTAAGTATAAAAAGGAGTAAGTAGGAGAAACAGAAAAAAACTAACACTCAAAAAACAAAGTTAATTAAAATAAAATACGTAAAGCTAATTTGTGATATATTTTTTTCACATTACTACTTTGTTATTTTATTTTACAAAACCATCCCGCAAACTCCCGTGTACTTACTCTATTAATATTACAGTTTTCTTTATATTAACATAGTTTCGTGGTAAATATACTTGTGAAAAATGGACTTAAAATCACGCAATCCATTTATATATTCAGTTCAAATTGAAAAATCCCTGAATGATACAAAAACACGCAATGCCGTGTACCGGGCTACAAAACCAGAAAGGAAAATTAATCATAACATAACAATTACAATTACAAGTATAACGTCTCATTGCTGGGCTGGGCTGGGCATTGTTAATTTTTTTTTATTTGTCCACATCACGTTTTGAACCATGGAGCTCTTAAATATTTATGTCTGATGGTTATACTACGCGGTTAGCCTATTTACTAATGGTTCACTAGGCTATCCGCCTTTTCAAACAATTATCAATTTTAATACTTTTGACTTATGACGTTATCAATCTAATAAATAACGTTCTAGAGCAAACGTCACCATTTTTTCTTTAAATTGAAGCAATTGGGAATATGCATGTTTTTTTTTGCTTTATTAAAAAGTCATTCATGTAACAAACTATAAAAAAAACCAAGATATAAGCCATTAAATATTTGTTTCTATCTCTTTCTAGCAAAACAGAATTTAACATGGAGTTTATATGGCCGTAGTGCCCGCCGACGTCACGCTGATTTTAACTTTCACTTTTTGCCATCTCTATTACGGTATTTTCATTTTTGTTAAGAAATGCGATAAAAAAAAATTATGCATATTCCCTATTGATGAAAAGATAAATTACAAATTGAGTTGCTGGTTGATTACATGATAAAACTTGTTTTGTTCAACAAATACCTCTTGACTTAATACACTATAAAAATTACATAGTGTCTTAAAAATACACGATTTCCTTTGCTTTTCTCAGATCTCGTTCTGCGACATGAAACAAAATTCCTTTGCATCTGCAACGTTGTCTCCTAGCACACATTTATCTGCGGAAACGTTTAATATTGCAGTTCAGCATTTGCGCGACATTTTTTACCTTGCCAGACTAGTAAATCATCCTGTATTTCATAACAGAAAGTATCTTAATACGTTTAGTGCTGAGAACTTGGAACAGGGCACTTGGGTGGTGTTTACTTACAGAGTTCGGTATTGGAAGTGCATTACAGAGGAGGTAAGGGGGTTGTTGGTGATTCGCTAAGGCTGCCTTTCCATAGATGCGGAGACGAGCGGAGCGGAGAGGAGCTGTGTAGGAATCGACCAATCACATTGGTTGTAATCCACATCTCGTTTCCGCTCCGCTTCAATGGAAACAGTCGTGGAGTATATCAAATTTGTATAGTACGCCACTCATCCCCGCTCGTCTCCGCCTCAGTGGAATCACATACCTTTTTTCACAGCTCCGCTCCGCTCGTCTCCGCTTCTATGGAAAGGCAGCCTTAATCTTGTATACTGCGACTTGGGCTGTATACACTTGGCGATATATTATGTAACTCTATGACCTGCTTTCTATTGTTTTAGAGCATAGATTTATTCGCCCTCAATAATCAGTATTAACGCTAGAGGTCGTTGTTGCGGCCTTACCTGTAAAATAAACTTAGCATAGGAAAAACAACTAGATTGTATGTTAAAAATAAAAAATAAAAGATATAAGATTAATTCAGTTATAACTTACCTGTAGCGCCATCTGTTGTAATAGTTCATTAAACCACTTTTAATGCGCATGCTACACGGTTTGAAACCACGGTTTTAAACCAAGTGACCTTGGTAGAAGCGAGCTGCTACACGGTTTCAAACAAGCCCATTTGTTTGATATCTGCCGAGGGCGTTTAAGGTCAAGCGAAATTTGGTTTTAAACCACTGTGTACACGGTTTCAAACCACCTGTTTGAAACCGTTATTAGATACCGTGTAGCCCACGCATAATAAAGAGTCGTGTCTATGTGTGAGCGGTAACATGCTTGTGTGCGCGCTGCCATACTCAGTTCTTTTCACACATCAAAAGCGATCACACACGTTTTTTTATAGATCGCTCATAGGTTCGAAAATTGCTAAAAAACGTCGACTTTTCTCATTTTCCCGCTTATCCGCGACAATCAGTATGTTGAAAACCTTATTTAGATACAGTTACTAAGCAAATATTAATATTATCTTCTTGAGTTGTCGGTATTCATGGGCGGTGGTGATTACTTCCCATCAGGTAACCCGCATGCTCGTTTGCCTCCCTCTCTTATAAAAAAAAAAAAAAAATTCGCTAGCCCTAACTGGGCGTGGTAGCCTAACGGTTTGACCTGCCGGCTCTTAAGCAGAGGGTCGTGGGTTCGAACCCAGGCTCGCACCTCTAAGTTTTTCTGAATTTATGTGCGAAATATAATTTGTAAATTTACCATGAGCTTTTCGGTGAAGGAAAACATCGTGAGGAAACCTGCACACACCTGCAAAGCAATTTGACGGTGTGTGCGAAGTTCCCAATCCGCACTGGGCCCGCGTGGGAACTATAGCCCAAACCCTCTTGTGCAGGATGCACATCTTTTTGAAATTATTTATGGTTTTTTTACCTTTTTTTTATTGTTTCCATTTTTAAATTTGATAGTTATGTCTTTTATTTTTATATAGCTTGGAGTTCTGAATTATAAGTCGAAATTGAAAGACGTGTTTTGCCTGAACCACCCGACAGTCCCCAGCCTCAACACCTCTCTTTGTGAGTGGAAGCCTGTGCCCAGCAGTGGGACGCATATAGGCTGGATTATTATTATTATAACTGGGCGTTCTTATTAAAGGACTACCATACGTATAAATTTTTATTATAATTTATAATTGAGACTTTTAATACGATGTTAATTAGTTCTAATACTCTTGCTTATTCTTGTATCTGGAAGTATTCAAATATCACAATATTTTTTTCATCTCACCAGGCAGGAAAGGCTTTCTTTGTCAGTAAAATTTGCGCGCAAAAGTCCACTTTAACCGCTAGCGTGGAAACGCTGGTGCTGTGCGCGGAAGGGGCGCTGTGTGTTTTCCTCGCTACGAAGAGGTGAAAATGTATATGTTTCGCTCGGCAGCAAAGTTATTTGAGTCTCGAGGCGTTGAATCCCGCGTTACGCTCCGGATTCTATGTTTGAACCACTCGCTAGGCTCGTTGTTCAATTTTAGAATCCTTCGCTAACTCAAGATTCAATACTGGCTCTCGCGCCAAATAACATCTTTGCAGCCTTGCATAACAAATAACTATTTTAATGACCGCCTCTCTCCTGCCAATCAGCGTTGTTACCGACGGGCTTCCGTACTTGTTAATTATTATAGAACAATTACACAACAAAATTGAAGAAGGTGCAGGATGTTTTTGTTACTCCAAGTTTTTGGCCTTACATTTTTGTAAAGAATCAAAGTAATAAAACAAGAATTTTATTAACCTAACGCCTCGTTCGTGTAACTCGTTCTATCCAACAGTTTAAGAGTGAGCGTAATAAAGAGACAGACAAACTCATTTCTGCATTAATATTAGTAGGGATAAGGTTATATTCTAGAAGTGTAGATGCTTTTAAAGCTGCGCAACCTTACAGCCGGTTGAACGCTTCGAATTTCTCTCTAACCGTCTCGGTATTTCACCCGAAAACTATTTTGTGCATATGAAATTCCCTTTAAATGATATTTAATGTAAACTCCTTTGGTGCGGTTACTGAATTACCAACTTGACTTAACCTTTGCCTATTAATTTTAAACGTCTTATTGTTTGTTGGTTAAGAGCTAAATTTGATTAAGTTTTAGTTTTTAAGCTACTAATTAAGCTAAGGTTTCGAGCTTTGAGTCGCAGTGTTACATAGATTTGGTATGAAAATGGCTATTTTAGCGGAAATTTGTAAACTATTGTGTATTAGACCGTATTATAGTTAAATCGCTTCAGTGCGTGCATTAATTTAGTTTATAATTGCTGGATATATCACTTGTGTCCCACTCTAAGCAGTGTAAAATTAATACAGACTATGCCTGAAACCCGCCAAATTGCAGTTCAATCTCTTTTAAACCTAGGATGATCGAACAGTTCAGAAAGAACATCCTATAGACAAACCTAACACTTATGTCGGATTTCACCAACCACTTAACAGACGATTAGGTAGAGTGTTAACAGCTGTCAAAACGTATAAACTAACAGTTAATTAACATAACATCGTATGATGAGATTGGTACTTAGTATCAGAAGAACAGGCTCCTTTTAGCCCCGTACATTAACAAGAAATACTTGGCATTCCAAAAGGCTAGGTCCAGGTTCGGCGCGTCACTGGGCCTCGATCACTCTTCTGATATATGTTATTCCTTACCGTAGACGAGTGAAACCGGCAAAACGTTACATTTAGGTTTAAACGAGCAATATTTTCGCAATCAGGTCGACAAATTAAACTAGAACTTAGAGTAAAAAGAACAGAGGAGAGTAGTTAGATAAGAGTGTAAAAAGTAAGAATAAGACAGCAATGTTTGTCGGGTAAATGGAAGAAACTGGAGGAGGCCTTCACCCGTGGGCCCATATTCCAAAGAACAACGTACTAACTTAGATTATGAGATTTAAAAACTACCAACAAATTGGAAATAAAATATACATGTATTAAATAATGTTGTGGGATATGTGAAAAAAAAAGGCTTTTTTATTTTTTTATTTTATTTTATTTATTTGTCGGTAAACTTTGCTGTCAAAGCTGATTGATCACCAGCCCTTTTAGCAATACTATAGTTTGAATATACACTGGCGTACAAAAATAAAGGGTCACTTTGTAAAGATTTCGGCGAAGTCATATTAAGTTAAAGATCGTAGAATAGACTCCACAATTTATTTAGTTAAAATAACACTTAAGGCCCTCTGGCATGCATGCACGAGATAAAATTTGACAGGTACCTATTAGGGAAATTAATACATAATATTCCATATTCTAACGTAAGACTTAACTCTTAAGGTTTAAAATAAAAGTGTCCTGTCTTGACAAAATCGCTATAAAAATGTGAAAATCGCAATAGTCGCTTAGTCATAAAAGGTAATAAAGGACGAGACACTTTTATTTTAAACTTTAAGCGTTAAGGCTTACGGTATAATCTCGTGCGTGTATGTAAACCCGGGACACGATTCGTTAAACTAAATACTAACGCAACACAGTTACTTAATTAATTGTTTGTTTAATTAAAGGTATTATGCATTATTCGAACATTAACGACCAATGAAGTCGAAAAAAATAGGATACGTAAGCCTAATTTTATTACATTCGGACAGTTTTCAAAAGTCGTTAACTTTCGTAAAATCAAAATCACTCATCTTTTCGGGCTCATCTACCAACCAAGCCAGCATAATTTGTCCTTCAATTCGATCTACTAGGCTTGAGGTCAGTATCAGCTGGCTGTTGCGACAAGGAATAGCCCCCGTGTCCTGGGACTCTCCACCTGGACTAAGTCGCCGAGCCCACATTAATCTTCTTTTCTTGTCCGAGAAAAAACAACTTGGCCGCGTCCGAGCCTCGTGTTTGGTGCAAGTGCATAAATAGGGTTGTACAGTCAGCTGCAGAGAAAAGTAACCCCCCTGCATACAATTTACTTAGCAGGGGGGGTTACTTTTCTCTGCAGCTGACTGTACAACACATTTTTGGTTTTTATTCTTAAACTTTACGTTTTTAGGATTCCGAACATCTCATGAATAAACGAAAACCTTATAGGATCGATCGGGTGTCTGTCACAGCCTATCTTCTTCGAATTTACCATGGGCTTACACTCGTATAACGTTAAGGAAATTTCTGAACGGAGAAGTTGAATGATACATACTCGTATTGTATACAGTAACGAGTATGATGATAGGGTCTAAATTACAATACAATACAAACAATACAAAAACACTATTGTTTACCATATAAAAAATATTCACGAGTAAAAATACAAGTAAAAGTACGTACCCACCGGCAAATTTAGCGGATCAAAATAAAAGTAAGACATTTCGAAAAAGTTTTTTTTTGCCCGAGTAAAATGTTTTAAGTTATTTGTTTTTCATAAAAATGAAATTCAGATAAGACGTCATTAATTTAGCGTAATAAGAAATAAACATTGTTATATTTGTGAAACAAAATTATTTCGATAAAAATGTTGACTTTTTTTTTTAAATATATTATATCTCTTTCAGAGAAGGAAGAGGGAGTGGAATTGAAAGTTTAAAAATAAATTTTGACCAGCGTTCTAACTAGATATATGACAAAAAACGAACGCACTTGTTAAATATATATAACAATTGAATTCTTTACCACTCAGCACTACGAAGTATGTCATATTTTATCCGCCATTGATTTTTGAACTGAAACTACTCTGGCGGCGATTTGATAACCGATAAGTGGACGGGAATTGAGAGTAAAATTTATGGACGCGTCACGTTTAGGCACTATTCGATATATGAGAGAGAAGAAAGATATGTATATGTACGTAGAGAGAAAGAGAAAGAGAGCTTTACACTATATTCCAACGCCTCGGAAGTGTTTAAGAATTTCACTTCTACGTTCTGTGTACGAAGGGTACTGCTCGCGCATTTTTTTATCTTTAAATCAATAAATAATAATAATCCAGCCTATATACGTTCCACTGCTGGGCACAGGCCTCCACTCACAATGAGAGGGTTTGGGCTATAGTTGCCTCGCGGGCCCAGTGCGGATTGGGAACTTCACACACACCGTCAAATTGCTTTGCAGGTGTGTGCAGGTTTCCTCACGATGTTTTCCTTCACCGAAAAGCTCATGATAAATTTACAAATTATATTTCGCACATAAATTCCGAAAAACTTAGAGGTGTGCCCGGGTTCGAACCCACGACCTTCTGCCTAAGCTAAGAGTCGGCAGGTCAAACCATTAGGCTACCACGGCTTTTTTTTTTATTCAATATTTCTTGCATATTGTAATAATTATGCACGATAATAAGATTTCGCTGTGTCTTTTCTTATCTACGTTACTCTAAAGTCACTGACTTGAGGCAAGTCATATCTTGGGGTCAGATTTTTCTATAAAAGGAATTAATGGACAAAGATTGTGTGGGTTCCGTGAAATCAACAGGTGGCGGCTGAGAAACGGACACTGGGAATAGAGTGAAGCTTTTATAATGAATGGGAATATAAATGGAAGCCGTGGTAACTAAGCAGAAGGTCGTAGCTTAAAATGTAGCTCTTAAGGGCATCACCAGACTAACAGTCTGCCGGCGGCGAGCAGGCTGTCAGACGACCTGCTAGCAAAAATCTATACAGTGCACACATTAAAATGATTCATACGCGCCGGCAAAATTCGTGTGGCCGGTTTAAAGCTGTCGCTCACCACACATTATCCGTTTTCAGACAACAGTTCGAGATCGCACGATATAGTCTTTGTTCTAATACGATATCTGACGGGCCGAGATCGGCCGGCGGTCAGTTAGTCTGCGGTGCGCTTTAGGTTAGTTAAATTATGTGCTGGATTGAACTCAACCGAAGGCAATCTAAACCAGCGCCAAGGGCGTGCCTGACTAGCAATGTACGCGATTGACGTTGCACAATTACCCGAATTTATGTAACATTAAGTACTTATACATGGCTGCTGCAAACTTTGAAGAACCACCTCGAGGAACTTAGATACCGAACAAAAAAAAAACGCGTTAGAAGCTTCTCATCTATCTGCTGCTATGGGATCAAACAACAGCAATCAGCAATCTTTCGATCGTCATAAAAAGGGGAGGAAAATAAAAGACAAAACATGGCTTATAACGAACCAATTCCAATATCACTTGCCATGAGACGCATTCCGGCTGATTTTTCTATATGTAACTACTAAATATATAATATTTCTCCGACATATTACATGTCGTTATAGCAAATTGTTAGCCCATACATTACGGACGATATATCAAACTTAACAGCAATAACGCTGTTTATAGCTTGCAGCGCTTTAGGCGCTCAGCGCTTACCGCTGGATAGCGCTGTAATTATTACCAACGCTTAGGTAATAATGATTATTACGTTACCGTTTATAACACGGTTTATCGGTTGATGTATTATTGCTTTGCATTACGCTGGGCTCGAGGTATTAGCCGTATTAGTGAAAACCGCATTAAAACCGTTTGGCGGTATCAGTGGGATAAGTACGTGTATCTGGCAGTATGGAAATGGTAATTCCCGGAAAATTAAAGTAATTATCTCAACGGATTGTTAGTTTTAGGGTTCCGTACTTCAAAGAAAAAAACGGAACCCTTATAGGATCACTTTGTTGTCCGTCTGTCTGTCTGTGTGTCTGTCAAGACCCTTTTTCTCAGAACCGCGTGGAGGAATCAAGTTGAAATTAACATCAAATACAAAAGTCTGCAGTCCCTTGGATCAGTGAAAAAATCAAACATCTAAGTCAACGCAATCAAAAGATACGGCCGTTTATGCCGCATATTGAAGGGAATCTCAAGGGAATCAAAACCTATAGGGTACTTCCCGTTGACTTAGAATCATGAAATTTTGCAAGAAGCTATGTCTTATAGCACAAGTAAAGGAAAAAATCCGAAAACCGTTAATTTGTAGTTACATCACATAAAAAAGGAGCCCAGTATAAGCTGACACTCACTAAGTACTAAAGTGCATACTTATTGCGTGCCAGTTTATACTGGATTTTGTTTATATTGTATTCCCGTGATTTACGAACTATTTACATGCCTACAAGTTTGTGCGGAACCCTCGGTGCGCGAGTCCGACTCGCACTTGACCGGCTTTTTTTTCATATCGGATCAATGTATCCGACCGATTATGTTTGTATGTATATATTGACGATGACGTTATGCAAGGAGATTAATCAAAGGGTTTTCACCCTTATCACAACTTGACAAATTCCAGGCAGTGAAAGGAACAGAAATATGTAACTTATATAGCTCTATCTCTTTCATTGACTTAATTCACTTGACTTCTTCATTGACTTGGCAGGTTTTAACAATACGGCCGCAGTTCAACAAAATGGCAGCAAACCTAAGCACTAGACGTTTAACAAATCAACCGCGTACTGAACATAAAATTATCATAACGGCCTGCCACTTTATTTATGTGTGTACTCTAATAAATAAATTCATTTGTTTACCTTTAAAGGCGTTTTTAGAGCGATTAACGACTGCCTGTTAATGTTATGACAGCCATGTTTTAATGGAGTGTTTTTAAAACAAAGCATCTTGAGGTCTATATTAGTCTGAATTATCGTCCTAAAGCTAGTTCTGCCTGGATTTTAAAACTTTTTAGTGTTGTTATAATACAACCCTAACCTAACCTAACCGCAGGCGTTTTTGGAAAACATTAAAAGTGTCTGACTCAGCTGAAAACCAGTTTAGGACAACCGATAATTCGGACTCGCAATGCGTTAGGACAAATAATGTTATGACAAACTTTTGTTCAGTGGAGAGGTAGGCAAATCTAGAGCAACACTACGATTCGATTTTTAAAAAATCGGCCCTTTGTTATATGGACTAAATTTAAAAAAGAAACTTTGGTAGAATTAAGCTTCAAAAGCCGCGGGCCACAGCTAGTATACATTAAGGGTAAGCCAAGGTAAGGCGCCGCCCAATAAATATCACAACATGACAGTTTTAGGGGCACTTTATACAAATAGCTTAGCCTTGCGCCGGCCAAATTAAAAGTTGCCTTACTTTGCATAAATCACGCAAATCTGATTAATTTCAAACCAAGCTTGAAATAAGAAAAAACGTACAGACGGAAATAAACACCGCCGCCATTTTGTTTAGGTAACGGACAGTTTTATTTTCATTTTAAACCTGCGCGAATATGCATAGTAAAATAAATAATTATTGTCATATTGGCGTTGTCATCGGGTTTACATAATAACGCGTATGTATTCCAGCTCAATCGTACACCAGGGAAGTGGTTAGAAAATGGTTTTCAAATTTTGAAACGAACTCACTACTTACATACGAACATTGCAAGTTAAATAAATCTTGTAAACATAATTAACTGCTATGTTATTCTGTTAACGCATCGTCGTTCAGTTCTACTCAGTCGATGACTAGCCGGCGAATTTACGTCGTCCGTCAAGGTGGGTAAATGACATTCAACTGCCTGCACATTCATTTAGTCGCTGGTTTCACAGCTGGTCGACTGAGTAGAACTGAACGACGATGCGTTAACAGAATAACATAGCAGTTTTATTTTAAAACAGCAAGTTACTTAAAAGTTAATATGGCATATAATGTCAGTATTTAAGGACCGACTAGGTATATTATTTATTTTTAAAGCTTATTTCTTACATACATAAGGTATAGGTAAATAAAATATGCTTGTGACACGTCAATCATTTCAACTCGTTCCTACTGGCTCCCACGACACAGGTGTAACCTAGTGTGGGAACTGCTGTCAATCATACAACATAGCAACACGATCACCAACTTGTCAACTTGCCTTAACTCTAAATCAATGTATAATTACTTTCATTGTTAGATCTACCTGTATAATAATTATATACCACTTTATTATTTTTGTTGAATATTTTATAATAAATTTACCCTTTTTGTTTTCCCACTAAAATTACAAATGTGAAAGTTTGTATGGATATTTTTCTCCCGGATTGACACATAAGATACTTTTAATCCCGGAAAATATTATAGTTCCCGGGGTAAAAGCAATAAACGACTTTACGCAAACGGAGTCGCGGGCAAACGCTAGTATTATAATACATTTTAGAGTTGATGAAAGGGTATGTATCCATGTCTGTTACATCAGAAAAGGCTAGACAAGTTCAGAAATGTTATGCAAATAGTGACTTGTTATATTTTAAACTTTAATTCTTATATTATTATGGTGTTAAAAAGGTTTTTATCTGTGTAAAACCTGGCGTTTAAGGCTGATAATTTAAATTACCTACATTTGAAAATATCAACCAAAGACATTTCCATTAATTTTCAAGTTCTCATCAGTCCGGAGGTCGCAAGTCAATATCCTTGTTCTACAAAGACAGCCGGGTGTTCAAAGCTAGCTTTTTGTTAGACTTAGAGCAGTTAATAAATAAATTGACTATTTGTCTCTCAGAAAATGATCAAACGGCTAACTTATACATAGTTACATAGTTACTAAATCCCATTGCGCTTAATTAGTTTTGGAAATTGCTTTACTGTAATGAAATTTCTTCAAAGGACCTGTATGAAATGAAACTTTTCCAAGAAAGCTTCTTAAAGACAACATAGACGTACGTTCAGCCTGTCAGTTCTTTGTATAAATCGCACCACAGGATTTTCAGGATTTATATAAAACTAACCTGACCTAACCTGTAGGGTTATACACGATGGTCCTGAAATAAATCCTGAAATATTTACAGTTTCGGAAAAAAAAAGCGTTTGGCCAAATGAAACGGTTGGGAAATGAAACAGTTTGGGAATTTTTTTTCGCCCAAATGAAAGGACACCGTTTTTAGTGGCGACACTCATGTGTCACGTATGACCTTACCTTACCTTAACCGCAAGTAAATGTAGTCTTATTTAGAATCCGCCATTCCTGGAGGAATAGAGCGAAAGCCCGTTATTTATTCCTTAAGTTAAAGGCCGTATTTCTCCGTTTTTTAACTAATTATAAAGTCAATTAGGCCACGGCGATGCAAATTATGAAACAGATTAAAAAGTTACGTTTATCGCTGTAAGGTTATTGTTTTTTATTTGCTCTGGAAGCAAATAAATTCTTTTTCAATTCATTTTAAATTGTTTGAGCTCACAATTACTCTACAAGGTGACGGCAGCCCACGTTCTAGTTAAAAATAGATGCAGATTAAAAGAACAAAGAATTAATTAATTAATTGTTTCCTTTTTAAGTATAAATGCACTCATACAAGTATCGCTGTTGATGCTCCAAATAAAAAAAGCTACGCCACCATGCATAAAGGGTGGTGACAGACAGATGGACACACAGAGCTTAAAACATAACCCTTGTTATTAGATCTCAGGTTCCGTCATTCTCAGACTCCGTCCGCGTAGAAGTCGTTTATTAGTTTTCCCTTGGGAACTACCAAGTTTTCCGGGATAAAAGGTATCCTTTATGTTAATACAGGGTATAAGCTATCTTCGTTCCAAATTTCATCTAAATCCGTCCAGCCGTGCAGCGTGAAATAGTAACAAACTAACTTTCGCATTAATAATATTAGTAGGATTAATCTTAACCTTAAGCAAGGTATCAAATTAATCTTCAGACGAAGCACTCGAACAATTCTGATTACCAACTCCCCGCGACCACTCCAAAGGACTAGAATCTTGGAGTTACTAAATACCTGAACTTGGTCTCAGTACTAGGTAACAAGTCACTGCACGTATGAGTGCAGGTAGAGGAGTGGATTATACACATACAACGTATTTACATTACATAATAATTAGAAATCACTGACCGAGAGCTGATACTTCCCTCGATTAACTGAAATAGATAAATTCAAAATCAAAAAAAGAAACTGCCTACAGCTTAAACTCCGAACACCCTTATGTTTTCAGATTGTGCTCTATTTTTTTATATTTAGTACAAAAACCATTGTATGATATAAATTTTGTCAATTTTGCGAACACTTTAATTTTTTATTCTATAGTAAACATTCGTTGATGTTTTTGGGTTTCAAAACGTGAAAGGTCAAACAAATGTCAAAGACAAAAAAATGAAAAACTTTTCATAAAACATATAAAGGTCTCGAAATGGTCTTTATAGGCCATATTTTGTAACTAAGGTGTATCCCAATCTGTAGGTAATTTTTATTCTGGTTGAGCAACTTAAACTCCGAAATACCTACTATTGTCCTATCTTTTCACATGTATATAAAACTATACGCTGAAGAGTTGACAGCATCTGTAGAGCATCAAATGCATGGATTAAAATTCAATTTCTCTCGGATTAAAGCAGCTTGTGTTACCTGATAGAGAAAGCCTTATAGCAAGAAGCAAGAAGACACCTTTGTGTACATACCTATGGTGCAATAAAATTCAAATAAATCAATATTAATAAAACATTAGGTAATATTTTCACCTCCACGTTTCCACCTCGTGCCGCAATACATTGTTTTCGGCACGAGGGCGCTAAACAAGCACTTTATTGCTTAACCTTGCACTACCCTACTTAAAGAAATTGCTATTTCAGTATTTCTCTCATTTCTCCTTTTGTTTATACACAATATACACTGAACCTGGATTATTTGGTAGTTAGGTTTTGACAAGTCAGGTTTTAGGTATGTTAGTAAAGGTTCGAGGTTAACCAAAACCATTTAACGAACTTTCGTTTTGCAAAAATTTTGTCCCCTGATATTTAATTACATACTAGCTTCTTAGTTTCTTAGTCTCCTTCTTAGTTTTTAATTTAATAATTTTGGGTTTTGTTTTCTTTTATTTTTATTCGTGTTTTATTTTGTGTTTTCTGGTTGTGTTACCTGCCATGGTGTCACCAAATGATTCTTGCGTAAGACCAGCTCTGGCCTCAAAACCAGTATCATGCTGAGCTGGGACCATTTTTAGTCATCTGGCACTAGTGCAACAATTTATTTTTTCTTTTTTTGTTTGTTTTGTTTGTTAACTTGTGTTCTGTACTTTTGTTATATGTATATAAATAAACGTATTTTATTTCTTTCTGTCTTCTGTTCGCGACTTCGTCTGCGTATAAGTATTAAGTAATTCACGATCCTACACATAGCCTTTGCGTCATTGCAGGATATGGTTAGATTACAAATTTCATCCAAATCGGACTAACCATTTTAGCGTGAAGAGGTTTTTAATTGATAATGGGTTTGCTCTTGACTAACTCTTGCCCTTGGAGGACGAAGATTTAGTCGACAATAACTTGGTCCGTAAATAAACTTACACAAAACATTGAAAAAACCTGTGTATCTAAAACGAACACTACACCGCGCGGCTGACTGTACCGTAAAAGCTGTAATAAAAAATGAATGCCGTATCATTACACCCACAAACTAAGCGCAAGTGTTTAGTGTTAAATACTTAATTCGCTTTCTCGGACAGTACTTAGTGCTAAGTAAATTGCAGCGTAACGTTGTAACGTAAAACAAGTGCCCCTAATTTGTGTCCTTTGTGTTAACGAAATTCTTGTGAGCTTAGTTTGTGCAGATTAGACAGGGTGTCAAGTAGGTAATTTAGTAAGCCAGCCCGCCTAGCTTGCATGGGTGAGATAAAATTTGACAGGTGCTAGGGAAATGAATACATCTATTACATACAGCTGTCCGCCCGCGACTTCGTCTGCGGAGAGTCAGTAATTTCGTTAAAAAGTAGGTAGGTACAAATAAAATTTTCATTAAGTACGTATTTTTTAAACGAATTTTTCCAAAAAAAATAGTAATGTTTCCTAACATTTGTTCACTTTTTAGTTTTTGTTTAATTATTTTGTGATTATGTATTACATGCAGTACATACACACTACATTCATGCCATTAATGCTTATTGCCAATTCTTCATCACTCTTGACAAAATGGGGCTATCCAATATGCAGGGACATTAATCGTTGAAGAACTCTCCTGGTACTTGGCGAAACTTCCATTTCACCACATTCATTAGGGGCTGTTCATTTATTCCGTAAGACAATTTTAACCAATTTCTGACCCCCCCTCCCCCTGTGTAAGAAAAAATAAGACTTGGATGAACCCCCTCCCTCCTTCTTAATCTTACGTAAGATCAGTATCTACCAAAATTGCAAAGAAAAAGTAGCAAAAATATAAAAACGCTTTAATTTATCCTTGTCTTTGTGATCTTACGTAAGAACATCCTACCCCCATGTAAGAAAAAATAAGACTTGTTCAGACCCCTTCCCCCCTAAATCGTCTTACGTTATAAATAAACAGCCCCTTACAAATAATGGGCAAAAGTAGCGTGTTGTGAAATACTTATTATTAAGGAGTTCTGATGGTCATGTCTGGTCATTAATTTCACTTAACCAAATGGTGCTTTTGGAATGTAAATGTTCTTACAGAAGTTTGCAAATCGCTGTATGAGTCCTTTAAATGTTTGAAGGGTTCGGTCAATTAATCTGGGATTCCATTATCAGAAAACTCGTATTTGATATTTAGTAGTTTAGAAACCAATTTTCATATATCTAACTTCAAAAATAACCAAACTCTCTTACAAATTACCACCCCCATTTTCACCCCCTTAGGGGTAGTGTTTCCAAAATCACCGAAAGTACAACAGTAGCTTAAACACCAATTTTATTAACTTCGAGAATTACTTCATTCCCATTAAAACTTTCACCTCCCATTTCACCCACTTAGTGATAGTTTTTCGGAAATCACCAAACGTTTTATATTTTATTTGTTAACAGTGCCTTTTATACAAATTTCCACGTTTCATGACCAAACCCCCATACAAATTGTTAACAGTAGCCTTTATATCAATTTCCACGTTTCTAACTTCAAAATTGACCTAACTCTCATACAAATTACCACCTCCCATTCAACCTCTTTAGGGGTAGTTAATCTAAAATAGTCGAAAGTGGTATTTTTATTTGTACACAGTAGCCTAAATACCAACTTTCACGTTTCTAACTTGAAAAACGACCAAACTCCATTTTAAACTTTAACCCCCAATTTCATCCCCTTAGGAGTAGTTTATCCAAAATCACCGAAAGTAGTGTTTTTTATTTGATAACAGTAGTCTCTATAGCAATTTCCACGTTTCTAACTTCAAGAATTACCAAACCCCCATACAAATTTCCACCCTCCATTTCACGCACTTAGGGGTAGTTTTCCAAAATCGCCATAAGTTGTATTTTTTGTTATTTAACAGTAGCCTATAAGTATACCAATTTCCGCGTTTCTAACTTAAAAAACGACCAAACTCCCATACAAACTTTAACCCCCCATTTCTACCCCTTAGGGGTAGTTTATCCAAAATCGCCGAAAGTAGTTTTTATTATTTGTTATTTTAAGTATACGTAGCAAGTTTCAAAGGACAAACTTCATTGGTTTTCATGTTATAGTTGTATGAATTCCTGTAATTTTAAACATAAAACCCTCTTTTTTGCATCTTTGGATAAGATTTAAAAAAAAATCTGAAACAAGTATTTCTTTATTTTTATTATTAAGTATTTATTCTGAGTTTCATGATTCTAGAACAATCTAAAAAAAAAAATTTCATACAAACTTTACCCCCTATTTTTACCCCCTTCTTCTAACATTTTCCAAAATTTCTATAGCCTAAATGTTATTCTGATTTTATTAAAATAGATTTATGAAGATTTCATCAATACCCGTTCAGTAGTTTTTTCGTGATGCTCAGTCAAACCAACAAACAAACAAACAAAAATTTTAAAAATTGTTTTTATATGTTCAGTTACTTATTATAAGTCGCACTGATCGATTTTTTTTTTGAAATCTTCAATGTACAGACTTTTTGGTCTTAACGATTTTATTATATGTATTATTATTTATTATTTATGTATAGATTCTAACGTAAGACTTAACGCTTAAGGTTTAAAATAAAAGTGTCCCATCTTGATAAAATTGCTATAAAAATGTGAAAATTGCAAAAGTCGCTTAGTAATAAAAAGTAGTAAAAGTCAGGACGAGACACTTTTATTTTAAACCTTAAGCGTTAAGTTAAACGTTAGAATATGGAATAGATGTATTCATTTCCCTAGCACCTGTCAAATTCTATCTCGTCCATACATGTTGAGCCCTCAGCGGTCCTATAATGGTCGTGCCGTGGATAAAGCATCTGTCACTTTCTGACCATTATGTAAGTGCGGGAGAGACGGATGCTTTATCCACACTTATTCACCGGGATAAAGGCGACCATAAAACGGGTGCTTCAATGTAACTGTCTCTCTGTTCTAATTATAGCAAAAGTAATTTAACCCCGGCCCTGTTTAACCGACTTTTTTTATTTTATTTTTATTTATTTGAATAATAAACAAAAAAAAAATTAAATACAAATAGTTTCGCCAAACTGCAAAGCAGTTTATTAGCGAAGACAGCACTCTTTTTTTTTTTTTATTCCTACTCGCAATAAGTGTTCCAGCGCCTCCCACCGTCCCAATAGGTGGCACTATAACATTAATATTTTATGACAATCATGATAACAGGCATTGGCAACTACTGGAGCTTCAAAAAAGGAGGAGGAGGAAGTACAGTCTGTAAGTATACCGACAAGCAGGCGGTGAGCTCGGCTGTGAAGCTTAGCTTTTACAAGAAAGTCGTGGCCGATGAGTCTCTCAGCTCTGCGTTCCACCGAGCCAACGTTCTGATTGCACACACCTATGCAAACACAAAGCTGAAGCAACGAATTATACTCAGGGCTACGTGGGACGTCATACAGGCGCGGAAACATCCCCGACAATGTACCTATATCCCCTCTTAAGGGAGATTCTTTATTCTTCGCGCGCCCCGCTCACATAAACCAAAGATACATTTCAACAGCCACATAAATCGGCCTCGAGCGATATTAAATATTCGTTAACGCGACCCCGAATTTCAATGTGCCATTAATAATAATATTGGATACATTCGGCGTTTGGTGGAACCACATTTTACCTTGGTTTTTTATGGTGCGAGACCGCGAACGTTTCAAGTTAGACTTAATGAGTTAACTATAAGGGCCGTTAACAAACTGTTGCTGGCAAATGGCACGGGCGTCTTCAATTCCATTCGATTAAAAAAAAGCCGGTCAAGTGCGAGTCGGACTCGCGCACCGAGGGTTCCGCACAAACTTGTAGGCATGTAAATAGTTCGTAAATCACGGGAATACAATAGAAACAATTCCAGTATAAACTGATACGCAATAAGTATGCACTTTCGTACTTAGTGAGTGTCAGTTTATACTGGGCTCTTTTTTTATGTGATGTAAGTACAAATTAACGGTTTTCGGATTTTTTCCTTTACTTGTGCTATAAGACATTGCTTCTTGCCAAATTTCATGATTCTAAGTCAACGGGAAGTACCCTATAGGTTTTGATTCCCTTGAGATTCCCTTCAATATGTGGCATAAACGGCCGTATCTTTTGATTGCGTTGACTTAGATGTCTGATTTTTTCACTGATCCAAGGGATTGCAGACTTAAGTATTTGATATGAATTTCAACTTGATACCTTCACGCGTTCCTGAGAAAAAGGGTCTTGACAGACACACAGACAGACA
Source organism: Tortrix viridana (assembly GCA_963241965.1). NCBI lineage: Eukaryota > Metazoa > Arthropoda > Insecta > Lepidoptera > Tortricidae > Tortrix > Tortrix viridana. The sequence continues at coordinate 2,019,787 of OY725189.1, read as the reverse complement.
GACAGACAGACAGACGGACAACAAAGTGATCCTATAAGGGTTCCGTTTTTTTCTTTTGAGGTACGGAACCCTAAAAATGGCATCTGTCCATGCATGCGGACAATTTTGCCAATGTCAGCGTGTGAGATAGTGTTCTGTTCTTGTAGTATAGTTTGGTAATAACTTGTCTTTATAAATGGGAGGTCTGTGGCGAGTGTTACTCGCCACACGCTCAGACCACTCCGCTGCGCTATATAATACTAATAATTATACGTTATAAATAATAAGAATTATACTAATCATTAAACAGACATTTAAACGATAAACAATTGGGAACATGTATGAAAAACTTTTATCGCATTTCTTAACAAAATATGAAAATACCGTAAAAAAGATGGTAAAGAGTGAAATTATATAAATTTAAAACTACTAATTAGACGGAGAGATCCGACATGCACTGTGACGTCAGCGTGCACTACGGCCATGCACTCCATGTTAAATTCGGTTTTGCTAGAAAGAGATAGAAATCTTTAATGGCGTACATCTTGGTTATTTTTATAGTTATTCGAAAAATATTTTTTCTCTACTGTTTGTTACATGAATGACTTTTTAATAAACCAAAAATAAATTAATGCATATACACGCTATTGTCTTATAACCAGTTTTATGCAGTACTTCCGGTGAGTAGTAATCACCAACTTAATATCTAAGTTAAATATCAACAAAATTTTAGCTTCGATTTGAGTTTGTTATATTTCGGCGGCTAGACTTCTGTATAAACAATATTTTATTAAATTTCACAAAAAGAGCTCTGTATCTCCGTTTTTATTACCATTATCTAAACGCTTTCGTGAGAAATGTTAGATATGTATTTTTACCCGAAGGGTAATGTGGTTAACAGTAGATGTATGTACAGTTCGCCATCAAATATATCTGTACATATCAGAGTGGTCAAAAATATCTGAACATGCACTCTAACGCCTTGACAATAGAGTTGTGTTCAGATATTTGTGAGCACCTTGTTTGCTGCAATATATATAATGGCGACTGTACGTACCGAAAATCGGATGTTCCACTCTAGCTCCGAAACTATTGGACCGATTTTAATAAATGGGGTGTCATATGATTGGTCAAAAACGTGCGAGTGTCATAGGCTGTATAAACATTATAAGGGTGCGTCATACTAGTCGTCAGGCTGGTTTTACTTTTTGAGGTTAGGTTAGGTAATTGCGCCCAATGTTGTATAAGATGTTGAGGCTGAATACTCTTAAATAATTTGTGACTTTCTCAATATAAAGGGACCTTATGGAGTAAGGCAGTTACGCTCTTCTTATTCTTGTAACTATACGAATACTATGGTAACAGTTTCTAAAAACGACGTAACCGCCTGCCTCCATAAGGTCCCTTTATATTGAAAACGTCACATTTCTTGTAATAATTTGTCTTAAGTTGAGGTCACGTGTTAAAAGTTTACTATGTTCAAAGTCATCGTTGACGAACTCGTCTGTGAATATTTCGCTGTGTCCACGATCGCCGAACATCACCGAACGAACTAACCGATGATCCCGAATGTTCTAAGCTCGCGGCAGCCAAAATGGCCGCGATATTAAGTGGCCATAAATCGCGGTGGAGATGATTCCCGCGGTTTCACTTTTAGCGTTTTGCGTATTATTTCTACGTTCGCCGTCTCCGTGAAACGTTTCGGTAATTACATTTGTTATTTATTATAATAGACGGCGGTAATGTAATGGAGTGACCTAGTTTTACAAGTTTTTGCAGGATAATATTTGGCGGATTCAAAAAGATACATTGGTATAGTTGGTCTTGAGATTTTGGTCTTAACATTGTTTGTTTTGTGAAAAAGATGACAATTTAAAACGAAATAACACATTATCTGAAGATTAAAAAATAAAATATCAAGAGGAAATTCAACATAATATCAACGGGATACCCTAACCCTAACGAGAGGGACGCCGACATACGTTAGATACGTATGAAGATATCTCCATCTTTCATCCAACGTATAGCGACGTCCCTCTCGAAAGTTCCTAATTTAGGGTGGTGTAATCGGCGCCGTAGACCGCGATTACCTTTTAGGATTCCGTACCCGAAGGGTGCCCAAAACAGAGAATTTAATTAATAATTATTAGAGAGTATTATATCATCGCTTTGGCTCGGTTATTTATTTCACTTCGGGCCAATTTTTCAATCTGAAAAACACTATCCGTCAGATAAATTTTAACTCTGTCTATTTCTATTCAATTCAATTGAAAAAAATTACAGCTGACCATATACGCGGACAATTTTGCCAATGTCAGTGTTTGAGCTAGTGTTCGGTTCTTGTAATATTGTTCGGTAGTGACTTGTCTTGATAAATGGGCGATCTGTGGCGAGTGTCAATCGTCACACGCCCCGACCACTCCGCCGCGCTCCTCTCCGCCACGCTTCACTTCAACAGAGCAGCCCAAGATGGCGTCCGTCAGCAAAAACAACTAACACGTGCAGCAACCAACACTTCCGCCACAGAACTCCTTTTTCTATCTCTATTCTTTTTATATGACAAAGAAAATGAAAGTAATTACTTTCATCATCATATCTGCCGCAAGACGTCCACTGCTGGACATAGGCCTTCCCCAAGGATCTCCACGACGGCCGGTTTTGTGCTACTCGCATCCATCGGCTTCCCGCGATCTTCACCAGATCGTCGGTCCACCTCGTGGAAAGCGTGCCAACACTTCGCTTTCCCGTCCGCGGCCGCCACTTTAGAACCTTTCCGCTACAACGGCCATCAATTCCACGAGCAATTACTTTAACTGTCCAATAATTTCATCTGAGGTTTGGGAAAATCGGCCTATTGTCGCACATACGAACGCAAGTTCTAAGGGAGGACTTTCACGAAAATGTGTGGCCGGCAACAACTATGGGCGTCTTCTTCTAACATACAAAGTTAGAGTAAGACATCAATAGTTGCCGGTCACACATTGTCGTGAAAAATCGTTTACCAGCCTCAAAAAGTAACCATAAAAGATTGTATTTTAATACACTTGTTGAAAAACATGTTATTGTGTCTGGGCGAAAAGTGGCGGTATTTTTTATTAAAGAAATCATTATATTATAACTTATAATGAAGTGTTTTCCTCAATAACATGAGAACCTACCTATTAAAACAGGCACAGTCGAGGACAGAACACCTTATTACTATGGAACAAGGTGGAAAAGTGTATACATCTTTCTGTCCTCGACTGTACAGTTCTGGAAAAAAACACTTTGTAGAAGCAACGTCCTGTAATCGGTGGCTGCGTGGGCAGATTCTCCTAACGCTATATACTCTTGATTCTCCATCTTTTTCATTCATCAGTCGTTACAGAATTGAGGGAAAGAGACAGCAGGTCGATTCAGCTAGTAAAGCCCTAGAATACGAAGGTAGTGCAGTTTCAGTGGACTTTTCTATCGTAGATTCGTTGCTTTTTAAATACGTTTTTATGGAAAAAAAGGAAATACTTCAAAATACTTAAAAAAAGGATCCTTTTTGTCTTTGTAGTTCGAAATCGGGTGAACATTGAAATTATTATAATTAATATGAATTAAACATTTTTTTTCTTGTAATTCAATATTGTGTGAGAGTTTTAAATGTAAATAGATTAAAAAGAGTTAAGTATGGAACTAAAGGATTCACAAGGTCTCGCACGAATAGAACGAACGAAACTAATGTCATATATGTATGATTGTGTGAGTGCCGTCCCTTTAAACGTTGTTCGAATTTCAAACCGAAAACCTGTAATTATTTTACACACATATAAACTTTCATTCACTTGTTTACTCCATTCGTGCCATCCCTTGTGAATCGACCAGTATCATAAAAACTACGATTCTTACCCCCTTACTAATAAACGTTGAGTAACGGCTGAGTAGTTATACAATGCTTTGTCCTTATCTGTCATTGTGACATTTGAATTCGACAGATAAGGACAAAGCATTGTATAACTACTCAGCCGTTACTCAACGTTTATTAGTAAGGGGGTTAATATAAAACAATATGCGAATATTGCTCATGTCGTAGCAAACGCTACGACGTAGCACGCGCAGCGTCTACGACACGTAGCACTTGCAACACCTTGTATTACATAGGATCTATTAGCGCAGCTATTCTCAAAGTGTGATCCGCGGAGCACTGGGGCTACACAAAGCCTTTGCAAAGGGCCTTTTTTTTGTATGACTGGTTTATCCATATCATACGGATCTGTATTCAGCGTTAACAGATAATAGAAGAAACAACCGTAGCCGTAATAAACTTAGATTGCCATTTTCCAAGTTAAAGCTCGTTACGTCTAGCCCCCATTATATGACAATCAAAATATATAATCACTTACCAGATTCCCTGAAAAATTTGGAAAAGCCGAATTTATTTAATAAGCAATTAAACACCTTTCTTGTGAATAAGTGTTTCTATAATTTAAACGAGTTTTTTGACGAAGTCTATAAGTAGTTAATGTTTATAAGACGTTTGATTTGGTTAAGGCAACAAAAATTGATGTTTATATTTGTATTAGTATAAAAATAAATAGTTGTAAGCAACCGTAGTATTACAAATTTAGGTTTAGCCCTCTATATTGCTACGTCCTTACAGGGCGTCACATGTATACCTGATTATTATATACCACCTGTAACCTGTAATGTGACATGCAATAAACTATTTCTATTTATATTTCTATTACTATGTCAAACTCTTTTTTGTCAAGCTACTTAAATACGTAGATATGCGAGAAAAAATAAACGAATAAACGAATCCCGGAAAATGACTGGTTTATCCTGGTCACGGCACCAGGTAAAAAAAAACAAATACGTAAAGATATACAACCGAGCGCTGCGAAACTTGTAACTTTATTAATGAGGTACAAATCTTTTTGTTGCGTAAAGTTTAAAAATATCGGCGTTATTCCCCAAGACATTTTTACGCGATCTTGCTACTCACCTAACGCGATGTTAGAATTTATCATGATTCGTCTCCCGTTGCCCACGACTGCGATATAAATTGTGGCAGAAACGTGGTACGTGTACAGTCGAAGGCACAAATATCTATACTGTCATCGCGTTCAAATATACCTATCGTTGCTTAAGCGACACAAATTAAAACTAATTGTTGTTGCATTTAAAATCGGCAAGCTATTTAGGCTGATGGCACCAGTGTTGGACACTAAGCTGACAGGAACCAAAATTGATACTTAAACCTTAATTGGGAATCGCCTTAAAAAAAAACTACTTGTTTTTATTTTTTTATTCGAAAGAATAGACTTTTATAAGCAAATAAAAAAAATATCATATTTTTTGGTTGCGTCATATAATTATAAAAAATAAAAACAGTTTATTAAATCTGGGACGGACTAAGATGGACACTAACCTTAGTCCGTCACATAATTAAAAAAAACAGTGACAGATGTGCCATTGCCAGCTACCTTGTCATGAAATAAACAACATAACCTTCGCTTGTGAATTTTTTATGCCCGATTTTTGCTCGTACATCACATAAACTTCCAGTTCTTTTCACCTCAACATAGCCAACTGCACTCTCTACATAAGACTGCCGTGATGACCTTAAAAGCAAAATATGTGGTTTTATTCATATTTTGCAGTTTTCTAATTCCAGTATCAGTTCCAAGTCGTCGTAGCAGCTATCAAGGTTAGGTTCAGGGTACAAAGCAAGAGCGTCGTAGTTATTATCGTGGGTAATCAGTCGAAAAATTAAAAGAAATCCAGAGAAAATACCGAAAACTTAGAGAAAGACGCGGGAATAAAATCACAAGCGAAGGTTATGTTGTTTATTTCATGACAAGGTAGCTGTCAATGCAGGGGGGGCACACTTAGAATGGTTACCATTTTCATTGACGGCAGCGACCTCTGGAGTGTTGATGAAAATACAAAACGTCAACTGTCAAACATGTGTCAGTCCAATGTCAGTCAGTCAAGCGTTGTCTGTGCGGAAATGCGTTTCTATGAGTTCTCTCAATATTAAAATGTATTGCTGAATACTTTGTTATTGTGACACCATAGAACCCCGTCATAATAAAGTGACATACTGAGAGGCGCAAAATGGATGCCACTTTATTATGAAGAGTTCGGTTCTATGGAGAGTCTCAATATAATGTTTCGGTGGTAAACTCTACGACACATGCCTAGGTACGTAGATATATATAGTATAGCTTTAGTTCAACCACAGCTCTCTAGGTGGCAGCACTTGTCATACATGCAAGTTTGGCCATAGAGTTGCCACTCTTTTCCTCTATAGTTACTTTACTCTTTGTGTCAATGGCACATCTGTCACTGATTTTTTAATTATGTGACGGACTAAGGTCAGTGTCCATCTTAATCCGTCCCAGATTTAATAAACTGTTTTTATTTTTTATAATTATATGACGCAACCAAAAAATCTGATATTTTTTTATTTGCTTATAAAAGTCTATTCTTTCGAATAAAAAAATAAAAACAAGTGGTTTTTTTTTAGGCGATCCCCAATTCAAAGATCATACGGTTATAAATGTATTGTTGCAAAACAAATGAATAACCCTTATCTTCTTCAAAAACAGAATCATGTGTCCATCATTGGTCCTTGTACATTAATGATGCCAACCTACTTTAAATTTTAAATCAGACTATATCTGTTTTTGATTTGTGACGCTTTTGTATTTACGCAGCGATATGTATACACGACCTTATTGTTAGTGGCGTAGAGGTGTGTAGTTATTTATGGCATCTATATTATATTGATTTTGACTGTAAGTTTTTTTACAACTTTTTGACCAATTCAATTATTTTTACCTGCTCCAACTGTTGCCAATTGAAGGGCAGAAAGGGCAAAGTTTACTTATAATTAAAAAGTTACAAACTAAAAACCCGACCTACGACCAAAAATCGGATGTTCCTCTAGCTAAACTATTGGACCGATTTTAATAAATGGGCTGTCATATGATTCGTAAAAACAGAGCAAGTGTGAGTCTGACTCACGCACTGAGGGTTCCGTACATATTTGGCTGGTTTTTAGGGTTCCGTACCTCAAAAGAAAAAAAAACGGAACCCTTATAGGATCACTTTGTTGTCCGTCTGTCTGTCTGTGTGTCTGTCAAGACCCTTTTTCTCAGGAACGCGAGAAGTTATCAAGTTGAAATTCATATCAAATACTTAAGTCTGTAATCCCTTGGATCAGTAAAAAAATCAGATATCTAAGTCAACGCAATCAAAAGATACGGCCGTTTACGTCGCATATTCAAGGGAATCTCAAGGGAATCAAAACCTATAGGGTACTTCCCGTTGAGTTAGAATCATGAAATTTGGCAAGAAGCCATGTCTTATAGCACAAGTAAAGGAAACAATCCAAAAGCCGTTAATTTGTAGTTACATCACATTAAAAATAAAGGCCAGTATAAACTGATACTCACTAAGCACGGGAGTGTCTACTTGTGTGCGTGTCAGTTTATACTGGACTTTGTTTATATTGTATTCCCGTGATTTACGAACTATTTACATATCTACAAGTTTGTGCGGAACCCTCGGTGCGCGAGTCCTACTCGCACTTGACCGGCTTTTTATAGAAACGTCGATGTAAATATGAAGTCAGGGCTTTGAAGAGCCAAAACACTGAAATGAATTTTGAGTTATCTTTAGACTTGTCTGCATCTGACTTTTGACAGTTAGAACTGATCCGGGTCATACTTACGTGGCAACATAAAATACTCGCACGCTACGCTCTTAAAAATCCGGGTGCAATGGATCAGATTTTGTTAGTATAAATAATACTAAAGTATTGATGATTATACTTATTTGATGGCATGAAATTGGACCCTCGACAGCCCCACTTATGTTCCGTAGCTCGTTGTAAACGAACTTACAGACAAACATGAGCGTACGTTCGCTCGCATCAAACTTGGTAAGAGCAACTAAGCACTTCGGCCAGCCTGTCCTGCGCAGAGTAAAAGTCAAAGAGTTCGCTTGAGACACAAAACGCACTAATTTTCTGCGAGCCTAACATGCATGTACTGTCGAAGTCATAAATATGTTTACACTTTAGTACCTTGTCTATTCAACGTCGTGTTTAAACTGTCATATGAAATTGTCACAGCGATTAAAGTGACAAGGTACTAAAGTGTAAACATATTTATGACTTCGACTGTACGTGGATAAAATTTGACAAATACATCTATTCCATATTCTAACGTAAGACTTAACGCTTAAGGTTTAGAATAAAACTGTTTCGTCCTGACTTTTATTACCTTTTTTTACTAAGCTACTATTGCGATTTTCACATTTTATAGCGATTTTATTAAGCGTTAAATCTTACTTTAGAATATGGAATAAGCTTTAGTGTTAAAAACGCGGCGTTGTCTTCCGAGGAGGACTCGCTGCCAAGTATTCTGCTCGCCGTCAACTTAATATCCTTGGCTAGGGCTCGCCAACTTCTATTGGTCCTGTTGTTATTATTAGAGGCGGAGTTTGCGGCGCAATATGATGTCGCGAAACTTCCGACAACAGGTAGAAGATTGGAGTTATCTCGTATCTCGATATAACATACAAGTTCTAGGGAGCAGGGGCCGGAACCACTTACCATTAAAGGAAAGGGGTTTTCGATAGGGTTTTTGATAGGCTTGTTTTTACAAACTTACTTAGCTCAACCATCGACTAATGAAAATGAGCCTTAGAGCGCGGACCCATCACAACGGCGCACGCGCCGTGGCACGGTGCCGTGTACGGTACGCCGTGCAAGTTGACAGTTGGAGTACAGTCAATGTCATAAATAAGTGTTCATACGTGTACAGTCAAGGTCATAAATAAGTGTGCACGTACCTTGTCACTTTAATCGCTGTGACATTCAGATATGGCAGTTTAACCATGACATTAAATAGACAAGGTACTAAAATATACACATATTTATACCATGACTGTACCACGGCGCCGTGGTTATGGATCCGGAGCCTTAAAGAACACAAAACTATCTTCTGTCTTAATATTTTCGTGTGTTTGGGGGTTTGCAAGTCATAGTTATTATAAAATGATTAATCTGCTCTACTGTTGTTTCCCCTTTTGAAATAGGTGGTAGTCACCACATTTTACTTAAGCAAAATGTAGACCGTTTAAAGACCCTCATTAATAGTTTTCTAGGCGAATAAAAAAGTTTAGCTACATATATCTAAAATCAATCTACAGTGCACAAGGTGATATAGAAATCTGAACTTAATCAAGATGTCCTGACAAAAGACATTATTTCACTTCGAAGTTGTTTCCTTAATTAATGTAAAATACGAATCCTTTCTAAGGGTCTGTTCACACAGACAGGCTCGGAGAGCATCGGCCCGCGCTCTTCTTTTCACACAGACCGGCTCGTATACGCTTGGAATTGGCCGGAGCGGAGCGCGGAAGAGCACGTCAAGGCACGGCTCCTCTTATTATTTCACACGAAGCACGTTCAAGCATTCTTAATGACAAAAGAAGTGCACATGCAAAAATAAAACTTATTACAATGACTCAAAACTCTGTTTCCAACGTGAGAAAAATCTGCTCTCCTCTCCAAGCCGGTCTGTGTGAACGGACCCTAAGCTGTGCTCGAGATATTAGCATGTTTTCCGTAAAGTTAGCCTTGAAAAGTTATTTTTATTGATATTTAACCGCAATACGGCGGGGTCTAGTCTTGAACAAATAACTAATACTTACCCAGTGGACATAACTATAATTTATGACGCCTATTAAACACAGAAAGATTGCACTAAGAGTGTATGCTCAGTACATCGTTAATAACCATTTGCGAGGGAGCTATTAATATTATTTTACTTCTAAGGTATAAGGCGTGGGTCACGACGTCAGCCAGCAATGAATGAGCACGAGCGAAGCGAGGGCTATACGATACTTGGAAGGAAACCTCCTTAATATAAAAAATAAATATCAGGGGATATTGAAGATATTCGTACTCGTAATTTTAGTAATTATGACTTATTATTGAACAAAAAAAAATATTTTTTAAAACATTTTGTTCGCGGGAAACCAGCCAAAAATGACGGAAACATCAATATTTTTAATATACAAATTAATAGAGCCATTTCATATTTAAATTATTTTACCGTAACTATTTTGGAATGTTAGAAACTTTTTTGCTTTTCGGTCAATAACTTTATTTGTAAAGCCACTATACAACCCTGCCGCAGAAAGACAATTAATAATTTTGAGGTAGGTAAGTATATTCTTTCTATGACAGGGTTCCATAGCGGTTCAACAACTACAGCTATTGACAGTCTCATGAAACTTGGAATTGTGCCCTTAACAGTCTTGCAGTATTTCTTAATGCTCTTGAAGGTGAGCCCAATATCATTACTGGGACCGGGGAGCCTGTCGCTTGGCCGAAATATTTTCGGCCTAATGTATCATTTTCCACACTTTAATTTTCCAAAAAGCTATTTCCTGTCACAGCTGATTAAATTTTTTAACCTAATTTTTTAGCCTAACCTTACCGACGTAATAAGCTGTTTTGGTATCCCGAATATAACACAAAAATAATACAAATTTAAAAATTTAAATTATATATTTTTTTGAATGTTACTCATCTCATTTTAAGTTAATTTGTTTTTTTTATTCATTAATTGTAATTCTGACTGATTTTAATCTAATTTATATTTACTGTGATTATTGTGTGTGGTTGAATGTTATTTTTATGAGTCGAAGGTACAGTCACACCACGGGATTGTTGAGCCACCATAGAACCCTGTCATAATGACAACGTCAAGTCACGCAAAATAAGTTACGACAAAATTTACCGTCGACTTTCTGTGAGAGGGTTCTACAGTGGCTCAACAATCCCGTGGTGTGACTGTACTTGAAATAAATGCTTTTATTAGCTTTTTTGTGAATGAAAATTAGGGAAACGATACATTCGGCCAAACGCTCCCAGTATAATGACATTGGGAGCTTCAAGAGCATTTATTTCCCTAAAACCACTTAACCTGACACCAAGAGAACCCATTCTCAACGACGTCTCAAGTCAACTCCAAGTCTCTTGAACTATTTCATATTGCAGCGGTTGAATTTCATACACGACAAGAATAGTTTGAAGACTTGAATTAGAGGAAGTCACTAGTTGAGCGCTCCTCGCGAGTTCATCTCAAGTATTCGAGCTACAACTTGCGCCTCTGATTTTCAGACAGCTAGTTAGGAACTGCAAATGAACTGTCGATTGTATTCATTAGTTTCATAAATTAGCTGCATGTTACCCGACTGCGTAAAGCCAAAATTGCGTTATGAGTTTAACAGTCTATATATGAACATAAATTGGATGATCTACCTCTAGCTCTTGAACTATTGAACGGATTCCAATGTGACATTACGATTTGTCAAGGATGTGTAAGTGTCATCATAAGCTTGGTACCGTCAGTATAGTCATGTATAGTATAGTACTATAGTATAGTATAGTATAGTATTTAGTAGTAAGAAACTACGAACAAACGTTAGAAACGTCGCACTCACACAGACGCACGTCTCAACGAGACCCCTAAGCGGACATGGCAGTGCTGTCAGTGGCACATGTCGCGTCGAGACGAATGGTTGAGACGTGCGTCTGTGTGAGTGCGACGTTTCTAACGTTTGTTTGAAGTTTCTTTACTGCTTTAGCTATATTTATACTGTGGTTTAATCGCCATTCAAGTTCCAGTTTTTAACTTTTCAGATATTTGTATTAGTAAGTATGGGTATTTAATGTATCTCTCCTCTGTGTGCGGTTATTTTTATTTGTGTTTTTAAATCGTCCTAAATGTTATAGGGCCGTATTAATATACTTGTCATTTTTGACGTATCTTGAGACGGGCATCTCAGTCAAGATCAGTTTATTAACCTTTTCAACTCTATGTCAAATACAAAAGTCATCACACGCCAGTGACAGCTGAAAACCAGAGCTAATTTCAACCTTACGTCATAGACACTCGGGTCTATTTTTCGCTGTCAACCGTGACGGATATATCCGTCGTTGGCGTTGAACCAGTGGTGCGGATATATCCGTCAATGGCGTTTAAAACGTTAATACTAGTCAGAAAAAAACTGTGACACATGAATTGACGGATGGACGAACAGACAGACAAAGTGAAACTATAAAGGTTTGACTACGACTAAAATCAGCACTTGCGGAAACTGCTTTGACCCACTTAAACAAGGCCCGGGCTGAGAAAGACCTTGGCTGTCACTTCAAAAGAAAAATGAAAATGTTTGGGATCCGACCTCCGGCCATTTTAGACGGCCAAAATACTAGACTGTGTTTTAAAGAACATAATGGAAGTACATTTTGTAAAATTGCAATACAAGTATTTTGTATAATTCCAATAATATCTAAAACGCAGACCATGGCAGACTTTAATTAATAACAGACTTCATTATAATAATAATACACAAATAAAGTTGTCAGAAAGATTTAAACAAGTTCGATAAAACTTTTTCTTAGTTTTATCAAATTATCATTCAATTCTCAAGATTCAACGATTCCAACAAATATTCCACTGAAAAAACAACGCTTCGAACAAAAATTATTGCGGTCTAGGCAAGCTTAGCTATAAAGAATATTCGCAATGAAACTATCTTTATCGCCAGTTTTTTTAATGGCGACATTTTGGGACGGCGGAATGGACCCATTGTGCCCGAAAATGAGAGCCTTTGTTCTCCACAGATAACGCAAGACAGGAAAATTACTGGCGATTGTGACGTCATCGGCCGGTGTTGCCACGCCGGTGAGGAATTTGTTTATAATTATATTTTTAAATTAATTTGCGTTGGGATTTTGTTTTTGGATTTATTTGTAAATTTGTGCAGTTAATCGAAACATTGTTTCTTTAGATTGTTTCATAAAAAGCGTTCCGCTACATTTTTTATCTTTACAAAAATTACAACAATAAACATTGATTTTTTTTTAAACCAACTCCATTGTTAGTGACCAGCTGACATTTTGTGATCGTTATGACAAATAATATGTATACCTACCGTATAACAGCCGGGATGACAAGCAGATATTAACTTTGCTAACAATACACTTTTAAATTAATTCAACGTTAGAAGTAATAATGGAACAAAAAAACGGACAAACACATTAAACTTTAAACACATGAAACTTATTTCGTTCAGAATAGTCAAAAAAACTCATCAATTGCGACGCTGTAGACAATTTACACGCTTTAAAAACACCAAATGCAACCTTGTCGCATTATCAGCTCGTACGTGCGAGTACACGGTCGTATGGAGCACGTTAAACTGACAGGGTACTTGTGTGCAGGTGCGTCCGAATGCCGGCCACGTAACAATTAGTGGCCGTTAGTATAATCCGGACCGCGGGGCTTGCTTTGGTCACAGCACTGTTAGGACCAGTGGATATATTAAGTTCCTTAAAAAAATCGAGTAACCTTTTAAGTGACACTGAGTTTTAAGGTCTAGAATCTATATTTAAGTAGGGAGGCCCCCCTTTTTCGTAAGGCTAATAATATGACTTCATTGCAAACGAGCTTTAAGGACAAAAGTTAAATCGAGAATTAATCTTACCTAAATCTGGATTTAAGATTGTCATTTCCACACATTTTGACGGGCTATTCGCAGTTGTCCGCAGTATGGACAACTGGGAAAAAAAATCCCAGTTTCCGCGCCCTCGAAGGAATTTTTATTCCCAGTTGTCCACACCTAATATCTAGGGTGCGGACAACTGGGAAATTTTATTAGACCCAAGTAATGTACTTATAACTAACTCTCGATTTAACTTATTCGTAGAAGTGGTCCTTAATTAAGGACTTACATGTCAAACAAATTCGGTTTCAGGGTAGGGAGCTAATCTTTTTTGTAATACTGATTTTCCATTTGCAAATGCAAAAAAACTATCTACGAGGTAAAAATCACGGACGAAGGAAAAATTAAACTTAAAAATAAACTAGGATCAAATGATTTAGGTAATTTTATCTAACCACCTCACTTCTCTGGCTTGCCTTTACAAAAGAGAGTCGAGCCATTCACCAGAGAACCAAGGATGAAAGATAGAACAAAGAAAAGAAGAAGTTTAGTTACTCCAAATCGAAATTCAACACATTTTGTACGAGACAAATGTCAAATTGTAATCCGTGGTAACCTTATCCGCTGTTTGAATATAAATCTACAAATATGTTTGGCACCACTGTCGTCTAACTAGTCTGTGCCATATTCACCCAGATTTGTTGCGTGTCGATTGTTTTTGTCGGTCCTGGACGCGGGGCGAATCTCAATGCGGTCGATACTCGATACTTGTCGATACACGCGGCGGTTGATCTCCGACTTCGCCGGGAGCCGTCGGTAAATATACGGTAGCCGGGAATCGAGCATTAATGGTGCCGGTTTTATTACCGGCTTGTTTCCGTTTCACGTGGGGGAAATTAGTTCGAACAAGTGAATGTTAGGGCCACGACTTCGCGCGACCGGCTGAGCGGCAAGCGAGTTTCTAATACATTGCGTGTACCGTCAGTTAGCCATTGCGCGGTGAGCGTATCGACCGTGCAATGAAGAGAGAATTCGCCGCCGCCGCCGCCGCTTAAAGTCGTGGCCAGGCTGTTAATGTATACGTGTTGGCACAGATTAAATAAGAGTTACGCCTTGGGTTTGGTAAAAGAATGTTTAACGGTAATTTCTACATGCTTTACATTTTTGGATTTGAGGTGGATGGTGGTAGTGATACTTTTACTCATCATAATGCACGTGGTGAAGTGCAACTGATGGTGAAGTACCGGGAGAACTCCTCAATGATTAACGGCCCTGCATCTTGGACAGCGACATATTGTTAAGGTTGATGAGAAATTGGTATTAGGCTATTGTTTCTTAATGTCATGTATATGTGTTTTAGTTAATCGCACATTAATATTATGTACGTACATTAAAAAGGCGAAAACATTTTTTTTTTAAATAACACGGTCTTCAACACTGAAAAGGGTTAAATAATGACCGGCCTCCAACGAATTGCCTATTTGGTGCCTAATACGAGTAGATACATGAATGGAATATATCGAAATCGGTGGCAAGTGGAAGACGTTTCTTTTTTCTAGTTTGACGTTGCTGGAGATCGTAACTAAATGCACATTTAAATGCAGTTTCTGATGAGCTGGATCGTGGTATAGACTGCGTTGAGTAAAATCTGTTGGCGCAAGTTTGGTTGGATGGATGGATGTTTGTTACTCAATCACGCCAGAACGGCTGAACTATTACATTAGAAATAGAAATAGAAACATTTATTCGACGTTCACAAGAAAAAAAAAAAAAAACAAAGATTACAGATTATAAAAGAATGGCAACACACAGATACCAAAGTTAAACAGTAACGGTGCAGTTACACGGTGCATTATAGTCTGGAATAGTATATAGGCTACTTTTTATCCCTATAAATTGACAGTTCCTGAGGGAGCAGCGATAAACAACATCAACGTGGACAGAGTCGCGGACAAATGCTAGTGTTTAAATAAGTAATACCTGGTCAGACTAATGTTTGAGCCAACGCGAAGCTCAACCGAACCAAGTACTTAATTGGTAACTACTAAAACCGCATATTGGCTTAACTAATTGACAATTAGTTTCAATGCAGTAGTCAAATAGTTATTACCTGGACAATGTCTGCTTTAAATAAAACTATCTTTATTTGTGTACTGGCTGAAACGACGAATATAATTTAATATTTTGTCTCGTGTGGATTGTAAGGATGCAAGTGGCGCTTGCAGTAAAAAGTTACAACGAGTTTTAGTTTTAAATCTGGATTTAAGACTGACATTGCCATATTTTGGACACAACTAAACTTAAAACTAAGGGCCACTTGTAGGAAAAAGTCAAATCGAGATTGAAGTGTTGTACAGTTTGGGTCAAAATGTATGGAACTGTCGGTCATTGATCTAGATTTAGATTTATCTAGATTTATCTTTTTGCTGCAAGCGGCTGTAAATAAATATGTTGACGATCATTTATACCTATCATGGCAACAGTGTCGGCGTAATTAATAAAAATGATAATCAATTGCAATTAACTATGAATTGCCCTTTATAATATATGATCAAACGAACTTCGAAGTGAAGTTCGATCATTATTATATGATATGAGTAAGCTTCATTCGAACAATTACCTCGCTCCGTTGTTGTCAACTTTACGCGGTAATGGTGCTGTCTTACTCTTACTTCGTAGAGCAAGACGCCCATAGTTGCTGACCACTCATTGCTTTAAAAATAATCGCCCCTCTGAGTCCATAGACAATATTCCGAAGATTTAAAAAAATGCACCCCGTCCGGGTCATGTCCGTCCGTTACAGCAAACGGTTCTCCTCCGTCATAAAGCGCTTTCAGCGCAGATGTCCGGCGCTTTACGGCCTCTTATCCCGGACGCTCGCCGGAACACGGACCGTCCGGACACCAAACCTTTGAACAGTTAAGGCTAAATTCTGCTACTACAAAATAAAGACCACAATAACGTTATATTTGAGAGATTTTCCAAATTGATCAGTGGGTTTTCATTCAAACGAAGCTGAGAGGAGCGGACATGAGTCGAGGTAATATTATTATTTTTACCCATTATGATAAATTACGCATCACCTTAGTTTAAAAGTTATCATAGGTTAATAACAAAATTTGCCTTAACAGACATCTAGAAAACAAAAATAAAGGAGCTATCCGAAATGAAATTGGCAACATGACCCACATTTTTATCGAAAAACGCAGTGTAAGTTTGCGTTTTGTTGCTTTTTCTGAAGTAAAGGCTCCAGCTAGAAGATATTTCATTAGAGCGCCAACCTTGGTGTCTGTGTGTACGACACGTTTCAACAGAAAGGCGTGAAACGACGAATGATCTTCCAGGGGATTATCTATTTCGGGATAAACCACTGATTTGCTTGGCTATGTATGTACATAAAGAGTATAGGTATGAACAATGCACGTCCTGCGAATGAAAACTGTTTCCATCGATCAAAAATTAAATTAAAATTATTTACTACATTTATATTTACGATCTGAATAAAATTGTAAAATGTAAATTCCTTAATACTTCATAAAACGGGTACCTAACACAACCTCCCATTCATTACACCAAACATAATAAACCTTTAACCTGAATAATAAATACTCCAACCTTTTTTCGTGTTAAAAAAAGGTATTTGTCAAACCTCCGCGTCAAACCAAAGGATTGATGGGGGCTCCGGGCTCCCAGGATACTGAATGACCATAATTCGTCACAATGGTGCGGTACCGCACAATGTTTGATACGAAATAACATATGGTTTCCAAATTCCAGTCAGCCTTCCACACCGCACGGTAAGTTGGACGGTGGTAGCCATTATGTCTATTGAAAACACTTAGGATATAAAAAGAGCGGGTACTTCGAACTTACAGTATCTTTAGACCGTCCAAGGGTTATGTTGTGAAATGTATGTATGATATAATTTATATTCTACAAACAACAACAACAATACGTTGTTTTACGTTGTTACGTTGTTGTTGTACGTTGTTTTTACGTAAACAATTAAATAATAATGACTCGATAGTTTGTATCTTTATATTTGTCGGGTGTTTACATTGCGATATGACAAATCGTCGCCTTACTTTCTCAACATCGTATCTGCAATTTTTTCTTGCAGTTGGTAATTTAATTTCAATAATTATAATTTATGATGTAATCAGTTTACCAACCGCAAGAAAAAAATGCAGATACGAGGTTGAGAAATTAAGGTGACGAAATAGGTTGCTTTATTATACCTATAGTAAACTAACGACCCGCCCGGCTTCGCACGGGTGTCATTTTCAGAAAATTTATTTCATTCCTTTTGTCCAGACAAAAAAAAACAGCCAAATCAATCGAACCGTTTCTAAGTGATGATGATGATTTGTCATACATGTGGCAATTGATTTTTATTTATATGTATATAAATAAAGAATTTCAAAGACTTTCCTTATATTATCTACTCAACAGTGATCTCTCGGGGAGCACAAGCAGACTCTGATTTGTTAAAGTTACCATTGTAATAAACACATTTTTTTTAATTAAACATCCTAATCTAAGTTAAGGACTGTTTGTGTGTTGAATTTCATCTCAAACCGTTCAACCACTCATGCCAGATTGAAAGACATACATATCTTAACTCTTGCCGATGCACGGAGAAAAAAATCTAGTTTCGTGTAACAGAATATTGTATTATATGTGACAACTATACACACATTTTTACACATTAATATAAAATTCAACTTCTGTACAACATAATTTTTAGTACCTATTACCATTTACCTAGTATCGTAGGAAACAAATTTTGTGTAGTATACAAAACCTGTTGGACGCTAAATGCATATTTTACTCTATAACTATTAGATAGTAACCACTACAATATCAAAGTTTTCGTGTACTAGAATATTTTAGTATTAACAAAAATATGACTTGCTGTCATTAAAATAAAATCAAAGCTGAAATCTGTTTTCCTACACCAGAATCATAACTACAATAAAATCTGGTAATATTGTAAAATATTTTTTTCTCCGTGTGGTAACATGTTATTGAGGCAACCTACAGATTTCACATTTAAAAAACCCGTCAAAGATGCACATGCACATTGCACACGTCAGGCGAGGCGGGGCAGAAATGCACCCGGTGCGACATTGCATCGGAGCGACGCGTTTGTACATTTCTATGCATTTTTGCCGTCGCCTCGTTTTCGCTCGTGTTATGTGCAGTTGCATGGATATACGAATAACACCGCCATTCCATTGCATTGTAGCAAGGAAATTACAACGTGCTTTGCATGGACTCAAAATGTTATCGCAAATTTTAAATATATATCCATTATAACACTTTGATGCTACCACTTTAATAAAAAAACTAAAAAAGTATGAAATCAAAATAAATTAATTTAAAAAATCACAAAACCCGACTGCTTTAAAAAATATCAACTGAAAAGCTAAAAACTAGCCCTATACTTCATCTAAAGAGTATACCTGCAATACCTTTTCCAACATTTAAGTTATGTAAAATTACAATTAAATTAAATTAAATTAAAAAATTAATTAATTAATTTTTAAATTTACTATGTCAATGTATTATTTACTTATACTTTTTGTGCAATAAAGAGTTTACATACATACATACATACATACATATGTATACTCTTCACTTTTCAGTTGATATTTTTAAAGCAGTCGGGTTTTGTGATTTTTTGGGTTTATATGATGATTGGACGTAGCTTAGGGAAAAGGATCCAAACCACAAAGTAAATGTATTTAAATTTGATTTCTATTGCTGTCAATATTATGTCAAATTCTACAAGTGTGAAATGGTTCTATTGGATCCTTTTCCCTAAGCTGCGCCCGATTATCATGATAAAAATGGAGTACGTTGCAGCTTGGCCGGCCTATGGAACTATGGCACTGCGGGCCCATGGTGCTGGCCGTGATTCTGTTCCTGCTCGTTGGCACCATCATCGAGCGCCGCATCGAGGTGGCCATGCAGCGCTTCAGTACGTCCCTTTCACTCTTCAAGTCCAAAAAGAGTAATCAGTAACTTTACTACAGAAATTTCCGATTTTTGTGTCTCAAGATAGGGTTTACATTTGTTCGAGATTAAATGTCAACTCCATTGCCACACTGCGCGACGGCGGCAGCGGCGGAGACGAGTGGCGAACGGCAACAAATCAATGCATAGTCCTATTAATTTATTTCTTTATTCATACATGAGGTCTTTAAAAAATACATTAGGTAGTTTCAACATAAATCCTGCAAGGGCGCTACCACAAGACACTTTAATATCTATCAAGAAACACATTAGTCGTAATAGTCGTAGTAGTAGCTACATTGGCATATCCAAACCTATTAAATACCGAATGAGACCTATCCGATAATATAACTACACTATATTATTTCCAGTGGATTATCATTTAAGTCCGAACAATAGATTGCCAGAAGTCGAAACGATGGCAGTGGACCTAATGACAATCGACACCACGACCGCATGTTCGCGGCCAGAGAAAGAGAAAGATATAATCGAGGAGACAACTTCAACAGCTGCTCTATCTGCCTCTATCCGAAGCCTGAGCAAGAGCAAGTACAAGTGCCCCAGCAAACCGATCGCTATAACTATTATGTCTCTAGAAGCCACCCCAGCGTCGAGTGTGACGGCAATATATATCTGAATTGAAATCTTAGCTCATTTTGGTAAGTGTCATTTGGGTACTCGTCTTATCTACTCTCGTCTGTAAAGGGGCATAAGTCTTTCGAGGTTCAAGTGCAAAAGGATATAAGCGTAGTATACTCTATGTATGATGTATGATTTTCATTACGAGCTAAGTCAACTTACACACTTTAAGACTGGCAGAAAATATTGGCATTCAAAATACCAATTATTAGAAACCCAGCGTTTGAACAATTACCGCTTCTAGATTATAGAACTGTATAATTTTGATATTATTAATAGGGTACCATAGTTGATACATAGTTGATTGTATAAAGTTGGCTTTTTCTTAATAATATTTACATACGTCAAATTCTATGACACTCTGTAGGTATAAGTAGGTATGTTTATCGTTTTCTAATACCCATTGTACAAGTCCAGTGAGCCTATTATGCATGACACAGCTTTATCTGTATAATACAGTTTAACAGATACCATGTCAGCATACGTCGACAATGATAATTTGTCGATGATCTCGTGATAAAAATGGTTTTTCGCGTCGATAAAATGTGGCTCTATTACACCCACCAAGCTTGAAACTATGTCGATTCGTGTGCGATTGTCCCCTGATTTTTATTCAGATAACGGATGCTTTCGGCTGTGCCCCCAGACCCTGGTCCCCCTGCTAGAGCTGGACCCACCCGCGCCGTGGTGGTACCAGTATGTGCCCCTGTTGCTGGCCATAACACTGTTCCTGTTGTGTGGTACCCTTGTCGAGTCTGAAGCCGAAACTATGTTGAGGAGCTTGAGTGAGTATTCTATCTCGCTTTATAACATCTCTGTAGTTTTTTTACATTATTTTTCACACTTATATACTCACCGGCATATTTATTAAGCGGAACATAAAAAAGGGTTCAATTTTTAACGTAACAATATTACCAGTCTTAAATAAAAGAGCTTAACGAACATACAAACACGCTCACAAACTTACATTTATAATACCTGGATTATAATATAATAGCAACCTTTTTTTAAATATTATTTGGGTTTGCTCGTGACTCTAGACGAGACCTAAAAAGAGCGAGCTTACCCGGCATTCACCCATATTGATAAGTAAACAGTAAGTCTTTCCGGACCTCCCTAGAAAGGGGGGTTTTTTAACAGGTCCTCTGTCCCCAATGTCCCCATACAAGAGTACATTTTCATTGTCGTACGTCCCAGTACTATCCCAATATGCAGATATATACTTTGACCTGATCACATTTGATTGGACGTATCAGACCAGATCAATCTGCGGCCATGAATCATATGTGAGCTCTTGTATATTGAACTATTTTAATGTTATTTCTCATTTTTACAGTCCATATTCTCATGCGGACGTCCCACAGTGTGCGGACTGCTGTCGACGCGGCGATGCATACTCGGTAGACGCCAGCAAGCTAAACGAGCACCGGGGCTAAATACACAAAGGCATTTGTAGGGTTAAATAACCCGGTTAACCAAGTTATGAATTAAATGCAAGTCTTCATAGCCCTAAAGACGAGTTTTAAATATTTTTTACACTTTGTTAACAGGTTTCCTGTCCCTATACAAGTGTATATCGTTGTACGTCGAAGTAATGCCCCGATATGAAAGGTTATACGTAACTTTGAACACATTTGATTCATAAACTTATCAGGGGGTCTAATCAAGTGTCACACGCTTCGTAGCGTTTCTGTTCGTTTCGTTTGTAAACCAATCGCGTCACTGGTAGATCACGTGATACGATAAGTCAGGTGGTCTACCAATGACGCGATTGGACTAGAGACGAAACAAATAAAAGCTACATAGCATGTGGCACTTGGCTATAAACTCTGACCAGAGACAAAGCTGCGTTCATACATAAATCACATGTTATTCACGGGACAGGGAACCTGTTAAAGCAGCAGCTAGATCCTACCAAGGTCACCTTGGTAGAAACTGTGGTTTAAAACCGTGTAGCACACGCCTTATATTAGGGCCGTAAACTGCCGTAAGATGCCCGTCTCAAGTCGCGCCAAAAATGACAGTGTTCTATCGATTGACGTTACTTTGATGCCAGCCAAGATCTTTTAAGAGCTTATTTTTATGTGTAAATGACATTTAGCTGCATTTTCATTTAGTCGCGTCAATCATCGATGAATCCAACGACTTAATAAAAATGCAGGCAGTTAACTCTAGCAGACGACCTTTAGCCTGTCAACTTTTATCTTGATTTCGTCTTCGAGAGGTATTGTTACTCAAGTGGGGGGGTCTTAAAAGGACTACAATTAAGTTTCTTTGAGTTTGAGAAAAATATAACAGCGGCAGAGACTATCATTATAAAAAATGTGTTGAAAAAAGGCAATGGTTCCTTTTGTTTTCGAGAGTATCAAATATTAATTGTAGTAAATGTATAGAATTTTCAAATTACAGTCTTATCATGACTTATGTATGCAAAAGTCTATGAGATTAGAGCCCACTTACCATATGTTCTGCGCTGGTTAGCCTCGCTCATGGAATAAAATACACATCCATCCCAATAACCTATTACCGAGCAGCATTATTCACACAGTCATCTTATCCACCTTGTGGATACAACAGCCGGTGAAATACCATGGCATTCCACTTGTTATTCCCATCCCTGGGCTTTGAAGCTCACCATCAGGTTCCCTCTGTGATCTTTTGCCTGTTGATACCACACAAAATACTTTGGCAGATTGAGAACATGCTGACGGATCTTAACCCTTTGGCCAACTGTAAACATTATTTAGCTAACATTATGGCTTCAATATTGTAATGATGAGACCTCAATACTGATATACTTCCCTCGTACATAGACATCCTGATAACTTTCAGCTGATATTAATGATCGTGGTAAGACCATGCACCTCACCTGTATATACTTGTCTCCACCTTCACTTTCCTATTAGGAATCACAAAACAAAAACATGTTGAGACATTCACTAGAGTTTAGTTCCTCAGAACCCATCGGCCCTCATTATCCACGACGAAGCTAAAACACGGCGACCCATTCAATAGTTTACGAGTACAATATTCAAAGTAGCCTTTTCCATGGCCATAAACTTTGACAGCAAACCAGTCCCCGGAGGTCCGTGGCCGAAACACTGGCCACCGCAGTCAACAAATAACTCAAGTTGAAGTACATCATTAACTTTGTCACGACAAGTCACACTGATAACTGTGACAAGTGCCAACGAGACGCGACGCCGAGTTCAAGATTAAAATTAAATATAAATTAACAATACAACGGGGATTAAAGGAGGAAAAGGCATGAGGAGACGACGGAGTGATTCGATGATGAACGTTGTGAAGCTCAAGCGGCATAGTGATCATCTACGCAGTTTGATCTTCATAACTGTTATCGTTGATGAGTCGGCGATGGTTTGCAAAGAGAGTGGAAACATTTGGACTAAATTGAGTACCTATGATCGCTCGTGTGGAATATAAACGTATGGAATATTATAAAATCAAACATATTGGGAATGCTTATTGATGATAAATTGACATTTTACATGACATTTTCTTTGGCATTCTGTGTGTTTCGATTGTACAGTGCCACGATTTTATTTGTTTCAGTGGGTGAATCCTGAAGTTATTTCTACATACCTCAGGTTATACGTACAGACAAGCATGGCGGTGACGGTAAATGAACTACGACAACGTAACATTGTATATAAAAGTACTTCAATTTTTATATATGGCATACGATTATTTATTTTGAATTACATATTTACATACGTACCAAAATAAACTACATGGAGACATCGAGACTCCATTTTAAACCCAGGTGTAACCCAGCAATGTAAATCAGTAATAATATTCAAAAAGCTCTCATATCACTTTCATAAGTCGCTGGCCGCAAAAAAACCATAGCGTATTTTTTTTTTCTAATTTCAAAACGACTGCCCCCGTCACGATTGTCACAAAACAAAATGCGTTCATTGCAAAACTATACGCCGTCGTTCACGGTTCTACATCCCTTGAAAATTATTTTACCAATTACCAACTAAGCACAATTTAGTTTTCAGCTTGAAGTCGAGTGTTAAGTGCCTTATGTCAGTGGCAAAGTGACGTGTAATTTACAAAATTGGGTCAAAGACCTTTCCTTCAGTTAACTTTCAAGCAACTTCACCACGCTGCGCAGGTCCGTGATCAAAGTCATGAAGATCAAACTGCGTAAGTATTTTGCCTCAATATTGTCATATTTCCTTGAAGCGCGAATAAACATCTGTAAGGTTTATACATTTCGTATGTTTTACCGCGTGAGAGATGCAGTCATACGTTGAGGCGGGATGTAGCGGGACAGCGACGTATAGTTTACAAACTTGACACATGTCCTTTCTTACGAAATTAATGGCATGATACACGTGCTACAACTTGTCAAAAGTTTCGATTATAGATTTTAACATTGCTAATTATAGCTTTTCATAATAATTATACCAATTTGGCCCAATTGAACTGAAACTCTCGCACATGCGTAGACTTTATGGTAATATTATGTTCTTAACTCTTAACAAAACTTAATATTCTATTCTATAAAAATATAATTTTCGCTATAAACAAATCGCTGTATTTTAGGAATTTCAAATAATGTGTCACTCCGCGGAACATCGCGCATGTTTTGGTCGGACTACAGCGTACCCTTTCTCTCGCAGCGCGAGACCGTTTCCCGTCCACGTCGTCGACGGACGGGAACGAGAGCGGCACGGACTGGGACGCCGAGCTGCACCCGCCCCCGCGCCCCTTCACGCACCTGCCCCCGCCGCAGTCCATCGTCATCGGCGCCGTGCGCAAGCGCCGCGGGAACCTGCCCAAGCACTCCGTCAAGATACTCAAGAGGTAATCCGGTCTATTACACATCCCATCCTCGTAGCGTGGCAATGTGCGTGGCGGGATGCCGTAGAGGTGCGGAAGCCACTAGGTCGTTCCTTAGTACTTTCCGATGATACAACAAGGAACAGACCGCCATAGATGCGGATATCTGGCGTTTATCAAATGGTACCATTATCAAGGCAATGACACCAAATTTCATCGGAGAGGCAACCGGATGGCGAGTGGTAATAGAGCAACCGCATTTCCATCCGGCTGCCTCGTCAATTTTACGTTTTACCCCCCACCCCCTCCCCCCACATCTCCGCCCACGTCAATTTGGGGTCCATTCGGCCTGTACGGGGGGTTCGGTATTACTTCAAGACCCAGATTACCACTCGCCATCGTCATTCAGTTGCCTCTCCGGTGACATTTGGAGTGCCATTGCCTTGAGGCCTTTTCAATTTTGGCATTGGGC
Organism: Tortrix viridana; assembly: GCA_963241965.1. Taxonomy (NCBI): domain Eukaryota; kingdom Metazoa; phylum Arthropoda; class Insecta; order Lepidoptera; family Tortricidae; genus Tortrix; species Tortrix viridana. The sequence goes on along the minus strand of OY725189.1, from coordinate 1,994,364 downwards.
GCATGAATGTCTTTTATAATAACCGGATCCCAAGTTAAGTTACTGTAATGTGTGACGCACAATAAAAATGATGATAACAATGCGGCCAAATCAATGTGGCGAAATCATTGTTTTCCTGCCCTTCACTTTATAATGTTGGCTTACAGTTTTCTCGAGGTGGCTTTGCTTACCTACCTGACGTACAATTATATTTTTAAGATGGCTGTACGATCACCGGTACAACGCCTATCCCAGCGATGCGGAGAAGCTCGCCTTGAGCCAGGAAGCGAATTTGACAGTGTTACAGGTAATTCATCTGAGCCAGCAATAGAGGGTGAGCGGTTGGCGATGCGGTGGTAACAGGAGCGGTGTGTTATGAAGAAGCGGATCGGACGACGATATCGCTTTTTCTCTGCCTCCAGCCCAAACCGCACCGCTATCGCACTTTATGGCCATTCAATTTTTGAGGTTTACCTGCAATAATTCCGCGCCGCTTCTACTACTTCAGCTATATGCACGCAGTTATTTAAAAAAAAAGGTTTTACATCATTAACATTGTTCAGGTGTGTAATTGGTTCATAAACGCGCGCCGGCGCATACTGCCCGAGATGATCCGGCGCGAGGGCCACGACCCGCTGCACTACACGATCTCGCGGCGCGGGCGCAAGCAGAGCACCGGCATGATGGCGCCGGGCGTCATGGGCACCATGGGGCCCATGGCTATGGGCGCCATGGGCAACATGGCCAACATGGGTGCCATGGGAGCGGTGCCGCTCGCGTCTACCTCGGGCGTGGTCGTGTGGGATGGCATTAGCATGGATGTGAGTGGTTTTTGATGAAATTGGCAATCCTTTTCCGTGGATTTTTTTTTGTTTTTGCTCAATATTAGGATGTTTTTGCCCGTTAATACGTTAGATTCTCTAATAAGGTTCTTTCAGGTTTTCAAAATACTTGATTAAATAAATTATAACTTCAGATTGTGGATTATAAACCCAAAAAACTATCCCGCTGTAACTCCGGAATCGGTGATAACGGGACGTAGTAACGCGATAACGATAATGCACACCTTTTTAAATTTGAGCTCTATTGCAATGGATGACATGTTATCAAAGGTATTCATTTTATGAGATCTGCAACCAAAGGTAAAAAAGAATTAGTTTGTAATTTCCTTCAAAAATAAAATCAACCAGCAGCACTTAACGGAACTCCTTCACGAAATCTCTTAATAATAATTGCAGACGAATACGAGTCTCCACGCGCGCGCGCACGTGTCGTACGGCGACGGGCTGCTGGTGTACCGCAGCGACGGCGACGAGCTGGCGGAGGAGGGCTACTCCAGCATCAGCGAGGAGGAGGTCAAGTACGACCCGTCCGTCTGGCAGTCCGTCATCAGCTGCGGGCCCGACGAGCGCCTGCGCGCGGACCCCAGAGGGTACTGAGCCTGTTCTAATACAATGTTGTTGACTCACGTATACGTAACATTAAGTTGCGGGGCGCACCGTCATGGGGTAAAGATATTATGTCTATGGTAAAGAGCTTGTACCTTGCTGATGAGCAGAAGTACTCAAAATCTGATCAGTAATAGCAGTTGAGGTCAGTAACAGCCTCCGTCGGTAACGATGGTCGGCGCGGTTGTTGCAGGGCGGGCGCGGGCGCGGGCGCGGGCGCGGAGGCGGGCGCGGGCGCGGACGGCGGCGGCTGGCACCCGCAGCTGGCGCACCTGCCGCAGCTGCCGCACCCGCTGCGCCGCGTGCAGGTCAGTCCGCCGCCGCCCGTCGCCGTCGAGCTCGAGGTCGCCACCACCGACATGTGAGCCGGCCGCCAGCATCCTACGTCCTAAGGCCGACCTACTCCGCCGCGCCGATATATCTGGCCAACATGTTGGAGAGGTTTCAACGCATAGATTTGTTTAGCATGTCTTGAAGAGATCCTTCATTCCCTTGTCTTCTGTAGGCCAGCCAATGCTATCTGAGGAAACAGTGTCATTTGGATTTGATTGGGATACCTTAAGGAGAGTTGGTAGTTTTTGCCTAAATCGTGTCTATTCCTAAAATATGTATAATCCTGTATTCGATTTGAGATTGGTAAATTATGAATTTAAACCTGCAAGACTGATAGAAGGGGAGCGTGACCTAGTGTTTCAGATATCTCTTGTAGCAATAATGTAAGATCACGTATATCTGCAGCATGTGCCTCGAGTCAAATACAGGACCGAGATGGACGTCGGTGTTAAAACACTTAATTGGTAAGAGAATTGTACATAGATAGCAGTTTATACTTGTTTAGAGTAAGTTTTTGTAAAGTTGTCGTAGTGGTTGTAAATAAATTGTTACTAATAATGTTGTGTTTCATGACAATGGGTGTTTTAATGCCGGCACCACCGGAGTTAGTGCGAGGTTGTTTGGATTGCTTTGTTGCGGTTTTGATGTTTTTTGCCGCATTAACAATACTAAGTAAACTCCAGGTCATAAGCGACGACAGTTTTACTGCGGCAAAATGTCGAAACCGTATTATCGTGCGTTACTGGGTGGAGGCTAAAAGAGGGGTCGTTACTCTAGGTGGTGCCGGCAGAAAAAGAGGGGGAGCGTGACAATTTCAAGTGTCTCTATCTCCTCGTGGAGACGGCCGTCGCCGTGCGTCAGAGGGAGAAGGAGCAAGAGGAACTTGCTGGCTAACCGACAGATAAAACTTTACTTCACGAAGACGATCGTTTATCAATTAGAGACAGTGTTTACAATTCACGAAGGGAGGCGACCTCGTGGATTAAAAACACTATAAAATTAAGATAAGTGTAAGCCAGCCGTTTTGAAGGATAAGCATACTGAAATCATTTAAAATGAACTTTTTTTCAAATTGGTACTTTAGAATAAGTAATAATGTTAATGCAAGTGTAATCTTTTACTTGGTAAATTAAATTTTTCAATAGATTTTTATGATTATTACAAGGCTGCGCCGGCGTTTTCGCCGAAGCTGTACAAAGCAGCTCAGCTATGCGTAAGGTAAAGAACTCGCCAATATGACAGCTTCCCTGAGTGACGCTGGACAATTGAAAGTTGGTGGAATTTTTCCTCGCTAACATCGGTTTTACCTACCTCGCCTCGCAACCATTACTTGACCCCCGAGCTCATAGGCGTCATGCCGCATTTCGTACCCGGGACCTCCTTGGCAGAGCTGCGCTGTAGTCGTACTACCTATAACCTACAGCCCAAGATTTGGGTCATTTCGGACTCATGTAAAGTCAACTAAACCCGTATAAGAGCGTTCATGAGAGCGAGTAAGAGAGAAGTATAATCCTGTTCTAAAGCGTTTGCTACACGGTTTTTAAACTGTTTAAAACAGGCGGTTTAAATCCGTGTAGGCCGTGCTTTTACACCAAACTAACCTTTATCTTTAACCTTTTCAACGCCATTGATGGATATATCCGCACCACTGGTTCAACGCCAACGACGGATATATCCGTCACGGTTGACAGCGAAAAATAGACCCGAGTGTCTATGACGTAAGGTTGAAATTAGCTCTGGTTTTCAGCTGTCATTGGCGTGTGAGTGACGACTTTTGTATTTGACATGGCGTTGAAAAGGTTAAACGCTCTTGGCAGATAGGCGTGCGCTTCAAATAAATGGGCTTGTTTGATGCCGTGTAGCACCTCGCTTCTACCAAGGTCACCTTGGTAGAAACTGTTGTTGGATCGGTCACACCGGTGCTCAAAAGACGACGGCGTTGACGCAGTGACGACGTATACGCCACGTTTCTAACGCATACCGTCCTCACCGGATCTCTCTCACTCACTGCGTTTACGGTGCGTCACATGTTATAAGCACCGGTGTGGCCGTTCCTTACAGCCGTGTAGCACATGCTTAACTACTCACGGGCTGTAAGCCTTTCAACCGTACCATCAACAGGTTCCCAGTCCCTATAGAATAGTAAATGTTCATTGTCGTACGTCTGATGTTCTTCTGTAAGCTAGGTTAGATACAAATTTGATTAGCTATGTCCACACCTATGCGCTTTCATGTTTAACTTGCGCTTTCAACTTTCAAATCGTCTTTCGTCAAGCGCATGCAATACGAGGGTGACACTGAATCTTCAATAAAATCCAATGTTTTGACTTTGTCTTCCGCCATTTTATTTGCAAAATGTTGCACATCAACCCAACGGTGACGGATCAGCGTGCGCTACGGGAATGCGCTTATATCAAACCAGTTTGAGCGCATGTGTTATTGCATGCGCTGTGGTTGCAGAGACATGCGTCACCGGAAAGCGCAAGTTGAACATGAAAGCGCACAGGTGTGGACATAGCTATTCATCAACGAATAAGGCCAGGGGCATGTGTTCATGAATCAAAAGGAGCGTCCTCACTGAGCATTCTTACCCGAGCATTTGTAAACTAGCAATAACTTCAATAATTTGTAAGCTTTGTACGCTCGGCTCAACGTCCACATCACTATATTCGACGCCGAATGCTCATTACATGCGAATATGCGATTAGAACAGGGAACCTGTTAAAAACAAAGGCTTTGTCAGCGATCGTCTCCGAAGTCAGCAAGGTTAACGGACACGTCAAGGAGAACATCATTATCATATGAGTTGTCACTAGGACCATTAGATCAAGTGTAGTCGATGAGCGTTTCATCACTGACCGATATCAAGCAAAGCAGTAAAGAAACTACGAACAAACGTTCGAAACGTCGCACTCACACAGACGCATGGTTACGCACAGTTATGGGTTACAGTAAGATAGAATTACATCGAGCTCGCTCCAACCCATAACTGCGTCCCGTCGCGCCGACGCGATATCGGTCAATGAAGAAACGCTCGATAGAAGCGACGCTTTGTTTACGGCATTGAACCCGAACATATAACTTTTACGGCGGCGGAAGTTTTCAAGTGTGATTTATCCCCGAGATAGATTCCCGAACGATTCACTCGCTATTCCATTAAAGTTCAACGATTGAACGATTTGTCGAGGATGCTAATTTTATGCATAGTCCGTGATGGTGTTAGTTGTACAAAGGGAATAGGTTCGGTTTGTACAGAGACTCGGAGAATCAGCATTTTGCTCCGCTTAATGGAGTATAAAGTTTTTCCAATAAGTACCGAATTGTCTGCATAATTTTATACATGAACCGCGACAACTTTTATTCGAGCTTGGTTTCACAACAATCCGATAACTTTGTTGTTACTTTTCAAGTAAAATTTACCACATTTACAGAAATCGCTACCTGTAGGATTTAAAAAAATATGTTCAACGTCAAACGTCTGTAACATACGGACGAACAGGCGAACATAAACTATATATACATGTACAGTCAAGGTCATAAATATGTGTAAATTTTTGTACCTTGACTGTACCTATCTTGTTTGACTACCGAACCCTAAAAACCGTTCACAATCAATATATAATATAATAATATAAATTATATCGCAACCCAAGCAACCCAATACAAATGGTTAAAACTTAATACTGGTTATAGACATCTGGCGTTAAACAGTTATTAGTGCAACTAGGTTCCAAAAACTCCAGCTGTCCGTTTGATTGTATCATTACTTCTATCCTTATCGATACTCCCAAGTGTAAAAGAGATGGACGATGTTCGTTAGAATGCTGGTCACGCGTTTACACTTTGCTCAGTTCACGTCATATTTTATTAAACAACTAGCTTTTCCCCGCGACTCCGTCCGCTTATCCCACGGGAACTATACAATTTTCCGGCATAAAAAAGTATTTTTATATTAATCCAGGTAATAAACTATCTGTGGGCCAAATTTTATAAAAATCAGTCGAGCCGTTCTCGAGCTATAAATGGTGTAACTAACCCGACTTTGTTTTATATATTTAAATTTAACGGAGATCGAACTCAATACCGATGTATTGTAACAGCGTTTAAAATCTTACCATCATTTCTTATTGGTAATTCGATAAGTACTAAAAGACTAAAGAGCACGGTCAATTTCCCCCAATCCGAGTCACGAATCATCAAAGTTATTTTTCATGCCGGCGACCATCGATCTGACTTCCTACTAATTATAAACGCGAAAGTTTGTATGTTTGTGTTTCAATCACGCCTAAACGGCTGAACCGATATGGATGAAATATGATTCAAAGATAGCACAAAGATAGTGCTATCCTGAATTGACACCAGGGCCCCAAGCATGCATGCACGAAATAAAACCTGAAGGTGCTAGGGAAATGAATACATCTATTCCATATTCTAACGTAAGATAACGCTTAAGGTTTAAAATAAAAAGTGTCCCGTCTTGATAAAATCGCTATAAAAATGTGATAATCGATATAGTCGCTTAGTAATAAATGGTAATAAAAGTCAGCACGGGACACTTTTATTTTAACCTTGAACGTTATGTTTTTTTTTTTTTTTATCACACAATAAATCCACAGCACAAATTACAGTATAGTATGACTACTTTAAAATATACAAAACATTGGCCAATTACGGATTTTCATTTTGCTAACCAGATTTTTACAAAACCAACGTATTACGCTAACACAGTCAGTAACAAAATGTTTATAAACGGAAAAACCATAAATTAAATCTTATGTCTTATGTTAGAATATGGAATAGATGTATTAATTTCCCTAGCACCTGTCAAATTTTAACTCGTTCATGCATGTTAAGCTCACAGGATTATTTTTAAATCCTATCGACCGACGACGAACCGTAACTAAAATGACCAAACACTTGTGTATGTTCGGATTTCGTGATTTTAGCGCAACGATACTCGAACAGGTAGAAAGCGAAATAGTCGTTTCACAGTTTGAAACTATACAAATAAACAGAGTACCTAACTATTTGTAGCGAAAACAGCTTTGTTGTCAGAAATAACCCCATTAACAAATTGTAGTGTCGAATTCTAGTGTATTATTTTATCTAAATCGTCGAACAGTTGCTCTACCTTGTTCCTTCTCGAATCCAAACAGCTGGATCCAGACACACACAAAAACAAATAACAAAGCACAACTTGAAACGCTGCCATCCATTTCAATAAAATAGAATAATAATCATAATCCAGCCTATATACGTCCCACTGCTGGGCACAGGCCTCCACTCAGAATGAGATGGTTTGGGCTATAGTTCCAACGCGGGCCCAGTGCGGATTGGAAACTTCGCACACACCGTCAAATTGCTTTGCAGATTCTGCGATTCACGATGTTTTCCTTTACCGAAAAGCTCATAGTAAATTTACAAATTATATTTCGCACATAAATTCCGAAAAACTTAGAGGTGCGAGCCCGGGTTCGAACCCTTTGCTTAAGAGTCAGCAGGTCAAACCATTAGACAACCCGGCTTTTTGAATAGAATAGAATAGAAAATATTTATTTCGCATGCATTTTTACATACATTTTATTTAACACATTCCGCTCGTGTTAAAACCACGTACATTTAGGGGCCAGGCGGCAGCGAATGCGTGAATGCAAAATGTACTTAAATGTAACAAGTTGAGAGTTGAAATATACCTTACTGTTTAATAACATTGTTGCTAAAATGGTGAAATTTCACTCGTCATTCCAGACTACACGGGAGATAGACATGGAGATAATGTAACTTTAAACTTCGATTTTCAAATAGCATATCACTATCGAAAGCTACACTTAAGTGCAATGAAAATTGGTCGCTATACGTGCTTTACATAGACCGTGACCCGTTTTCATTGGTGTGCAGTAAACGCAGAGTTATGCCAGCATTAACTGCGGCTCTCAATATTCCCACATCGCTGTCTGCACGGTAATAGGTACTGTTATCGACCAGACAAATTAATTCTCGCAGCTCCGGCTCTAACGGCTGCGGCGGAGTTGGATTTTATCTTTATTTTTACAGCACAGTGCTGTAAAGTGTGGTCTGTGACGGAAATTTATTTATAATAAGAGTAGACGTTTTAAATGTTCGTAGGTACGTTTAACGTTACCCCGACGCAAACAATATAATAACTTTGACGTGTGCATCTGTGTGTTCGTAATATTAGCATCCTTTATCTTCTTCCCAATCAGCAAAAGCAAAATGTTCCCAAGTAGCACACAAGCTGTATAAGAGCTTATACCGCCCTTAAATTGCCGAAACTGGAGTTATAATGGCTGTAGAAGCTCTTATACAGCTTTTGTGCTACTTGGGTTATCCTTACTAATATTATCTATAAATGAGAAAGTGAGTTTGTTTGTTACGCTTCCACTGCTAAACCGCTAAACCGATTTAGATGAAATTTGGTATAGAGATAGTTTGAGTTCCGGGGAAGGACAGAAGATAATTTTTATCACCCATGGCTTAGCAGGCGTGCACGAGATAAAATTTGACACGTGCTAGGGATATTAATACATATTTTACTTATTCCATATTATAACGTAAGATTTAACGCTATAGTTTAAAATAAGTGTCTCGTCCAGACTTTTATTACATTTTATTACTAAGAGATTTTATCCGCTATTGCTAGAATAATGAAATAAATCATTAAAATCTATTAAGGCCTGTGCACACTAGCATTTTGACCGGGGGTCTAAGTGTAACTAAGCTAAGCATGATATTTAATTACTCTAGCAACATTTTATTCGTGCTGTCACTTTATTCTTGTGATGCATGTTAGGCTCGCTGGTCCTGGTGGTCTGAGGGAGCACCGATAAACGACTTCTATGCAACGAAGTCGCGGGCAAAAGGTAATAAATAATATGTGTTACGTTCTCAACATAAAGGGACCTTATGGAGGCAGGCGGTTACGCCGTTTTTAGAACTGTTACCATAGTATTCGTATAGTTACAAGAATAAGAAGAGCGTAACTGCCTTCCTCCATAAGGTCCTATTATATTGAGAACGTCACATATTAGTATAGACAGGTCTTTTATAAGATCCGTCGTCCGTGCTAATTTAATTCAGCAAGAAGTTCGTGTGCAATAGTTTCTGAACTGGCTACTTACTTTCGAGTAATGGCGTAATGAATTGAATACTACCCGAAGTTACGGACAGTTCCGGGAGGCGACTGGTGCAAGAGTCCACTTGACAATGTTCGCTGTGCTTTGATGAACTGTTATTAATTTCAGATCCAATGAACCAATGAAGAGATAAACTTATTATTTGCTTTGCACTTGCTGTTGAGCCAAGATGCATTACGCTAGTTAATGATTTTCGAAATGAAAGAGAATGTATATGTGACGTTCTCAATATAAAAGGGCCTTATGGAGGCAGCCGGTTACGCCGTTTTTAGAACTGTTACCATAGTATTCGTATAGTTACAAGAACAAGAAGAGCGTGACTGCCTTCCTCCATAAAGTCCCTTTATACTGAGAACGTCACATATGATTGACGTAAAGTAATCAGTCGCGTCAGCCGCTTATCAAATCAAATCATACATTTTATCGAATTTCTAAAATCTTTAAATGTTCGATGCAATGCACCTTAAGGAGCGTCCTCACTGAGAGCATTCTTACCCGAGCATTTGTAAACGAGCAATAATTTCAATAGCTTGTAAGCTTTGTACGCTCGGCTCAACGTCCTCACCACTCGAATATTCGACGCCGAATGGTCATTACACGAGAATGTGTCAGTGGTGACGCTCCTTTACACGTGTATTTAAGTAAAGTCGTAGTCAGCGTTCTATTGGTGGCGCATCGCGCGCCGATACAGAGCAATTATAATATTAGTTAGTGCATATTTCGGAACTGCCGCATTCGATCATTATTCATTAATTGCGTTCATCTCCCTAAAAGCCCCGTAACGGACCGAAAACTCTTCTTGAGGTGGTGATTACTTCCATCAGGTAACCCGCATGCTCGTTAGCCTCCCTCGTATAAAAAAATATCATTTTAACATTTATTAAACATTTTTAACTTAAATAGTTTTAGAGACTCAACACTTGGAAGTCTTGGAACTTTTAAGTCAATAAACAAATTGTTATTTTCCTCTCTTGTTAAATCACCGCGATCCTAATCCGAACATGTTTTAAAGTCCGTTAGCGTGATGCATGTTCCCAGGGCCCCCGATTAAGTAAATATTATTTTTATTATTTGTTGTTATAGCGACAATGGAAATATTGGAAGTGAACTTGGAATTTCAACTGTCTACCTAATACGGTTTACAGCGGGTGCACACTGGGCGCTTTCAAACGCGCGCTTTGCTAACGCGCGTTTCGAGAACTCCTGGAATGTGTACCCGCTCTATGGGTTACTCTGAGCGCTGCGTTAGTCAACGCTCGCGGACGCGCGTCAACGCGCGCTCATGTGATCAGTTGCAAGTAAATACGCCTAGAAGTAAATATGTCTAGACGCGCGATTTGAAAACGTGCGTTGAAATTTTGCTATCTGAACGTAGCCTTAGCCGTTTGCAATAGGAAATAACTGCCATTGTAACTGCAGTTGCTATAAAAACTATCATTTTAAAGCGTAACTAGTTGGATGCAGTTTTGAACTCTCAAGCGCTCGTTATATAAAAGTTGTAGGAAACTTGGAATGAAAGGTGTTTCCTAGCGTCTATGTCGGATGGACTATTATAACGAGACACTGTTTATAGCACGAACTTGCCACGCATACTGACGCATCCCTGCTAATATTTTAAATGCGAAAGGACATGGCTAAACTACTGCCCTAAGCATGTATAGAAATTTCTTACTAGCTCGTAACATTCGAAAATTAATTAATGAATTATTACATGTTTATTATTCTCCTAGAACTTTCGTGAAATAATCAAGTAATTAAAAGGTGTTCACTTGGTTTTTCATGTTTTTTGTTTGTCATCGAGACCTGACAGATAGCATAAGATTATGACGATCCGTTTTACGTGAAATGTGGACAATGAACTTGCATAGATGAAATAAATAGTATTCATTATTATATTATTTATTTTTTATCACAATATGTCTCAAAATGTGGATGTTTTTGGTTACTTTCATCGGATTTCTAGGAATTATTGGCAAAAATCTGAATTGCTAGAAATGATTGACAAAATAAGTGCCATTGGGTGGGTAACTTAGAGCCATTATTGCTTTAAGGCGGGTAGATTGTAGCCAAACCCTACGGAACAAATACTCGTATGCTTGATAGTTCGTTTCGTTTGTTTGTTGAGTTGTCCGTTCACATTATTTTTACCCGACTGCCCAAAGGAGGGTTGCTTTTCGAGCGTATGTAGGTATGTATGTCTCTATTTCTTTGTCGCCCTCTACGTTGAGGTCGATCTTTTAACACGAGATATTATGAGATATGAGGCTTATTGGCAACAATAGTCCTGTCCGTGATGACAGATCGATCCCAATAATGTATCCCAGTAGCATAACCATTTTAAAGAACTAGTATCAGTGCATGCTTATACCTAGTACCTATGGCTCCAGAATCACCAAGACCGTATCGCAGAGCAACTTGCTGATCAACGAGGTTATATTGTCTCTGCCAGTAGTCACCGTAAGCCTAATGCAAACAATTAGTAATAATGTCTGAGGAACTTGCCGGACCAACGGCAAGCTCGACAAATATGTCAACCGTACCATCCATCGCAATGTATTTCCGATAGTTGTTAGCATGTTGTTAGTCGTTATGAATACATTAGCAATGTACAGATATCACTTTTAGTTTCTCCAGAGTTCACGAGTCGCAGTCAGTTCACGGACACTAAAAAGGCTTCTTGCAGCTCCTTGCTCCTCCATACGTCCTTGCGGTTCTCAGTGCTCAACACCATTACTATACGCCAGTTCTCAGGAAAGCGGCATCCTTACGCTGTCGAGTGCAACTACATCACGAATCACGATACAATCCACACTCATTGTAAAATATATAATTCCTGAGTCTGCACATTTTGTGGTTTGTGGAGGTTTTTAGCTTAAAATGTTACGACGTCCACATTTTCGTGGGATGTACAACAGATGGGCGGGCGTAGGTGCAACATGCGATGATGCAAGGAGTAGACGGCTCCTCCTATCCAGAGCGTTCAGCTTGGTCAGAGTTCACCTTAGAATTCTACAGGAGTATCCGAGCTGCTACCCAAGAAAATATTTTAGGCTACTTTTCCACCAGAGCTGTGCTAAGCTGCGTAGCTAAGGATGTGTTGATATCCACCAATGAGGATTGTTTATTTTAATAGCTTACTTTAACGCTTTAATAAAAATATTTTAAAAGATTGTGTTCGAACGTTGTTTTTCAAGTCTCATAGTCACTAGAAGACTAAGCTGGTGGAAAAGGAAAACTTTGACTTCGCATCCCGTTTAGCTACCTCGCACATCTCTGGATGCTTTGCGACCAGCGATGTGCGAGAACTTTTGTCAAGCAGCAGAAGAAGCGCTTTTTCACGGACTGTTTGACTTCGCCATCCACAACAGCCAAAATATGTGACATATCAAGGTAGGGTTAGGTTTCTACTTCCGAGAGCCATTGTCTTAAAAAGTTGAAAATTCGATGAATTTAAAACTTTCTCCGTTAAATATACGTGACCACATTTTTACTTATTGCTATCGTAGGTACTTATTCGTATCGTTTTTATCTCGGCCGCGTCAAGTTAATAAGACCTATGATAACGTTAACAATACGTTAACAACAGAAGTAAAACCAATGTAGAATAAGGCCCCTCATGCCCCTCACCCCAGCCTCCATTATGATCGTATTTTTCGATGTTGATGAACGTGGACAAAACATTTGTCACACATAACTAGTCGGTATGTTTGTGAGAGTGACGGATGTTTTACCCACATTTATCAACATTGAATAACACGACCATATTCGTGGATATAACCTAGACAAACACATAATATTCTTAACCGTACTAGTTTTTTCCGTCAACGAGATTAATAAAAAAACCGTGTTCAAAAACCCACCAAACAAGGTTAAATAATGACCGGTCTCCTAGGAATTGCCTATAATGGTGCCTTGCCAAGTCTGTGTCAAACAATAGCAATGTCGCATGATTCTTGCCACCGAATTCGATATATTTCATGTACCTACCTATTATGCACCAAGTAGGCAATTCCTAGGAGACCGGTCATAATTTTTTAACCTTGTTTAGTGGGTAAACGGTGAATAAACGGTTTAATTTCTTGTTAATTTTTTTTTTCGCTTTTTAGTAATATAAGTAGGTACCTAATATTATTATGTGATTCACTACTGCTCATATATACATTAAATTAAGAAACAATAGCCAAATACTAATTTTTCATCACCCTTAACAAAATATCGCTATCCAAGATGCAGGGCCGTTAATCATTGAGGAGTTGTCCCGGTATTTCATCATTAGTTGCACTTCACTACATGCATTATGTTGAGTAAAAGTAGCTTCATATTCTTAATAAAGAAATCTCATCACTGCCCGTCAAACGCTTACGACATAAGGTTTCCGGTGGTTATCTTTGGTCTTCATCATCAGTTCCTCTTCACCAAAAAGTGCTTTCTCTTACAGGAAAAACCAAAATTGCTGTAAGTGTGCGTATAACTTTTGAGGAGTTTCCTCGATTCCTCGTGGATTCCATCGTCAGATTCTGACTTGGTGACAATGGGACCACCTCGATAGTATACCCTTTTAAACAAAAAATAATTTTCAAAATCGGTTTACTATTGACGGGAAAATCGATGAACATACTTACATAAGAAAAAAAACATACCTACATACAGCCAAACATAGAACCACCTCCTTTTTTGGAGTCGGTTAAAAATAATTATGTGAATCTTATATTTGACAACCTATATAAATATATTGAGAAATTGCCTTTCCTCATATGCGCGTTTGGCAGATCGCATCCCTTATAGCCCTATTACACTACCCTTTCCCTAACCCTAACGAGAGGGACGCCGAATTAAGTTAGATACGTATAGAGATATCTCCATCTCATTCCAACGTATTGCGGCGTCCCTCTCGTTAGCGTTAGGAAAAGGGTGGTGTGATTGCTGCTTTATTCTGTCCGTACGGCAATTCTTTATGAAGTAAATTACAAAGATTTAGTATTTTTATTCGTAGGTAGTTAGTCTTGAAATTCCTAAAGTCCATTTTAGCTTCCTTTTCCTTAAATAATTGTGACGTTCTCAACATGAAGGGACCTTATGGAGGCAGGCGGTTACGCCGTTTTTAGAACTGTTGCCATAGTATTCGTATAGTTACAAGAACAAGAAGAGCGTAACTGCCTTCCTCCATAAGGTCCCTTTATATTGAGAACATCACAATTGTTTTCTTTCTTTTGTCTCCTTCTTGAATTATAAAGGTCTTCAGTATGTACAGCTTCAGTTTACCTTAAAAGAAAATCTATTAGTCTATGTACAACAATCCCATAATGTATGTGTGGATCCAGAAGATGTAAACAACGTGATGAAATGCCTTCCTTGCGCTGGCTGTCAAAAATCAATACGGAGCAAATAAACAAACAAACACACTTTTTGATTTATAATATTGATTTGTATTTATTTTTATGATAATTTCCAGGATTGAGACTCTACATAATGTTGATACAAACACTTTAACACCTCGATGTACCGATGTACGTACAGACAGACAGACATACTGACAGACAGACAGACAGACGGATAAACACGGACAAACGGACAGAGGGAAAATCAGATGGACAGACGGACAGACGGACGGATGGGCAGACAGAACATTCGGTTGGACGGACGGATGGACGGACGGACGGACGGACGGACGGACGGACGGACGGACGGACGGACGGACGGACGGACGGACGGACGGACGGACGGACGGACGGACGGACAGTCCGACGGACAGATGGGCAGATGGGCAGATGGACAGGCAGACAGTCGGACAGACGGACAGACGGACAGACAGACGGACAGTCGGACAGACGGACGGACGGACGGGCAGAGGGACGGACAATCAGATGGATGGACGGGCGGATGGACATGGCGAAACTATAACTGGTTAGTCTGAATACGGAATTCCAAAAAGGTATCATCGAGATTGGTTAACAAAGTAAAAACTAAAACGTTATGTTTGAGCACATTAAAAGAAGATTCCGACGATTTGGGAACCCCCTCCTTTTCTTAAATAAACATTGAGAAGCTAATAAAAATACTACGTATTATATAAGTATAGTCTTTGTATAAGTATGACTATCGTTGCCATCGGAAAATAACCCACAGTATAAACTTTTGGGACTTACAATCCCATCAGTCATCAGGGTTGGTAACGCATTTGCATTCACCTCGGAGCCCACTTACCATCAAATGCCTTTTCCATGCCATGCCATAAAAATATATTCCTAATTTTAGCACATCCAATGACGGAAACTGGCCATGAACTGGTGCAAAATAGTTTGCAAGATTTAAAATAACAAAGGTACTAACATACAAACATGTAACGTTAATAAACCGTTTGTAAAACGTGGAGATCCGTTGCTGCCCTATAGAAGAGCAAGGACAAAGACAAATTAATTTAAAGCTAAGTAATACTTGTACATTAGTTATTCCGGTCTCTTGGTCATCACGGGTCCAAGTCGTTGTCATGAGCTAGATGTTGCTTGCATAAGTGAGTATCGGATACTCGATTCCTCGATTCGATTACCCATCTAACTTCAAAAATACATCACTTCTTCCTTCTTCAACGGCATGCCTATGGATAATTATACTTATGTGGCATGCTTCTGGGCTGTAACAACATAAAACAATTCTTAGTGAAATTGGCTAATGAAGGATAATATTAGTAAAATACAACTTGTAATACTTACTGCATTCGTTGTGGTATATATTTTTTCATCCAAATATTTTTTGAAATAACATCTAACAATTTTGTGACATTTGTCCTTTATCTGTCGTGATTTGTCACTTTAGATTGACACACAGTCATTTATCTTTCGAAAGAGGCTAATTATGAAGTAACATTTTTAGTTGCAGGTTTCGATTTAATTTATTTATTTCAAAAACGAGTGTAAAAAATCAAAAGACAGAGTAAAGGCAGTCATAATAGCTTGTCTCTTTCGTTGCATGGGATTGGTACTAAGAGTTCATAATACGACCTCCGGGGATACAAAAGATTAAACATTCATGCTGGGGGAAATAAAAACCATGAAATTATTCAAAATTCAACAATTTATAATGACAAGCATGCGCCCGTGGATGGGGCACAGTGGATCGGTGTGGAGCAGTGGTTTACTGCCTATAGGCAGGGAAATAATAAACTTGTCGGAGATAGTCATTCATTAGTATAGGAGCTCAACGAAACCGTAAGGCGACACCAGCGCCCTCTACAGCCTTTGGCAGAGCCTTGATGGAGCTGTTCTATGTTTCAAGTTATGTTTGTAGGGAGCCAAGAAGTGCGCATGGGACCAGCGCAGTGCGCAGAGCCCCTAACAAGTTCTGTGCGCATCTCCCTCTCCCATTATGCCGCGAGGCAGGAAGAACAATGGGTTGGTGGTGGGACTGGTAGGGCTATACTGTAAGGTTAAGCTTGACATGTTAATTAATTTCAGTAGAGTCTAAATGTATTGAGTTTAATTTCCATAAAGTAAATAAATGTGTTCACATTGCTTCGCCTATTAGAGTCCAAGATGTCTGGCCATACCCTGAAGATTCCTGACACATCTCGCCGCCTCCCTGACAAACTTATATCTTTGGCACCTAGATCAGTTGTAGGCATGCCTACCGATCCACTGTGCCTCACCCTCCTATATGTGTGCGGGCCGGACTGTCAAGTGGGTGGTTTTATTAATTAACTTTTTTCTGCTGATTGTTCACCAATTAAGTAGCTTAATCTTACAGACCTCTCGCTACTCTATACGGACTTAACCTGCCTGTCGATTCATCATGAGATGTATAAACTGTGGTGTAGCCACGCAAAGACTGCGGAGGCATATCATATCTTTATTGCCTGGTCTTTTACTCACCATCCTAGCACGGTGGTTAACAATCGAGGTAAGTAATCTACACTTAGCTAAAATCATTCTACAACCAATAAATATGAGAAACAACGAAGAGCAGGATTTGAAGGTTGTTCACCGCGGTTCTCAGAATATAATATTATGAACTCAATGACAATGGATCAGAAATATTTACTAATCTTGTAAGTCACGACGACAGACTAGTTGCCTTAAACATCGTACATTTTTTAAATGTGAAAGTATTTGTTACATATTGCTATAATGTAATTAAGTTTGTTCTAGGTTCCAATGGATGCCAACATTTGTCTTCCATGTTTTGAACTTCTGAGTTCGGAAATAGCTGGTGAATACAAGTGCCGACAGCCGCTAGTATACATCATAGCAGAGCCAAGCCAAAAGTTCATAGCAAAATCTTTTTCTGTTACCTTGTTGCAGTTTGTATACGAAGGAGTTTCTATGATTTATTTTCAGGATTGTAACGATATGAAAAGTTCCTGAAACTTATTTCATGCGGCACACGAATATTCAGCTATTCCACATTACATATTACTAATTACAATGTTTATACATTGCTAGGGCAGTCGCCCATACTTCAGTTTAGCCATGTCCTTTGAGGATTTTAAAATATGATAGTCCCTGGAAAAAGACCAATTCACGGCACTACTTTATTTCAGTGTTTTGGCTCTTCAAAAGCCTACTTCATAATTACGTCGACGTCTTTAACAAAAATATTAAACAGTGTACCTAATTCTCGACATCATTATTTTGACGTAGCGGTTAGCCTAATTGGTAGTGACCCTGCCTACGAAGCTAGCGGTCCGGGGTCCGAATCCCGGTATGGGCAAATATTTGTATGTTGAGCGCGAGTATTGGTTCCTGACTCATGGATATTTTCTATATATTTAAGTATGTATTTCTCTATATAAAGTATATCGTTGCCTATATAGTGCCCATAGTACAAGCCTAGAGCTTAGTTTGGGACTAGGTCAATTTGTGTGAGATTGCCCCCTGATATTTATTTATTTTATTATTATAAGGATCTTATATTGGACCGGAAACAACCAATATTAACTATAAATACGTCGATGCTGGACCTTTTTGTATTGGGACGACAATATCAATTAAAGGAACGCATCCGAGCCCTCCGGAATCGATATCGGTAGTTGTATAGGGAATGTAATACTACCCACAAGGGAATTACCTACAAGCTTAGATGAAAACAAAAAGAGGAAGATACGTGACCGGCGCGCGGGCTTGAGCACCTAAATATAGGCGCTGAGCACCTATATTGAGTCAGTTGTCACCGATCTGTCAGCACGTGCGTCGTCGCCATTATTGTGCGACATATGGCTGTCTCACTTACGCGCACGACGTTAGTCCATCAATTTATCTCTATTGCTCCTTAGTGCATGTTTACAGTTGCGTGTGTGGAATTTGCGAATGTAGGTGTCGCAGCACGCATTATGTCAGTGTCTTCCCCTTTTGCTTTAGTCTAACGGCCGCACTCAGAGACGTCAATTAAGGTTTAAGTTTCATTAAAGTAGCTGCTGCCACTTTCTTTGCTATAGCAATAGAGTAAGACGCAGCAACTTTAATGAAACTTAAAAAAATAATTGACGTCTCTGAGTGCGGCAGTAAGCCTGCAAGTTACTTTTAAAACAACGGGGAAGGAGGTGTTCTAGAAGAGCACATCATTGACGAACTCGACCGGTATCATAAATGCGAAAATGCGATTGTTACCATCATGTTTCAACGCATGTTTGTCTACATGTTTCAACGCTTCAACCGATCTTTGAGATATTTGGTAAGTACAGAAATAGTTTGTGCCCGGAGGCGGACATTTGTCCCGGAAAATCGAACCGTTTCTGAAAGAATAGCTTCATTAACAATTTCGGTAATTTGCGCGAGCCTCTCAATATTTGTCCATTACTTGCGACCCGCCCCGCTACGCTCCGGGTTCTATTATATACATAAACCTTCCGTGAATAATTATAGAAACCGCATTGAAATCCGTTGCGCAGTTTGAAAGATCTAAGCGTACATACATACAAAGAGAGAGATGATGGGAAGGATTTGTTTTATACTATGTAGTGAATTTAGGATGAAAAGTATCATAGGTTTGTCCTTACCCCGGGTTCATGCTATTCCATACTAAATTTCATTAAACATACATAGCTTTCGGAAATATAGATAAAAGAGAGATTTTCAGTGAAAATATTCGGCAAATATAATTCGGAAGTTGAAGGTTCTTCTATCAATACCTGCCTACAAAAACCGTAATTGCCCACAATCATGCGCACGGCATTGAAACAAAATGGCAGCGCAAATAAAACCCAATCCACAAAGGAACCAATTCCATTACTTATTCCAAACAACTTTTTATTTGCAACACGTTAAATGTGTTCGGAGGCAGTTTGCTTAGGACTGCCCAAATAACCTACCTCTCCTTTCACATACAGTTTATAAACCAACTTATACCTCCTTTGATAATAAATATAAGGGTGGTTTTGAATTGTTTCTTAGTTCCCCAAGCGCAAAGAAGATGCAAGTCAAATCAAAGGCCCGTACAGGAATTAGAATATGGAAGAAACCGAACAAATACACAATGTAGCGTAGTGTTACTAATGTGTTTATTTCCGGGGTTTGTTCTAACTTGGCAAGATTATAAATAAGGGAAGATGAGACGTACCTATCTAGCAAACATGTAATTCTTATGTGATATAACTTGCATCATGACTAAAGCTACGTAGGCGGGATGATAAGTAATTAGCCTACACAACTTAAAAAGGTTTAATTTAAAAAAATTACCTCATTTTAAAAAGCCTTTGCCTTAAGGCCATGGCAAAAATTCGTTGCCCCACCCAACTTATTCGCCTGATCTTGCACCGTCAGACTTCCATCTGTTCCCCAAACTCAAAACTTTTTTGGGAGGACAGAAATTTGGAACAACCGAAGAGGTCATAGCTGCTCTAGAGTATTTTGCAGGCCTTGAGAAAAGCCATTTTATGGAGGGCATAACAGCGTTGGAGCGAAGGTGGACTAAGTGCGTAGAGCTTAATAGAGACTATGTTGGAAAAGAAAACAATTTTACTATGTTAACTGCAGTATTTAATTGTTAGGCTACAAGAGGATAAGCAAAATGTTTTTGTTTCTTTTCTTTACTCCTAAAGAAAGAGATGCAAGAGATCTGTGACGTAATTTAAGCTTGTTTTTGGGTTCCGTACCTCAAAAGGAAAAAAGGAACCCTTATAGGATCACTTTGTTGTCCGTCTGTCTGTGTGTCTATCAAGACCCTTTTTCTTTGGAACGCGTAGAGGTATCAAGTTGAAATTCATATCAAATACTCAAGTTTGCAATCCCTTAGTGCTGTAAAAAAAGTCAGACTTCTAAGTCAACGCAATTAAAAGATACGGCCGCTTATGCCGCTTATATTTCTCTCTCAAGGGAATCAAAACCTATAGGGTACTTCCCGTTGAGTTAGAACCACGAAATTTAGCACAAGTAAAGGAAAACCCAAAAACTGTTAATTTGTAGTTACATCACATAAAAAAATAAAGGCCAGTATAAACTGATACTCACTAAGTAAAGAGATTGCATACCTACTTAGTGCGTGTCAATTTATGCTGTAATTTGTTTCTATTGTATTCCCGTGATTTACGAACTATTTACATACCTACAAGTTTTGCGGAACCCTCGGTGCGCGAGTCCGACTCGCACTTGAGCGGTTTTTTTAGATTTAATTGAATGTTAGCGTAATCTCCTTGCTGGTTATAAGCTTCTTGGCATCGCATGACCATGGACCCGATGGACCTAGCATTAACTGGCGTTTATTTAAATGTTGCATTACATAAAAGTCATAGGGTGATAGCACCAGTAATGGACTAGGACCAATGATGAACACGTGATTCTTATTTTGAAGAAGATAAGGGTTATCCATTTGTTTTGCAACGATACATTTACAACCGTATGATCTTTGAATTAAGGTTTAAGTGTCCGTTGTTGGTGCCTGTCAGCTTAAAGCGTCCAACACTGGTGCCACCCTAGGAATTTAATGAGCTACTAGTTTATCGACCTGACTCGAATTTCGCCTGTACCGTCTTCAACGCAAGCCGAGGTTTGATAAGGGACGGTCCGACAAACGCGAGCGTGTCAGGCGTACCCACATGCCAATGGAATGCTTTTAGCCTGAAACTGCTCCGTCATCGGCCCTAGGAGTGTCATTGGATCTCTACTGACAACATCCGTAATTTTTTATCTGCCTTTAATACATTTTGGTAAAATAAATACATTTATTTAAATCTCTCCAGGATTTTAGATAAAATCTCACACAAATTGACCAAGTCCCTAGTCCCAAACTAAGCTCTAGGCTTGTACTATGGGTACCAGGCAACGATATACATAAATTATATAGATAAATACATACTTAAATGTATAGACAACAACTAAATACTCGCGCTCATCACACAAATATTTGCCCATACCGGGATTTGAACCCGGGATCGCTAGCTTCGTAAGCAGGATCACTACACCAACTAAGCTACCCGCGTCGTAGATAATGAGAGTTACATGGTTTTGTTACGTTGTTAGTAACTATTACAAGGACGCAGCCTTGTTACAAGTTTGTATAAAAATGACTTTATAATAACAATAAATATTCAACATCAATACATACTCAAAAATAACTTAGAAAGAGCCACGTGCAGGAAAAGATAAATCTAGATTTAATATTAAAAACAGCTTAGTTGTGTCAAAATGTTTGGAAATGTTAGTCTTGCAAAGTAGCCCTAAGACTTAAATCTACATTAAAACTAATACATAATAATATTTTTTGCCATGGCTAAACCGGACGTTCGTCAAGAATTAGGTATCTAGCCTATCTGTTGCCAAAACCCGCGTCCAAACCATACTACTATTACTACCATATTACTATACTAACTAGTCCATTAGTCTCTCACAACAATGACCTTATCGACGGTGGAAATATCAAATGTCGTAAGGGACAGGCAGGCGTTATGTCCCTTACGACATTTGAAATTTCCAGCGTCGTTATAGTACATCTAATGTATTCCACGCAAGCAAATCAAATCATTTGAAATGTAGATACCCGCCTGGGATATAATTGGATGCATAGTTCGCCACTCATCGCCGATAGTATTATTCAACAGTCAAGATCGATCGAACTGGTCTTACTTGACCTTTACACGCGCGGGGATTGAACGGCCATTCCGGCCTATCTTAGTCGGTCCGAGGGAGTACATACCAGCAAGCATCGATGACTTTTTTATGGCATAAAGGAGTTGAAGAATAAACATTTTAACTAGTAGTTTAGTCGTCAACGGACCAAAAAACTCACCGTAAGGTCACGTACACACCTTTAACCTTTTAACCTCCATTGACGGATATAGCCGTCATGGTTGACAACGTACAATAGACCTAAGTGTATCTGAGGAAGGTTGACATTAGCTATGGTGTAGTGTATTATATCAGACTACGGCGATTAATTAATTTATGAGAAATCTGGACAATGAAGTTTACAGAATTACACTGTTGTTGTCCTTTGCGCGTGCCCCGTGTGATTCCTACCCAACGTAGAATCTCAGTAGCGTTGAATAACGAATGATGAAATCAGCCGTCAAATTCCAAGGAACAGAGGCAATTCTCTCCCGTCATTTGGTCCTCAACCCTTCTAGTCTACAGATTATTTTTAAATAAGTAACTTCATATGACATACTAGCTTTCGCCCGGCGTTACTTCCGATTGTCGAGGTAAATCCTTCGTTATAGGATGTTTTCTGGGATGATTTCGTAATTTCATATTTTAATGTACTGCTAAATTACCATAATTGCCATTATTTTATCAAATTTCAAAATTTTTCCAATTTTCAAATTTTTTTAAAAAACTTGATATTATATTTTTAACTGTTATTTCTCTGGGTATATGTCAACCGACTCCGTGGATCCCAAGATTCAGGCTCAGCCTAGTTTGGTATCCACCGGATAATGCATGTTTGTATCCATTGTGACTTGTTTAAATAAATTTATTCTATTCTATTCTACTTGTTATTCAAACTTACTTTAGGTGAAAAACTTAAGTAAAGGACCTGCTGTATGTAGTAGTGTACAAAACTTACATTGACGGGTCTCTGACTCAACCTCGTATATGAAAATGTATGAAATTGGAATATCTACTTTAGGACGTGTACATAAAGTGGATATTCGGATTTCATAAAGGATTTCGTGAAGGAAGCATTGAAAAAGAAACGACATTCGTTATTTAAATTACTGAACGTCGCTGCGAGGTTTCTATCAATGTAGTAATTATAAGAAAACAAAGAAATAAGTGTTAAACGTGTACATTAATTCACTTTCACAGAGACCATCCTTTTAACGCATATAACATTGTTTTAAAAAATGCCATCCGATTTTTTGCTGATCAGTTTCTGAGAAACAACTCCAAAATCGACATTTTTCGAATGTTTTAAGGGTTTTTTTCTCAGAAACTGACTAGCAGGATCAGATGGCATTTTTTTACAACATTGGTGGTACCAATAAATAAGCTCGCCAATTGCCATGAAAACGGCCCGCGTTTCGGATGGCAAAAAAATGTAATGAAATTGAAATTAATTAAAATTAAAATTAATAAAAATTAATAAATTAACTATAATTTAAATAGTCCAATCTAAGGGAAGCATCAAAACAATATGCAACTTGAAAACGTTTTATTTGACAATATTTCAATTTGGTCAATAATTATTTTACAAACAACATTGTAATAATAATAACACCTATTTTTATTTTTTATTGTGTATTATACCACCGTAGAAACCTGTCAAATTGACAGACCACCCCAACTAAAATTGAATAACGTGACATTGAATACGTCACCTCATTGTGACATGGTTCTATAATCGCATCATTATCAGCACGTCAAAAGCTGCCAAGTACCAGTTAATCAAAAGGAATCAGGTATAGGAGACTGTTCCAATGCCGGCTAGCACATATTGTATTTTCTCGCTGACTCAGTGCGTCTCTATCGTTACATACCAGTTAGAAAAGGATTTCCGACAAACAAGGCGCGGAATTATGCTAACCATCCTGAAACCTCTCAGGTTAGGACAGTTTTTAAACTTTTCAACGCCATGTCAAATACAAAAGACGTTACTCACACGCCAATGACAGCTACAAACTGGAATGTCATACCTTAACTCATAGACACTCAGGCCTATTTTGCGCTGTCAACAACGACGGATATATCCGTCGTTGGGTTGAACCAGTGGTGCGGATATATTCGTCAATGGCATTGAAAAGGTTAAATACGGTCTCAAGTCACATTTTCTCTGGAACACAAGTGTACCTGAAACCAAAATTGACAAGTTAAATGAGCGTTTCAACGAGGAGCATACGTCAACGTTCGGTAAGCAACAACGAATGATTTTTAGTGCTCCAAACATTCGTTTGCGAACATGCGTTTGGCAAGCGGCATTTTAAGCCAGAATCATTTGTTTACACAAACAAAATCTGCGTGTTTCTGGAACATGTAGTAGCTATTGCGGTAAACATACAGCTGTTTATTGGCATGTTTCTGTACTCCCCGCAGGTGGAGGCTTCCCGAGTATCCGTATAGAAGCATTGTTTCTCTCACCGTCCTCGCCGTGTAGGCTAGGGCTTCCAATCCCAGTATTCCAAGATCACGGTATTCCGAGATCCCGCGGTATTCCGAGATCCCGCGGTATTCCGAGATCCCGCGGTATTTTCCAGTCCCGCTTGTTATGGGATTACAAGCGCGCGTTGCCGCGGGATGGTTTGTAATTAATTTTGTCGACATTCAATTGAAAATTGTCTTGGTTTTTGTTCCAATTGTATGTTATTATTTTGTTATTCTTTCTGCATTTTTGATCTATATAAAATCTTAATAAAAGTGGTTATATTAATTATTTTGTGGATTTATTTACTTTATATAAATATTATTAAATTCCGGGAGCTCGCGGGATTGGGAGCCCTAGTGTAGGCTGAAACGTTGTTTCTGTAAACATCAACGTGGTGCCCAGAAACAGTGCCCGGAATATACTGCATACGGTTTAGGAGCCAGCCTCTAATGCTCCAAGCAGACCGTCCATGGAAGCACTAACCTCTAAGCTCTCCTTGTTCGGGTATGTCCCGGAACAGAGCAGGCACAAGAACTCCACCGTCACCGCCTGCACGCTCACCGGCTCTGTAGGTAAAGCGTAAACAGAATAACGAGGTTATAGTCTTTTCGACATATTCTGAAGGATGTTTGTTGTTTTTATAACTAAGTGAAAAATAAATTGTCCCGGCGTGGAAATGAAACACTCGAACAGCTTATGCCCAACCCACGCTTGTACCGCATTTTACGGGCTACACCATTTTTCAGGAAATGACCTGTACCTAAAACATAAGGGCCTGCGCAAACCGGCGGAGCGCAGCGCAGATCACTTTAAATTTATCAATGTATATTATTTTCTATTTTAATTACAATAAGGTATAAATTTAGAGCCGCAGCCGCAGAGTAGAAATCCCCCGTGATGCTCCGAGGTCGGTCTCAGAGCATTCAAATTTATACCTTATTGTAATTAAAATAGGAAAGAATATACATTGATAAATTTAAAGTGATCTGCGCTGCGCTCCGCCGGCTTGCGCAGGCCCTAATACGCTCCATCGCTCTCTTATGCCTGGTTTCCACGTACAAACTTGCTCGTCGATTTTACGTTTATTCGAGCAAGTTCCAACATGTGTACCAATAAAAATGCTCGAACATTGTGTGTAAGTTACTGGTACACATGTTCGAACTTGCTCGAATAAACGTAAAAACGACGAGCAAGCTTGTACGTGGAAACCAGGCGTTCCACTCGGTCATCAGTCGCACTATTTTAGTAACAAAAAGATCACATTATACACAACAAAAAATTCGAAAAATTCTTGACGTGACTTGAGACAGACATCTCAACCAAGACCAGATTTTTAATACGGCTCTTACGGCCGCACTTAGAGACGTCAATTAAGTTTTAAAGAAGCTGCTGTCTCATTCTTTGCAATATCAATAGAATAAGACGCAGCCACTTTAATGAAACTTAAACATTAATTGACGTCTCTGAGTGCGGCTCTTAGAGAATACCTGTAAACGGATACCTACCAGTTAATGGGTAGCCGGTGGACGCTGCCTCTGTCTTCGTACTTCCGGTTGTCTTCAAACTATTTATATTATGTGTTTTCATATGCACGTTGAGAGCTATAGTTCCTAGAAATAAAATAACATGTAAACGTTTCATTGGGGGCCCATAGCACGGTGTCATTGCCAATTATACAAAAAGCGGGCAAGTGTCTTGAGGCGGTCTCTGCTACGATCAGGATACATTAGCGAGAAGTCAGAACGACTTACCGGTGAACTGCTGGTCGCAGGTCGCGCAGTGCGCCGGCGCATGCGCGCGCGCGCGGTGCTTGCCCAGGGAGACTGCAAACATTACGTTACTTGAGTGAGAATTAATATAGGCTTTCTTCAAAAGTCAAATACCAACATAGACACCACTATGACAAATTGTTTAAACACTGTAGAGTGCTAAGTGTGTTTGACAAGGCTAGCTATGATATTAGAATACAGAGATGTGCTGGGGGAATTAGTGGGTAGATTTCCGGGCGTTTCAACCGCCGTCATCAGTGTCACCAAATATATTGACGAAATCAATGACACTACAGCAACTTCTGATGCTGATAGAAACTACATCCCCGGTTCTGCTTCTGTTTACATCAGGAGTTGCTGGTAGGTGTCATTGATTTCGTCAATATATTGGTGACACTAATGACGGCGGTTGAAACGCCCGGAAATTTACCCGGGTGAATTTCAGGGCAACTTCTGATGCTGATAAAAACTACTGTCAGCAGCGTCAGACACGAATGACGGCGCTTGAAACGCCCGGAAATTTACCCTAGTTATATATAGCAGACCTGATAACTTGCGAAGTCTAGAAAAAGGAAAAATATTTACCACTTCGATATGTAATAAATAACCAATACGGCTTTAGTTTGGTCTAACTGCCTACCTCATATACTAAATAATTTCCCTAAACATGTCATAGAACGCATAGAAGATAAACCTAGGTTAACCAAGAGCATTGTTAAAATATTTTTAATGTTTAAAAAATAATGACCTCACTAACTTAGCCAATAATCTTAAATAGTTAAAGATTTAGCTAATTAATAAGAAATGTACCTTAACAAAAATTTAAAATAAACAGATTTTATTATTATAACTATTATTATTATTTATTTATAAAAGGCGAGCACACTGGTCACCTAAGTAACTAAGTAAGCGGGCTCTGAGGCTATTAACAATCTTAAAATTACGTCACGAATCTCTTGTAGAAAAGATGCAAAATGTTTTGGCTTCATTTCTTCATTCCCGGACAGAGATGCAAGAAATTTCTTTATATGTTACAATCATCTTGGTTATGAACTATTTTATTAAAAAAAAACTGGAACTGCTTACATTTATGCAAGAAAGTTTTCCCGCAGTCCTGGCAGGCGAGGCGCGCGCGCGCGGCGTGCGAGCGCGCGTGGCGGCGCAGGCTGGCGCGCTGCGCGAACGCGCGCCCGCACGCGCAGCGGAACCGCTTCGGGTTCCCCAGGTTGTGACTCCTGCAACCGGACAGAATAAAAATTTCAAACATTTTCGTTGCATCTCTTTCATTGGGCATGTCAATTTGACTCAAATGAGAAAGTAAAATCAATATTTGGCAAATACTACCAAATGTGCCGCCATAATATTTATTTATCTTGTACGATGGCACGGAACCCTTAGTGTGCGAATCCGACTCGCACTTGGCCGGTATTTTTTTATACACCCTCACTTCCTTACCTTAATAAATAAATAATAAATAAATAATAAATATCAGGGACAATCTCACACAAACTCTCTCTTACTAATATTGTTAATGTGAAAGTGTGTTTGTTTGTTTGTTTACTCCGCCTTCACGGTTTAACCTTTTTAACGCCATTGACGGATATATCCGCACCACCGGTTCAACGGCAACGACGGATATATCCGTCACAGTTGACAACGAAAAATAGACCCGAGTGTCTATGACGTAAGGTTGAGGCTCTGGTTTTCAGCTGTCATTGGCGTGCGAGTGACGACTTTTGTATTTGACATGACGTTGAAAAGGTTAAGGCCTGAACCAATTTATTTCAAACTCAAACTCAAACTCGAAACATTTATTTGACAAACACACTGCAACACAAAAGACAAAGTTCAATGAAAATTAAAAACCATCGTCGAACTAAAAAGATATTTCTTATATAAGATATTTCTTATTTATTATCTAAATAATCATTTAATACCACTTATTATCCGACTAAGGGTGAAGTCACATCTATCAGCATCGAATCGCATTTTGTAATACAAAAACGTAATTTTGTATGAAGATGCGTCCGCATCAATTCACCCTTCCGCATCGATTTAGCTTCAGCATTAAATGCGTATAAGTGTAGCTATCCATTTTACATACAGAAGAATGCTCTTCATGATAAAGCAAGGAGACAAAAGCATGCGATAGCACCCTTTAGCAGCTCGCGATGCGTATAGTGTGTCCAAAATTATCCAGGCGATTCGATGCTGATAGATGTGATTTCACCCTAAGTGCAAGTGTTGCCGATGTGTTCCATGTGGGTATGTGTTTATGTGTGTGTGTTGACTCGGGGTTAATGTATCTTTCAGTAAAGTGACACTCACACGAGGTGCACCTTCAGCGTAGACGCCTCGACGAACCGTTTGTCGCAGTACTTGCACTCGAAGAAATCCCCGCGGTGCAACCGCAAGTGCTTACACAGCGAAGTCCGCAACCTGAACTTTTTCCCTATAAAGACACATAAGTTTCACTTTTATTATCTTTTGAAATACATAATTATTATTACTTTTAATCATGTTGGGGCACGAGCTTTCTAGCGATTTTTAACGCATTCTGCCAGGTCTTTTGGATGCCACATTTGTTTTATACTAAGCACACAAACTGTAAAGACGCACATACGCGTTCAAGGCACTGGGATTTCTCCGGGAGTCGTTATAAGCTTTATGAAATAATAATAATGAGACTCACAATGAGAGGGTTTGGGCTATAGTTCCCACGCGGGACCAGTGCGGATTGGGAACTTCGCAAATCAAATCAAAATTCCGTCAAATTGCTTTGCAAGCGTGTGCAGTTTCCTTACGATTGGTTTCCTTCACCGAAAAGCTCATGGTTTTACAAATTATATTTCGCATATAAATTCCGAAAAACTTAGAGGTGCGAGCCCAGGTTCGAACCCACGACCCTCTGCTTAAGAGTCGGCAGGTCAAACCATTACTACCACGGCTTGTTATAAGCTTTGCCGGGAGTGAATGCATTAAAATTTTGAATGTCAAGCAAGACAGAATGTTTGTTGAAACTTATCGTTTAAAATGTCATCGACTAAATTGTACTCGTCGCTTTGTTTATTATAAGTTTAGTATGACAAAGCATTAGTGCAAGAGGTTTATCCGACTTACCACAATAGCTGCACAGTTGTTTAGCCGCCTCCAAATGTTCACTGTTTGTCGTGTTGGGAACATGTGTTTGGAGATGAGTCTGTTGAATAAAATGTTAAGTAATTGGAAACAAAACCAGGATGTAATACAAATTTATCAGAATATAAACCCTATGTCTGTCTCCAGACTTTAAACTATATTTACACCAAACCAGCGACCCGCACAGGCTTTGCATGGATAGCATTAATAATCTGTAATGTTCATAAATTATAGCCTAGCCTACCTACTTACATAATCCCTCTTTCTATTGGTGAAAACTATATGAAAATCCGTTCAGTAGTTTCTGAGATTAGCCCGAACAAACACAAACTCAGCATGACAGGGACTTTAATTTATAATATGTAGTTATTACACATCATTGCATTTTATGATTAATTTATAATTACAAGTTTACCTTTTATCTTTTATTAATTTTTTTACTTTTAATAATTTTCACTAAAAATAGAACTAAGCAGTTGTCTCACCTTTAAGTCATCTTCACTCTGCGAATTATGGTTACACTGTGGACATTGATAACATTCCTCTGGATCTGACAACTTTTCGGATTGGCTCTCTTGTTCTATACAGCTAAGTTGTCTGCTTGCTTTTGGTTTTTGGTCATTTTTGACTGAAAAACAGATTAATTTTACTTTCCGCATGTCAGTATTTGAATACATATTTATAATGTACAGTCAGCATCAAATAGATAGGAGCAGCGAAAGTGGCCAAATATATTGCAACACATCTTTATTACTATAGGAATAAGGATGTGTTGCAATATATTTGGCCATTTTGGCTGCTCCTATCTATTTTACACTGATTACAGTATATTATATGCTTTATAAGGGTGATAGCACGAGCGTTTCAACCGCCGTCAGTCCCTTGATCGCATTAATGTCGAAATTTCTGTAGCTTTGGATGCCATTTTCAGTTATTTTATAGAGTGCCCTGACTTCTACAATATGCTTGTCAACATAATTGTAGTTGGGAAGAATATGAAAAAATGATATTCATACCTGTATTTAAAGAAGCAGCAGTTGTATCAATTTGTGTAACTAATTTATTTTCCACCTCATTTTTTTGGTATGTAGACAATTGTTTAGGTTTGTCAGTAACAGCCTGAAATTAAATATGCCTTTTTATTATTGTATAAAAAGGAGTGTAACATTGTACATTAAAACTATTATTATATGGCAAGAAAGGTTTTTCTTGACTGTACAAATTACCTTAAGAACCTCTTCTAAAGCCCTGCGGTTGGTTTTCACGGTGCAATAGAAATTATATGCCGAGCTCAACTTGATAACGCAGCGTGAACACATCTGCTCTGGATACCCGTCATTTTTGACAACCTGGAAAACCATAGAACACTGTAAACTTATTTTGTGATTAAACAAGAAGAACAAGTCATCATTAAATGTGGCAAAATAACATGAAATCGATCAAAAACATTAAACATAATTGAGACCCCTATCAATCCATCCTAGTTAAATTAAAGAAAAAACAAACTTTAAATTTGATGTAGGTAATAAAAGAGATTGTATTAAAACATACAAGGCTTGTATGAAAATTTGTCACAGGTTCGTGCCTAAGCAAACAAGGGGTTAACACAGTTAAAGTAACTTGTATTTACCGGCAAACCCGTCAACTGCGCCAGCATGGTGTCGAGACAGGTTCCAAATATCGAGTTCATGGGCCCCAGCGTCAATAGACAGCAACGACAGCATTTGGGGAAGTCTTCCGGTCGTACCATTTCTGAAGATAACGAGGTTATATTTGTCATTGAAAATAAATCTTTTTTTTTATTTAGAATTTAAATTGATAACGTGTTATCTGCTGCTTAATGATCTCTAAAACAATGACTTTCAAGACGAAAGTTCAGTAATTTTCTTGTTTGTTAGCCATTTAACGAGATCTACAAGCTATTATTTGACTCTTTACCTTGTAGTTACGTTATTTAATTTTATGGTACGAGGCTCTGAGTATGTTTAGTTCAGAAACAATTGTTTTCATTTTCAAACATGTTTGACACATAAATGGTTGACCACCTGACGTCACTGTGACAGTCGAAACATATTTTTTTTAAGGCGGTGTGTGATCTGGACCCCAGGCTTTTAAGCCGTTGTCAAAGTACTTGTTTATTGATTACCTCGGGGACTGACCACCACTACAATAGGTACCTCCTTTTTAGGAAAAATATTAAAAAAGGAACCTTCAATATCTGTTTGTATCATTATTTCTGACAGGAAAGTAAATTCAGCATATTATAGGTACCTGATTACGTAACACAAATTATCATCCATCGTCATCAAAATCGTCTATTTTCCAACTACAGCCCAAGTTAATTAAGGTTGTTAGGGATAAGTTCGCCGTTGTACTCGTAAGTTTGATTGTCAAAATGCATCTAGAAATAAGAACTGAAAAATTGCTTGAATGCTTCGGAAAAAGATCTCAATAAAATAAATTTAATTTCAAACGTCCTTCCTAAAGACAATGTCCTTCCAAGCATCATGTGCCTGGCCAGTACGAAAAATTAGCAGAGGCATTACTCTGAACTTCGAAATTCGAACTTCGGATCGCCCCGTCACTTTATTGCGAATTAGCTACGCGTCGAGAGCAAAAGGGATAGCAATAGACGAAGTTCGAATTTCGAAGTTCAGAGTAATACCCCTGCTCATAATTCAAAAACCGCAAGAATTAAGTCAGAGTATCGTGTGTGCGAGAGTGGTGTTTACTGGCAATAAATTGTTAATGGCCATGGGCAGCGCTCGGTCGCCATATTTCGTGAAATTGCTACTACGACCGCAGTGCATCGCTGCAATATGGTATTTTAGGTATTCCCTTACTCAGCAAAGACGAATTCGCTCAATCAATCAAACTTGATCTTTGTAGACTCGGTTCGATCAACCGAAATCGCCTCATATTGCACCAAATGGCGTCTATTTACATCGATCATAACTGTGAACTTTATAGGATGGGTGCAAAAGTGGCTATGAAGTCAAGTCCATGACGTACCAGCTAAACTTGGTCCGGGTAAAACAACATAATGCACGTGCCTCCTTTGGCCACGTAAGTTGGGCTAAGTTGCAAGCACAACGTTAGCAGTAAAGTTATCAAGTTAACTTACGCTGGAATATTATCTGAGTTAGTAACTGTGAGTGAAGAGTCACTAAGCTTGAATAAATTACAAGCAATATTAATATATGGGGAATTAAATGTACTTAGTTAAATATGTTGAGCTAAGCTACCTTGATTTATCCTACTAACAGTAGTTACTATAAATGTAAAAGATTGTGAGGTTGAATGTTTAAATATTTGTCTATAAATCCCACATAAACAGTGAACAGACTTTGGATTGTCAACCTTTCTTCTGATCGTATATTCTCAATAAAAATAACTATACAGATTGTCCCATAAGTTGCACCTCACACCGGAGGTAGCCCAGCCTTAGGACGGACCGAACCGTTTTTTTTTTTTGGTCGGTGGAAATGCGTTACGCATCATCCCCACACCGAACCAGCCTAACATGACCTCAGTAAAAGTCGTATGGTTTTGCGTTTTGAAGCCGTGCGAATTTTATTGAGGTCATGTTAGGCTGGTTCGTTCCGTCTTAGGCTGGTCTACCTCCGGTGTCACTGTGACGTGCGATTTATGGGACACCCCCTGTATAACTATTCTATTAGTATTATTACGCACGCTAACATGCGTAATCAGCAATAAACGAAAGGTAATAAAAAATATAAACAACAATGTCAAAGTCAAATGAAAATTATTCGTTGATTATTAAGTACTTGTTTTGGTTTACATGCTAACTAGCTACCTGCCCTCACTTCGCTCCGGGTTGCTATATGTCGTAGAGTATGGGTTACACTGTAATATGTTACGTATTGGTGCGATAGGTACTACCTACACTAATGTCGGAACTATAACTTATTGCAAAATCATTTTGTGTTTCGAAACCTTTCTTCATCCCACCAGTCATTATTAAAGATTTGTATGGTTCTCATATACGCTCAGTTACACTTACACCTTTCAAACTAAACGCACAGAGTTCAATATCGGTAAAACTATGCGAATTAGACACTGAAGATCATTATCTCTGTAATGCGTTTAAAACTGACTGTTACATCCTTGTCGCTATAATTTTATGGTATATTTTTCAATGAACTGTCAGCATTCCTAATTTTTAAGAAGTACGATTGAGAGTGAAAGCTTGAATCTCCGGCACTACGTCGCGCGCAACGGGACTTGACACACAACATGGTGAGTTCCAAATTTGAAATTTATGTTTTTTTAACCGGCCAGCCTCAATATTTTTTAATTTATTTGAGAATTTTATGTCCAATTTTTTAATAACTAGAGATAGCTAGGTAGACAAGTTGTAGAAATCTGAAAAAAGAATATGTTATATAATTATATTAATTATATATATAGCCATTGAACACTTACATCAAATTCTATATATTTTTTTTATTTAGACGATCCTTAACTTTCGAAAAAAGTGCTTGTGCTGCTCTACCAAAAGAAGAGAAAGAGTTAAAAGGTCATATTTGGAACGATTTTTTTTTCTTTCAGTTTTTTTGTTCAAATATATTCAAATATAAATTATATTACAGAGAATTAGCTGTGTAAGTAAAGCAAGCAAATGAGTAGTTAAAATCGATTTTATTTTGATTACTCTAGTGATGTAAGACGTAAACAAAACATTTAATTTTTGTAATTTTTTCCAAGCCAAGGCACTACCAAATACCTAGGCATTTATCCAACGCGCTGTTTGAACGTAAAGGTACTGAATTGTATTTATTAATATTGAAAAACAATTTATGTTCTATGAATTTTAACGATATTTTTGTAAGTTAAATAATAAGCATTACTTTTATTAATTTCATAATTTTAATATATGTATATTCAAGGCAATGATGAAACTTTCGAGATTTTTGACTGAATTTCTTATTATGCAAACTCTGGTTTCGGACATGTTGTTTTTTTAAACGACAATTCGAATTCAAAAGTCGAAGATACGGATAGTAGGTAGGTAATTTCTGCACGCGTGTACCAAACACCCTGTATGTTTCTTAAGGTATGAGACAACAACATACTAGCTAGCCGCCCTCAATTATATTAATACCTACAAGATGCTGAAAATTATTAATATTAATTATTATTATTATCAATTATTGAGTACCTTATTATACATTATAGGTATACTGGGTGAATTTGTATAAGTATACAGGAATCAATGTTTCTTACACAGTGATCGATGGCAATTACATTTCCATCGGAGGTACATAAAATAAACATGATTTTTATAAACCTTTTATTTTAATTTAGGATTTAATTTAAACCGAAATTATTGTCACCCTACGCCTGGTTAATCTAAGAGGTTAGTTTAGCAATAAGACCTCTTTAAAACAACTGTTTTCTAAAATAAACATGCACAGCCTTATTACAATTTCTTACGCTATGCCAACTTGTCAAATGTAACCTGACGTATGCACCTCAAGTGTAGGGTGACCATGGGGTTAGTTAGTATTATTTATTAACTTTTTATTATTAATTAAATAATTCAGTTACAAAGTAATTACTATAACACACGCATAGTTACTTAGTTTTGTCCAGAGAGTAAGAAAAATTGGTTCGTGTATACTATTACAAATTTACCCTGTATATTTGATGGCGACTGTATCTTTACATACTTATCTGTGTAGAATTTAACACATTCTTTCAATCTTACCCAATTTTGTGTAACACGGTAGTTTAAAGTGGGAAAGTGCCTAAAAAGTGCCTTAATTGTACTTTTTTTATCGAGTTAGCTATTATAACTTCCTTTAATGGCAGTACGCACCTTAACATTACGCAGCTTACTTCAACCGCGGCCGAACAAAGAGAAAATACTAAATTACGTAACGAGAGAAGACCTTTCGACGAATGAGACGGCGACAGGTTTCGTTTGGGCAAATATTTACTGCGACACGATTATGCGCAGGCGCAAAAGTATCTATTGAAGTACCTATTACATTATCATATTTGCGAAATGCTTTTGGATAATTAGCGTTGTGATATTTACGGCCGCACTCAGAGACTGACGTCAATCATCAATGATCGTCAATTAACTTTTAAGTTTCATTAAAGTTGCTGCTGTCGCATACTTTGCTATAGAATAAGACGCAGCAACTTTAATGAAACTTAAAATTTAATTGACGATAATTGATTGTGTACTACGTGTCAGTTATTAATGAGCTATTTCAGAACTTTTATTTGTTTCATATGCGAGCGCAAACTATAAGTAGTTTAAATATTTTCAGTAGGACGTAAAAACTTCAAATCTATAACCCCTCATTTTTGACATGTTTTATGGGTGACTTTGGTATTGCTTTATAAACACAGGGATAATCAAACTAAACCTTATTTAAGAATTGAGATTTTAAGCTACGTAACTTTTTTTTTCTCCTGAGCCATCTTTCGTAGTTCACCCCTAATTTGCTTTAAATTACTCCAAATCAGGAGTCGCCAATACTATAATTTTCATATTTTATTATGCGAGTATAGTATATACAGGAGATATATTTTCGAAATTGATCAAGGTAACCACATACTAGGTAGATATTGTTTTGAACGAGTAACATTTTTGCTACTTTTTGGAAAATCGTAGACAAATACATAAATTAAAGTAAGTTTTCAAACTTTAGAGAACTTGTGTTTGTAACTTTTTTAAATTTTTCACCGCTTACAAGGAATTAACTTTGTTCAGTAGGTGCGACACAATTTAAAGGGCCGGATAGTAAGTGGCATATGGGCAAGAATTTACACCGGAAAATTGAATAATTCCCAACGGGATAACAAGTTTTACACTGGCAGCTAGTACTTGGCTGAAAGTCGGTCGACACTATGTATGTATATTCGTGAACTCAATACTGTCCCATCCAATAATAAATAGCTATAAATTTTACTACATTTAAGCTTTAACATCGTCATGTGTAAATTCGAACTCCCACGTACCACACGAAATTTCCACAGGCGTTAAAGCGACAAAGAACTAAAGTTTACTTATGATGCTGATTGTACCAATATACCCTCAAGACCAAAAAACACAATTCTTTCGTACGTATGACGTCACTTCTGATAATTCCAGGGAGCCAATCAGAGCGAGGTGTCCAGCAACGCCAGCGCCACCAAGGCCGACCTGGTGACGCGCATCAAGGCGCGGGTGGAGGCCGCAGACAAGAACCAGGCCAAGGCCCTCGGCGGGGTGTTCCTCTTCAACGTCATCAAGGGAACTAATGTGTACAGCTGGAGTAAGTATTCTTAAGAGCTATATGGCCTTCCTCATCATGACAGCCACACTAGCACGCAGCACACTCATGGCCCCACGCTAGCTGACCTGAGTTCAGCGGATTTCCGCTTCAGCATCATCAAAAGCTTATAGGGAGGCCGATGTCTAGCAGTGGACATCTTTCGGCTGAAATGATGATGATCATCATCAAAATAATACATTTTAAGTAAGTATTCGTGAAGCTTCATCATCATCATTATCAGGTCGTCTTATATAGATGGGCCCTTTAGGATACACTTCGAACCTTTAGGGTCTTTTGTTCAATTACCCTCTTACACACAACTGTTGGAATGTGCAGGTTTCCTCACGATATTTCCCCTTCCCCGAGAGCATCGGGTAAGTACTCATGGCGACCATTTTGGAACTCGGTACCTCACGATTACGAGTCGACAGCCTAAGCCACTAAGCCAACGATGCTCTTGAAATTTATAACCATCACGTCAGATGCAGTAGATTCCTATGAGGCGTGAGCATTATCGAATTGTGGGTCCACTTTCCAGGCGGCTGCCCATAGTGTCCGTACAATTCGCATTTCAGGGGTGTGATTCTATTAATCGTTAGCCCAGGAGCGATACGATTTCGCCGAGATTAGGTCAATTGGTGTAGCATTATCTCCCTGACATTTATGTATTCTTCCAGCACTGGACCTGAACAACGTGACAGTGTACGAAGGGGAGCCGGAGGACGACCCCGACTCTACCTTCACGCTGACGGAGTCGAACTTCAAGCAGCTGGTGTACGGGCGCGAGGACCCGCGCGTTATCGTGAAGTCGGGCCGCTGCTCCGTCACCGGCGACGTCATGAGGGCCATGAAGCTGGAGCCCTACATCAAACTAGAATAGAAGAAGAATCTTCAGAAGTGTTTTCAATCCAGGAAGACACGCCCCACCACTTAATTTTACTTTGAGTATACGTAAAATTAAGAAACCTGAGCCACCTGTTACGCTTTGTTATTGGTGACAACTGGGTTTCTTTGTTTCTAGGGGTAACTACTGGGAATAAAAATTCCCAGCTGTTACGACCACTAAAACAAATTGTTGGTAACACTTAGGAAAAAAAATCCCAGTTGTTACCAGTGGTAACAGATGAGAAAATCCCAGAATCCTATGATCGCCCCGGGATTCAAGCTAGCCATCCAAATCGGTTGTGCGGTTCGGCCAAACGTGAATAGAAGAATGAGTTACATTCGTTTTATTCAAATGCGTAGACCTCATTTCTATCAGCCTAGTAACAAAGGGTATACAGGGTAACACAGCCTATTAGTCCGCTGACAGTGCCAAGTCAGGCGGCCTGCTGGCTAAAATCTATGAAGAAAATGTATGAAACCTTAAGTGAAACTGATAGTTTTCTAATACGATATATCCGGCCGGCGGACTGTCTGTGTCAGTCTGTGTTACCCTTATACCCCTTCTACACGATCGGGCGGTTGGGCCAACCGAGAGGGACGCAGCTATCTGAAAGAACAAGACGTATATATTACTATCTCATTCTGACAGATCGCTGCGTCCCTCTCGGTTGGCCCAACCGCGCGATCGTGTGGAAGTGGTTTTTATGCAGTGCTTCGAAAGTCTTCCGTGTGTGTGGTGATTATGCGAGGTGTAATTATAGTTATTAGCTACACGCGTTCTTGATAGAGTAAGATCGTCATCTTTGTGTTGTTACAATTTTGCCCCTTTTTTAACACGTGACCCTATTTTAAGTTAGTTATAGTAATTTAATAAATGTATTGTTAATTTATTATTACTTTCATTTACCCAATACGCCATGTTGTTTTATTGCGATACGCCATCTTTTTACCCACTGCGCAAAGCAAAAAGAAGGGCATGTGGTTAACAGTCTATGTACTTATGTTTGTATAGGTAGGGTAAACTCACCGAATTCCGTGACTCGCTCAATTCCATGGTAGCAGTTCTATAATCCGCCAATAGAACCCTCTATTAGCAGGGTTCTATTGGCAGGGATATATATTCTATATATCTAGGAACTGAAATACGACCTTAGACTTTTAAATAGGCTAAGGCAAACAAATGAAGGGTGTATTCGACAGATTCGACCTGTAGTGTTCTATAGCGGATTATAGAACTGCTACCACGGAATTGAGCGAGTCACGGAATTCGATGAGTTTACTATACCTTTCTAAAGTATGTATGTGACCGAAAATCGGTTGTCCCACTCTAGCTCCTGAACTAATGGACCGATTTAAATAAATGGGGTGTCATATGATTCGTCAAAAGCGTGCGAGTGTCATAGGCTGTATAAACATTATAAGGGTGCGTCATACTAGTCGCCAGTGGGGTTTTAGTTTCTGAGGTTAGGTTAGGTTATTAAAATGTACGGTCAATCACAAACCATTTTGAGGAGTAGGCTTACTGACACACGTGGATACAATTGACTGATTTTTAAAATATAGTAATACGTTTGATTAGTTACACTGGTCTACTGATAAAGCAGGGGAACTTTTTAGTTATATGTTTTTAAAAGAGATGGTGGCGTGACGCCATCATGAATGGGCATAAACGCCTGTTTTACGGAATTGCCCCGCACACGGAACCCCTATGCACCCTAATTATAAGTTTGACGTGACAATGAGGTATGTCTGTGGCTAGGTAACTCGTAAACAGATAGAAATATTTCAATGCGGTTTCTTGAATTAAAAGCAAGCCAAATGCGGACCACACGGATGATAGTTGAAAGAGATGTTTGCTATACGTGTCGTCTAAAAATATCAAAGTTTAAACCTTGTTTACAAAGATAAATACGGATGAACTCGATATAGAAATGTTTAGGGTCTTTCGCCTATTTTGTTTGTTGACAGTGTCAGGGTCTAAGGTAACTGACCGCGGTACCGTAATCGCAGACCAGTTTGCGCCCGCGCGG
The DNA here is from genome assembly GCA_963241965.1 of Tortrix viridana. Taxonomy (NCBI): domain Eukaryota; kingdom Metazoa; phylum Arthropoda; class Insecta; order Lepidoptera; family Tortricidae; genus Tortrix; species Tortrix viridana. Next base: position 1,954,832 of record OY725189.1, on the reverse strand, counting down.
CCTCGATCCAGCCTGCGCGGGAGTGCGGACGCTAAGGAGCCAAGTCACTATAAACATGCCAGCGGCTCTAGTCATTTACTTTATTTGGACGTCTTATCACTTTGCCTACCCTCGTGCACTTTCCTCTTTCATTGGTAAAGTTAACTGGAAGAGATCACTTCAATTAAGGGTCAGGGCCGTGACTTTGAGCAGCGGCGCGGCGGCGGCGAGCGAATTCTCTCTTCATTCTCTCTTTCTTCATTAATGACGATGTATGACGACGCGGTTAGCCTAGTTGGTAGTGACCCTGCCTACGAAGCTAGCGTTCCCGGGTTCTAATCCCGGTATGGGCAAATACCTATTTGTGTGATGAGCGCGAGTATTTGTTACTGAGTCATGGACGTTTTCTATATATTTTAGTATGTATTTATATAAGTATGTATATCGTTGCCTGGTATCCATAGTACAAGCCTAGAGCTTAGTTTGGGACTATGTCAATTTGTCCTTCTGAACATTGTATTAATTATAACATTAAACTTCGATCGCCAACCCGCCTGTCGAGCGTGGCGATTATGGCAATTGCTCCCCAGTTTGGGGAAAGCCTTTGGCCAGCAGGAGATGTCTTGCGGCTGATGATGATGTCCCTGATATTTAATGAGGAAAAAAATCACCTCACACCTGGGTTGCGCCAGAAACAGTTCCAACGACATTCTGAAAATGCTTGCTGGTAGATACAAGTAGGACTGCCCTATCGTCATACACCGGGTTGCACAAGTCATAACTGGTGTCAGGTACAAATAAATAGTCCTGTGGGCTTAGCATGCATGCACGAGATAAAATTTGACAGGTGCTAGGGAAATTAATACATCTATGATATTCCATATTCTAGCGTAAGACTTAACGCATAAGTTTAAAATAAAAGTGTCGTCCAGACTTTTATTACTGAGTGATTTAATCCGGTAATATTTAATCCGGTATTGATAGAGTAATGAAAATGAAATAAATCGTTCAAATCTATTAAGAACCTGTGCACACCTAGCGTTTTTGACCGGGGGTCCTAGGGCTAAAAACGTTAGTGTGCACGCACAGGCTCTAAGCTAAGCATGATACTTAATAACTCTAGCAACTTTTTATTTGTGCTGTCACTTTATTCTTGTGATGCATGTTAGGCTTGCTGGCGAACTATACTGAGGCGTGTCTGGACACATAGGTACGTTTGTTGCCTTGTGTTCTCTATACCTTTGTATTTTACCTAGTGTTGTGTTGTATAATGAAATCGCTATTAGCCTATTTAAAGTACTATGTAATCCACAAATTATATGGGCAATAGTTAAAATAAATGATTCTGTTATACTCGTATTGCCCACCGGTCGAGATGTTACACGCAATTGACGCAATGTATTGGAAAATTCGCTTGCCGCTCAGTCGTGCGACGTCACGGCTCGTGATTACTCTTAGTGATACGGGCTGGTTTATTAAAAAACTTGGCCAGTTTTTAGCGTTGATTTTCCGCTAAAGCCTAGTTTAATATTCAGACGACTTGTTGCTCGAGGACGCCTTGCTTGGCAATAAGCATTGGATAAATGCATCGGCAGTCAAACGAGCTAGATATACCTACTTAATAAGTACAAGTTTGTGACATTTTTTTTTGTCATCACTTTACTTTTTAAATTAAGACCAACGGATCAAAAGTACAGCGTAAATGATATTCTTATTTAATAAATAAAATATAAATAAATATATATGCAAACATGCTGGGGACTTAGATGGAACGCCTATATACTATACTACTCATAATTAAAAAAAAAAAAACAATGTACCTACAGTCACTAGCAATATTGTATTATCCACCATTGGGTTCAAGAATATCTGACACGCTCTTATTTCTATATCAATAGGATAGAAACGTGTTGTCACATATAGTTGCGCTTGCGCCTAATGTTGAATAAAATACTATTTACCCCGTATTATGGACGTCTATATCGAGGTGGGTAAATATGGATAAAGCCTCCGTCTCTCTCGCACTTACATACTGGTCTGAGAGAGACAGATGTTTTATCCACGTTTATCCACATCGATAAACACGATCATAATAGGCCTAGATGACAATTTTCAACTCTATTTCGATACTGTTAAGGTCGAAAAGTGATGAACCTTTTTTTACAACGACTATCTCGTACCTATGCAATTAACCGCTTATTATTCATTTTCAAACTTATAAACACTATTTTACTTTACAAAGTTAACTGTAGGCACGATATGCGAGGATGTTAACATAAATTAAAAACTACTGGATAATTAGTAACAGAAGAGTTCTTAATATATATTTATGTGTTTCTTGTTTTTAATTTAATGGTCATAATTAGGAATGTAATTGTTTTGCTCAACGTATGGGCTGAACGTATCGGAGGAAATGCAGCCCGCATCGTTGGTAGCATGCCACGAGGGCACTTTTCAGACATGAAATAGTAACATGTTCCTTGAACCTTATTTGTGTAAAATATTATATTTGTTTGTAATAACAAATCACTTTATTTTTAACCGACTTCAAAAAAGGAGGAGGTTCTCAATTCGTCTGTATGTTGTTTTTTTTTTTTGTATGTTTGTTACGCGATTACTCCGTCAATTGTGGACCGATTTTTTAAATTCTTTTTTTGTTTGAAAGGGTATACTCCCGAGGTGGTCCCATTGTCACGAAATAAGAATATGATGATGGGATCCATGAGGAATCGAGGGAACTCCTCGAAAGTTATAGGCACACATACAGCGATCTTGGTATTACCTGCAAGACCTTAAGAAATTGCATTACAATGGCACCTCTTGGTGAAGAGGAACTGATGATGAAGACCAGAGATGACCACCGGAACTCCTTAGTCGTAAGTAATTGAGCCAGCAATGAGATTTCTTTATTAAGATCATGAAGCTACTCTTATACTGATTATAATGCATGTGGTGAAGTGCAACTGATGGTGAAGTACCAGGAGAACTCCTCAATGATTAACAGCCCGCATCTTGGACAGCGACATTTTGTTAAGGATGATGAGAAATTTGTATTAGGGTATTGTTTCTTAATGTGATATTTATGTGCTTAATCACATAGGTACTTAATAATATTAGGTGCATCACTAAAAAGCGAAAAAATAAAAAAAATTAACAAAAAATAAAACCGTCTTCAAAAACCCACTAAAAAGGATTAAATAAAGACCGGGCTCCTAAGAGTCCTAGGAATCGCCTATTTAGTGCCTAATAGGTACATGAAATATATCGAAGTCGGTGGCAAGAATCATTGCTATCGCTATTGTGTATCTACTTGACGCCGGCATCGATATATTTCATGTACCTATTAGGCACTAAATAGGCAATTCCTAGGACTCTTAGGAGCCCGGTCTTTATTTAATCCTTTTTAGTGGGTTTTAGAAGACGGTTTTATTTTTTGTTAAAATTTTTTTTTTCTTTTCAAGGGTCACTATCAAATAGCGATCAGGCATAATCAAAATACTTTAACAATATCTCAGGGGTTATTTTATTAAACTATTCGCCTCCTAATTCGTCAATGAATAATTCCGTGGATGGCGTGAATAAGTTGATAACTCGTCAAAAAAGCAAGAAGTAATTTAAACCTTAAGTAAACTGTTCTAAATATAAGTAAAGTTTATATCTCGACTTATCAACTTATTCACGCCATCCTTGGAATTAACCGTCTTAAATTGCCCCGCGCCCCTGTAGTCTTGTAAGGCAGAATTAGGTAATTGGGCCATTCTCTTTTCAATGCCTAAAATAGACTTGAAAATTTTAGACCCATTTTAAAAATTTGCAGATATCATGAGATAATTTTACAGCAGTCCCACCTTAATTCTCAACCAAGTCTCACTTTTTATTATAAATTTACCCACTATTTTTGTTCTTTTTGTATATAAAACATGAATTTGCTGCAAAAATTACCACTGCGTTACCAGTCCCCACGTCTCCCCTTGCAAATGACCACTGCGTTACCGTAATAGTCTTTTTTTTTACTCAGCCCCACACAATTGTGTGCATTTCTAAGATTATCTTAGTTTTGTTGAAAATTATTACTTTAAATAGACGTTCGCAGTAATTGACGTCAAAGATTACGGTACTTTCTTACATATTTTGTTACGAAATGCGATAGAAAATTTCATGCATATTCCCTATTTAATAAACTGAATAAGGATTTGTACATACTGACACTTTGAGCATTAAAAAAAAAAAAGGAAACACAGACCTTATAAGTAGCTGAACATTTTAGTACCTTGTCCTATGACAAGTTACGTACGTTACTATTAACGTATTAAAGTGAGAACGGTTTGAATCTAGTATATCAATAGCTGCGATAAGGTACTAAAGTGTACAGACAGGCTTCTAATGTCGACAGGACATAATAATATACACAAGTATAATGTTTACTTTTAACTTAAAATTTACAAAATGGATTATTAAAAAAAAATTCAAAGTAATAACTGTAATTTTTGACATATCTTGAGACGGGCCACCCAAGATAAGTTTATTAATACAACCCTTACGGCCGCACTCAGTCAGAGACGTCAATTAACTTTAAGTTTCATTAAAGTAGCTGCTGTCACCTTCTTTGCTATAGCAATAGCACGCAGCAACTTTAATGAAACTTAAAAATTAATTGACGTCTCTGAGTGCGGCAGTTAGTCCTTAGGGGTATGGCAACGCATCAGAATTCTGCAGTCTTGACATTTCAAATATCTACTGGCCTCAGCCCACTTATCATGGCTTAATTGTGTGCTAGTTTGCCATTTCCATCGTTTAAAAAACATTCCGAAGTGTTCTCATATTTGCCAAGCTATAAACACCCTTATTATTTATAATTTTAGCTAGTATAGGGTAAACTGAAGTAAATAACGTTATATAATAACTGGTCGGGCTGATCGCAGGCCTTAATGGGAGAGTTTAAGGACATGACTCTATTACTGGATGTCTACTAACCAGTATGCACTAAGTATACGTATGAACACAAGTGTTGCAGTTTTCAACATTAAATTTTGTTTAAAAGAGGGCCCGTTTCACTATCGACAAGTAAATTTATCTGCCAGTTAAATTTAGCCTTCTCCGTGTTTATTTTCAAGTGTAAGAAAGGGAAAGGGCTAAATTTATCTGACAGATATGCTTTACTTGACGATTGTGAAACAGGCAGTGAATAGAATAAACCAAGTTAACCAAGTAATGGGTAATTAAATATGTTTTAAATGAAGTATTAACAGTATTTAACAGTACAGTATAGTTGTCAGTATAGTCTTTCAAAATCCGTTTCGAAGAAGTACTACCAGACCTACATTTAATATTTTCATGTAACTATTTTTTTTTTTTTGCAAGTTATTCGTATGTTCGATTTAGACAGTTGAGTATTTCCATCCTTGTAGATAAGACAAAAAACATGTTTTCTCAAACATGCTCAGAAAGGATGGCATTTCTTTTGAAAAACGAAGACGCGAAGGGCCTCATTTTCTTCCTAGGAGTAAAATAAATGTATGAAAACCCATTTTTGTCCGCTGCGATATTTTTTTTAAAGTGCTGTCCAATGCATACAGAATAGAAAGGACCAAGAAATAAATCTCATACAGCCAAGGCAACTGCTCGTTTTCGTAGCACAGTGCGTGTGTTTTCTTCTTTTTAATTTTCTGTAAAATTGTCTATGGTTAGAAAAAAAAATTAAAAACAAAACTTATTGAAATTTAAACGTAGAACTTACTGTTGTTGTGTAAAAACTACAAACATCAAGTCCTCGGCACTTCACGGTATTAAATTTGAATTCTATTGCTGTCAATATTATGTCAAATTCTACAAGTGTGAAATGGTTGAATTGGATCCTTTTCCCTAAGTTACGTCCATTTGTCTACAGACAACAGACAAACATAAATGTTCCTGGAAATCACATAACAATTTCGTTTACAAATTGTCCTAATATGACTAACATCACTTTTAATATTAATTTTACTTTTTACAAATATATTTGTATCATTTCCTCACATGTTTGAGAAAAGCATTATATATGCCTCGGCGGAAACGGGGGGATTGCCTGACTCGTATTTTAGCAGGCCTCGCTATTGCTCGGCCTGCTAACCACCTCGTCAGGCAGTCCCTTACTTTCCGCGCCTAGGCAATAATGTACTATTAATACAAAATCAATGTGTTGAGTTCCTTTATTTAAAAAAAAAAACCGGGCAAGTGCGAGACGCACTCGCGCATTGAGGGTTTATTATTATATTATTATTATAATATTGCGTAGTTTTTAGTATTTTTTGTTATTTTATAAGGTTTGTTCTATAATCATACCGAATTTTACGCTTGTATGTTTTACCGTTTTTACGATACAACAAATGTATGGGGACCCGTTTATTATTTCACTTTTTTTATTATTATTATTTGTTAGTAAATCCGCCGTAATAACACATATTCTGAAAACAAAATCAACCCGCTATCTATTACGCTTCAAAAGATACAGCTCTTTATAGTTAGGACAGACAGACAGACAGACAGACGGACGGACAGCGTATATAGGCAAGGCATATTAATAGGGTCCCGTTGGGCGCCCTTCGGGTACGGAATCCTAAAAAGGAAAAATATGTCATAAAAAATAGATGTTATTATTTTTAGATTGCAACTTAATAAGTGCTAACGTAAGACACCAACAGAAAAATACCTTAAAACTTTGTCATTAACTTTCAGCGATTATTTTTGTTACATTATTAATAGTATAATAGTACATACCTATACGTAATAACTGCTATAGTTTGACAAAGTGTTGTGATTATAGTTATGTAACAGAATGTAGATGTTTAATTAAAAATCAGTAGCACTTGTGGGCGCGACGTCACCGGTAATTCCACTCAACGGTCCGCGGGTTATTTTCATTATATCGAACACTCGTACGAGACGCGCCCGCAGTTCGCGACATTGGCACATACAGACAAACAGTTACGGTGACAATGTACAAGCAGTGCGCCGTTCTCGTTGCTTTAATAGCTGTTGGATATGGTATGGTTTTTATTTATTTTTAGTTATTAAAAATACGGCAACATATGTTTTTTTAATTGAATCAAGTTGCAAATTTTGGTTTTTAAGTCGATCAGGTAACTTTGCATGAACTAATATCCCAGTGTGTCCCATTTTTTACATATTTAAAAATCCCAAACATTTTTACGTGACAATAAAAATTAAAATTGCAAGTGTCTTATTCGATTTTATATTTTAAATAGCCAATATTAAGTAGATACTTCATGTAAAAACATAACACAAATTATTCACGCTTGTAATCAATTCGGTGATGGGAAACATTAAACATTGTTAGGAAACCTGCACGCATCGTAGATCGCAACCTGCGCAGCCGCTTAGGCACTATGAGCCAGTTTGATCTCGTTAGTACTAGTTCTGGGTCCATGTTTGAGACGTTGTATGGTGGCGGTTATGTTTTTTTCAAAACGAGCTCCTTATTGAGTGCAGTATTAAAGTATGTTAATGTTACTTAGATAAAATACTACAATTAGGGCCTGTTTTACAATCAACAAGTAAATATCTGCCAGTTAAAGTTAGTTCTCTACATTCAAGTGTAAGAATCATTCAGATAAGTATGCTTCACTTGACGATTGTGAAATGGATTTAGGGGTGGGCAACCGGGGCTATAGCCCTGAGGCCTTCACAAGTGAGGGGCCTCCACAATGGGACTATCTAAAAAAAACGAAGAAAAATCGTTTAATCTATTTTGAAGATTTAGGGGCCTATACTCCTCCGTTGCCCCAGGGTCTCCAGACCTCTAAATCCGGTCCTGGTTTGAGTTCTTTATTATTGGTTGATTTCGATTGGTTTGGTTCAATTTGGTAAAATAAACTTATTTAACTTATTATTGATTTTAATGCCTTATTAATTTAATTAATTTATTATTATTTCAGTTACGTCGGTTTTGTATATTTATTTACAGACGGTACTCGGTATAAAATCTGATTTTTATTATTATTATTTCATTTAGTTAAATTTTCAGTTTTTAATTATTCGAACATTTTATGCGTACGTATCGAGTGGTATTGTTACGGAGGTCATAGTCATAAGATTTTCATGCCTTTATAACCGACTTCAAAAACAGAGATATAGTTCTCAATGTATCATTAAGTTTTTTTTTTATAAATTTAATTTATAGAACCCAACCGATGTTTTTCTATAAAAATATTATTTCTAATATACTTAGTCATAAATATCTGTGTAATGGTAAAATCCAAGAAAGCTAATGCAACACGTCGTAATCAAATTTTTCAATGTCGTTTTTTTTGTGCGACTATATTTTATGTATTTTAGTGTGTGTTATCTATTGTATATATTTTATATGTATGAATAGGTGCCCAGGACCAGTCAAATTATGAGATAAGCCGCAACAAACTCGGCTCTGAGAGGGGTGAGTCTCATCACCGGTGATGGAATTCATCATCATTATCATCACATCAGCCAGATCGAAGACAGACGTAAATTTTTGTCCTTAACTAGGTATGTACACTTAAAACCGCCCTAATGCAACAAAGTTCTACAATGACAACATTAGAACTTTATCGCATTACGGCGGTTTTCAAAACAGTATACATACCTAGTTAAGGAGTAAAATTAACAACGGTAATTTTTCCATTAGGTACTTATGTCACGAAAATTAGTCATACATTTATACCGCCCTCGTACGCCAATAGTCGGTCTCTCTAACTCAATAACCGAAGCAGATTCAATATTTAACCCTTTTCAGTGGGTGCGTGAAGACGATTCTACGGTTGTATGTGTGAACATCGCGAAAGTTCACGATAAAAACGAGTAAACGATAAAACGATATTTTTTAGTTCGATGACACTAAAATCCGAGATGATACGTCCAGTGATTCATATGCCTTCTCAAAGACCGCTACGCCAAATCCTGCCTGTTTCCCATCACCGATAAATCAATACATATCCGGTTTTATAATATTATAATTAAAACACGAATAACGTTTAATCCTCGACTCGCTTACGAACATTCGCGCTCTAACACAGTTTGCTTCTAACGGGATTTAGACGGACTTCATACAGGGTCTTCAGAGGTAGAGTTGTGAACTGACAAAAATTGCAATGACATGTTCCAGGCAGTGGAAGGGACAGAGATATACAAGCTGTTTTTTTATTCAGTGACAAAGTTTTGGGGGTTAAGTCATACTGACCAACTTTCACTATTTTAAATAATTATATTTCCGTGTTAGTTTCCCTAATTTTTGTAACTTGTAAATAAAACTTGAAAAAAAACTCAAAACTTGACAAATGGCGATGCATGCGTGCGGGTCGAGAAGGAAAAAAAAAAAAAAAAAACTTTCACAATGGGACCAACCCCGAAATCGCGAAAAAAATGATTTTATTTTCGCGATTTCGGGGTTGGTAGTATGACTACTGATTTAACCCTCAACATTTTGTCACTGAATATATAACACTGTATTACTCATGTAGCTCTATCCCTTTCACTGACTGGAACTTGGCAAGTTTTAAGAGCTCAGTTCTGACTATTCGACACAGTAGAAGAGTGTAATTCTCTAAAACACATCGTCGGCGAACTGACCGACCAGCCTAACTTGACCGCCCATTACATATAAACTAAGTTGATAACGTTTAGCTAGCACAAATTGATCGCGACTTATTTGTCGCTCAGATATCCCTTTCTAACTGGTCTGCAACAATAGAGACGCACTGAGCGACAAGCGAGAAAATGCAAGATGTAAGCCGTTCAAAACAACCACGTCTGCGACACTCCGCGACCTATACTGATTGTTGTAAATAAATTAAGAAGTAAAATAAATAGGTACCTACAGAAGACGACGGGTAATATATTAAAGCTCCCACCAAAGCCATATCTTGAGCTCCAACTTGAAAAGTTGAAGATCAAGATACTTACAGCTTACCTACACCTGCACCTGTAGTTCAACTGAGAACTCCACTTCGAGGCCATTTTACACGCAAACCTCAGATGCTGGCACTGAACTAAAAATAACTCAGCTAATTTTATGAAATATAATTATTCCGCTTGTCTTAAAGTCTTCGATAAGATAATAAAATTCAAGTAGTTGTATAGCATTTTTTTCTACACCATTAATCATTTTGAAATTTATGTTATCAAATAGACAGATTGTTGTAAGTACCTACTGGTCTACTTGTACCGACGATTTTGGCGATCATGTTTATGTTCATCCACTAATTGTCGTGATCATATCATTTTACATTAATTAATTCTGGTCATCTCATTAATTTCACTCACATTTCACTGCATTAATGTGATCAATGGCTCACCGCTGTTTAGGATTCCGTACCAAAATGGTAAAAAAGAAACCCTTATTAATGAAACTTCGTTGTCTGTCTGTCCGTCCGTCCGTCTGTATGTCACAGCAATTTTTCTCGGCAACTTCAGATGCTATCAACTTGCCCCCAGCTGTTTTAAGTAAAAAAATTGAAATTTTGCAAATAATTGAAAAGGCATCTAGAATTGGGGGTTGAAAAATTAAATGAATTTATATTTTACGGGAAAAATAAAATAAAGTGTTCAAAATTTACAGTTTTAAAAAAATAACTAAACTCAAAATAGACCTTATTGCATACAAATGAAGAAAACGCAAATCTATTGGCTTAAGTACGGAACCCTCGGTGCGCGAGTCCGACTCGCACTTGGTCGGTTTTTTTAATTTTATGATGAACAATGTTTTTCAACATGGCCGAAACGTCGAGGTAAGTAACATAATGTTTTGCGCAATAAAATATAACTATTACAAGTACTTATCATATTGTCATCGCTATTCTTGACCATAATATTATATGTAATATTTTTCGGACAAGACGTAAAAATTACAAAATAAACGATTTACATTACCTACTTATTTAAGAATTCGTATTTCCTAAAGCTATCCTTGAACATAGTAAGTTTCCTTGTCATTCATTCGCTAAACCAGTACAAACGGAATCAACAAAAACTACCGCATTGTCTTAGACGTAAAGTAAAAAATACTAGTTAATTATGACAAACTAACGTATATTTCAAGTAATTAGTCATCTAATTACAATAGCGAGGACAAACCGTAACCATATTTAACTAAAATACGTAGCTAAATAATTGTTTTTTAACGTACAAAAATATGAAGTGTATGAGACAACAGCAACTTTATACCTTAAAACTACTTAAATTAAAAGTCAAAATGCATAGGATATAGAATTCATTGTTCTCAAGCTAAAGCTATCTCACAAGACACACATCAGTAGGTATATTTATCACATCGATATAAGTTATAGAATTGCTTGTTTCACAGGCCACATTTTTCGTAATTTTCGTGTGACTCCTGATATTTTGATGTTCCTCAGATAAGTGAACTTGAATTAATCTGCAGTTTGTTTTGATGTTAATGCAGTTTTAGATCTTAACTATGTTTCATTGTTCGGTAAATTACCCACGCAGTTGTTTTGTTAGGTCAAATAGGTACAAAGCGCGTAATTTTGTGATTTATATGCCCCTTCCGTAATTAAATAAGTTTGGTTGTATCGTCTTAATTTTGTATTAACGATAAATTAAATTCGTTGAAATGAAACTGTAATTTTTTTTTATTATTATTTAGCCTGTGTTAGTGTCCCACTGCTGGGCAAAGGCCTCCCCTCTTTTCCGCCATAAGTATAACTGTCATAAGTAGGGATAAATAATTATATAGCCTGACCAGAAAAACAAAAAAGATATCTCAAAAATCTAGTTTCAAGTTTAAAAGATACTTCATAATAAATTCTTTCTGCTACATGGCGAGGTTTTTTTTAAATCCGGTACACAGAGGTGTTCATATTTTTGTCTGAAATACATATAATACGATGAGGGCTATCGCGTGTGAATTCGCCGCTAGAGGCGCTAGTGTAGCGTGAGTCCGAAACGTCAAATTTCACTGTTTGTGGGTGGGCTTCGCGGGTTTGTTTCTAATTAGAATAATGTTGTGAATATTTTGCAATGCCTGAGATTAGTTATGGCAAATATGAGTAACGGGTCAATGAATGTCAGTGGTTTAAAAGCGGAGCTAAGAAAAAAGGGTTCAAAATTAAGCGGGCCGAAAGAAAAGCTAATTCAGAAGTTAGTTTTTACTGTTTTCGGGTATACATATATGTATATAGGTATATTTAAGGTAAACTGTTATCACGCCCGTAATATCAAACTTTGAAAGCTACACTTCAAGACCTCACTCTACAGTGGCGCCAACTGTTGAAAACACCAAAAATAACGATAGCTCTCATTAAGTTAATCATTAACACAATGTACCTATACAGATGATTTGTTAGATCATTCTCCCGAACTCATTATTTCTTCGTAGTAAAATTTCCGTTTGCATATTTCCCCAAAAGTTCATGTTATATCTGGGTTTCCTTCTTCGTAATGCTATATGTTTATCTTGGAATTATTGGATGCCTTTTGGTGGCTGCTGGCCGACTGAGTTCACCAAAGTCACAATACTGTTTGGCAACTCTGGTTCTCTATTCAAATAGGGCTCTAACCTCTACTCTCCAAATTCTTTCTCAAATGTCAAGGTAGGTGCAATTTAACTCTGCCCCTTTCTCTTGATCCTGTAATAACCTGTAGAATGGAAGGAATAAAGCTTTAGCCTCGTATTTAATAGGAGCATTAGTAAGTGTAGTTCTAAATCTCTCTATTAACTAAAAAGCATCCAAACTCATCACATCACGCCACCCCATCTCATCACATCTCATCTCATCTCATCACCAGGTTTCACCTTTAAAGACATAGCGGAATATTTCCTAGGCTACGGGCAGTACAGTCCGAACTACAACTACGGAGGGAATTCTCCGGGTAACCAAGGACATTACCAGCAGTACCCCAGTAACCAAGGGCATTACCAGGGGCAGTACCCCAGTAACCAAGGACATTACCAGGGGCAGTACCCGAGTAACCAAGGACATTACCCAGGTCAGCGCCCGGGGCTCCCCGGGCCGCCCGGCGCGCACCCTGGGTGCCCGCTCTGCGATTCTTCGGTGTACAGCTACTGTTCACACAAGCAAGCCCATGATTCGTGCTGTTGTGAACAATCTGCATGTAAGTATCTACTACAAGATGACAAAGATTTATTGATGTTAATTCACTTTAAAGATCGCGCAAATAAGTGTCTCGTCCTGACTTTTATTACCTTTTATTACTAAGCGACTATAGCGATTTTCACTTTTTTATAGTGATTTTATCAAGACGGGACACTTTTATTTTAAACTTTAAGTATTAAGTCTTACGTTAGAATATAGAATAGATTTATTAATTTCCCTAGCACCTGTCAAATTTTATCTTGTCCATGCATGTTAGCCCGAAGTTGGTTCGTATACGACACGAATCGTTGCAGTGTTCAGAGTGGAAAGGTTGGCGCGATCTGCGGGCCTATCGTCGTGATTATCATGTGGCTAATGCCCGGTTCATATTTATTCCAGTGAATGATTCCAGTAGCAGTACATTGACGAGAATGGTTTTCACGTTTGACGCGAGAGCTATTGTAACGACGCAATGTACTTCTACTGGAATGCGTTTCTGGAATAATGTGAACCAGGCATATAAACTTCGATACAACATACTCTCTGAGCATAACGTAAGTGCGAAAGTGATGGGTGTTTCATCCACATTTATCCACAACCCTATTTTACCCTCTTCTTTTTAAACTTTGCTCAGTGTAAAAATTCAAATTCAGACCTTTTACCTTCTGTAAATCCTTTCAAGTACGTATATAATATATCCTTACTAGAATTATAAATGTGAAAGTGAGTTTGTTTGTTTGTTACGCTTTCAAGGCGAAACAGCGCAACCGATTTTTATGAAATTTTGTATGGAGATAGTTTGAATCCCGAGGAAGGACATAGGATACTTTTTATCCCGGAAAATTTGACAGTTCCCGATGGAGCAGCGATCGCGTCACGGGCCAAAGCTAATTGGTAATAAGTATGAAATAAATGTATCTACCTACTGGCGCTTCCAACAAGACCAATATTGCTAAAAAGCGCCGCGAGAAACTCACAAAACTAAATTGCCTATAATCATTTTTCCAACACCAAGTGTTTTCCTCGCTACGGTGCAGCGGTGAGATGAAAAAATGTGTTTCGCACGGCAGCAAAGTTATTTGGGTCTCGACTCGAGGCCTGGAATCCTGCGTTACACTCAGGCTTCTATTTTTGAACCGCGGCGCTCGTGGTTCAATTTTAGAATCCTTCGCTGACTCGGGAATCAATGGCTCTCGCGCCAAATAACTTTGCAGCCTTGCTTAACGAATAACTATTGTCCTTGCAGTCACCCCAATCAGCTGCCGCATGGCCGACTGCAAGTTCCTGTACGCGAACTCCTGCCAGGAGTACGACCTGATCTCGTCCTGCTGCTGCGTGGACGTCAACCGAGCCGTGCCCGTGCCGGTGCCTGTCGCCGTCGTGGGATGAACCTTGCTACGAAATCCGGCAAGCTAAGAATTATACCCCTTCTACACGATCGGGAGGTTGGGCCAACCGAGAGGGACGCAGCTATCTATCAGAATGAGACAGTAACATATACGTTACGTTCTTACAGATAGCTGCGTCCCTCTCGGTTGGCCCAACCGCCCGATCGTGTAGAAGGGGTATTAAGCACGTGACGTGGTGGGGGACAGTTTGCGTAGACACCTATGTTGGCAACTACTTCATCTGGCTGTGTTCGCCAAATATTGATCTTACATCTCTCTTACATACCGAATGAAAGAGATGCAACAAAAATGTTTGGCGTATAATAGCGAAGTGAGTCGCCATTACTTCCACAAACAAGAGCGGAGCGTTTAGCCTGCCCGCACATTAGGCCACTAGCGAGTGGCCGCCACTAAACGCGACCACTAGTGGCTCGGCTAAGCCACTAGACGCAGCCACCAATCGCGGCCACTGGTGGCTGAGTGGCGGCCACTATTGGCTATTGTTTATCTGAGAAGCCGGCGACTGTGGCCGAGTGTGCGCGCGAGGCGAGCCACTAAACGCGGCCACTAGTAGCGAGCGCGGGCGACTACCGCAGCTTGTGGCTCAGGCGCGGCCACTCGAACGCTCAGTGTGCGCCGATGCTATACAAAATGTATGAAAAAACTCGTCCGCAGCTTGTGGCGGAGTGGCGGCCACTAGTGGTCGCGTTAAGTGGCGGCCACTAGTGGCCCAATGTGCGGGCAGGCTTACGCGGCACGGGAGGATATCTACCAATCGTGCGCTTCGATATGATACCCCGCCGTCGTGCCCTGCTCTGCCCCCCACTACCAATCACCCCCAAGTCGCTTCTGCGTTCAAGTGTTACTCGAGATGTTTGCCGGTCACTGTACAGTCAGCATCAAATAAACAGGAGCAGCGAAAGTGGCTAAATATATCGCAACACAACTTTATTATAGGTACTATGGGAATAAGAATGTGTTGCGATATATTTGGCTATTTGGCTGCTCCTATCTATTTGATGCTGAACCCCCGGACAAAGTTGAGAGCCCTCTTTCAGTGCTGATAACATATCCTAACCTAACCTATAAGTTAGTTCCCTTAAAGGGACACCTTTCTTACGTTACGACACTAGTTACATATACCCTCACTTCAGGGATCAATTTATCCTTGTGCTGGTCATGTTAGGGCCGGCTTTAAAACCCGAAAACTTTTTAAGAGCTTTTTCACTGTAAACTCCGGCGTCCACTAGGCTCGCCGAGTCGAGTCGAATCGAATCGCAAAAATTCGCCTCCTATACATATCGATTGATGAGCCGCGGCGCGCCGATTTGCTCATCACTCGACGTAGTTTGATAGTAAATGTACCTATAGGAGGCGAATTATTGCGATTCGATTAGATTTGACTCGGCGAGCCTAGAGGACGCCAGCCCCGAAACTAAGTACCAATATCACCAAACTATGTTAAATGTTAATCGACTGTTAGTTCATACATTTTGACAGCTGTTAAAACTCTAACCGTCTGTTAAGTTGTTGGTGAAATTCGACATAAGCTGCTTTGAACTAGACTAATTTAAATTAGTATCACTGGGCCGCTATGCCACTATCACCATATTGTTATCGTTATAGTGGCCATAGTTCACTTGACAGTACAGACTGTCGTGTCGTAAATAATATTGTTTCGAAAGCTAGACGGGTAACATAGTGGAATAGAGGCCCTGATAATAATGCACGTCGGCCATCTTCGTTAAATGTCGCTGTTTAAAATTATAATTTAAAACATTAGTATATTGGTGAAAAAAAAATTATTTAAAAACTAGTTACTTTGTAAAATTTGAAGATTGGCATGCTGCATTTATTTTTAAGGCGGTTATAGACGTAACTACGCGATTGATAAGCATGCAAACCCTACAAGCTGAGCAAATGCTGAGCGAGCATGCATTCTCATATTGTTTTTATGCACAAGCGCGTAGTTACGCCTTTGCCATAATATTAAACCTGTAAAATAAAGTGAAATAAAACAACACATTGGCTTACTTATTTATGCACCGCTAATTCTTAATAGTAATGCAGGTACCACCCACACATTCAGTAGAAAACCCGACGCAGTCGGAGTAGTTAGTTATCAAAACCCAACTTGAATAAGGTAGTCACAGGAGTCAAATTCACTTTAGTTTGAAAACATCAAAACAAAATATATCTATAGGCGTACCACTGTCTGCTGAACTATCACAGTTATATCGTACATTAACCGCCTATAATTAGAAATAATACGATGCTAGCGTACATTTGCGCTCATGTATACCGACATGAGAAATCTAAATATAAAACATCACCTTGTCCAACGTTCAAGTTTCAATCTCGACTTACGAAGACAGAATATTTTTCAAATATCTTGAAAATTGGACAAGACGACAGCAAACCTAAACGTTACATACAGCGCACAGTTTATGAATTCGTGTTGGACACAGGGAATCGTATTTCTAGAGGTCTATTCAACATTAAACAACATCCTGTATTCTATCCTGTGCACTAATCGCTTTAACATCCGATTGTATAAAAAATGTCTTCCGGACTTTGCAACTGTTACATATGGATCATGTAAGTCCATGTCACGTACCCTTAACAGAACTAAGGCCATATTGCGCCGTTAAAACCTGCCATAATCCAGTCAGCGATAGGGATAGAGCTATAGGTGTTATATATATCTGTCCCTTTCACTGTCTTGAACTTGTCAGGTTCTTGCAGCTCGTGATACAGCCTCCGGGTGGCCAGCAAGTCTTCCGGCTTGTCTGCCGCCGGTAATCCTCGACCCAGTCGATGACAGACGCACTGAGCGACAGACGAGAACCTACAAGTTGTGCTAGCCATACTGTACGATGAAGGGCGTCGGATTAAAGAGACGGTAACTAAAGATACATTTGTAATCCTAGTCATTATATTGACACTTACATTTTAACACTTAGATGAAGAAGAAATAATTGTATTTCCAGTTATCATATTCTTAAACCAAACTTTATGTGTAATTCTCATTCAGTTCATTAAATTTATGTTTAATGCTCAATAGAATAATAGTTTCACCACACATCAAATACACACCCGAGATTTTGTAGGAAACCAGTTTTTGGATAGACCATTCAATACTAGTGGAGCCAAAGCATATTTCAGATACATTCAGAATGAACAGGTATGTACTCGGTAATACAAAGAACGAGCGAAGCGAGCGATTCGTGGGTCACTGGGAAAAAAATATACTTTTAGTATACTCTTCTATTCCCAGAGTTAAAGGACTTCTTCAGCCTGTTTTAAGGTCCAATTTATGATCAATTCATGCATTTCAAAATCACATCAATGTTCTTTCTTTAAAAACTGTATTTTGAAAAACCTCAGGTACAAAAATGTAGACTCCCTCGCGCTTCGTTCTTTTTATTCCTCGGCACTATTACAGCTACACAATGTTTTTGGCATGTAGGCTCCAAATACTTAAAGTATATCGAATTATTAAGTTATGCTTTACAAATTCGACATTAGAACACTTATGATACGAGATTGTTTCTGTCAGTATAGCCATTAAGTTATCTAGATTCCAATACATCAAAAAGTTCATTCTTAATGACAGATTTAGTTATTGTTTAACAATTTTCCATTTAATCTGCTTAAGGAATGTTCTAGAAATGAAAATATTAATAACTTTGCTTCTATGTAACCGTAAGATGATGAACGATGACCACGGCAGTAAGTAAAGCCAATTCCAAAACTGAGTTCTCAGTAAGATAATTTTTGACATCAAATCAACACCGTCGGTTAGAACAAGCAAAATTACAAATAAATTTCAACCGTATTGCGCGCGGCGCTAGGCGCTTTTGAAATAAGCAGCATTATACCCGAGTAGATTTAGGACAAACAGATCATACAGCTCTATAGAACGTAGATAGCTAGCGCAACGACTTTTAGGTCCAAAACAGACGGCGCAACTCTTTAGTGACACAACTGCAACTAGAGTTCCTTTTGAGTTTCACGTTTCAAACTAGTTGCGACGTGTGTGGTTTCATATAAGACAATATAGGCATGAAACTCAAAAGTAACTCTCGTTGCAGTTTCGTCACTAAAGAGTTGCATTATCTGCTTTGAGTCTTAGTGATTTAAATGAATAATCACATTCGCACGCCGCGCTTGCGAGTTAAGTGTTTAAAATAACCAAATACAGCTGTCGAAGGATCGTCTTAAATCGTCCCAGTTTAATTTGGCGCAGTAGTATTATCTTAACACGTTCGCCGCCGTCTAACCTCCAATGTATGTAATTTTATCACACCAGGAGTGTCACCGGCGCAGGATAATCCGAATATGTCAAGTGACAAACAAATGAAAGCTGCATATATACGCACGCACACAGCGCCGCGCGCAAGACAGTCGAACAATCAGAAAAGACGTAGTGAATAATTACGACACAATTACATTCGTATTTATCTCTTTTTTAGTTAGTTTATCAATTACCAAAGCTAACTGAAATAAATTCGATGTTAACCGACAAAATAAAATGTCACTTTATTCACTATATCTGCAGAATTTGACGGTATTTTCACTCGAATAATACCCAGAACTCACGAAGCAACTCAAAAGTGATCAAACTGCAACTCGAGTTACTTATGAGTTTCATGTCCATGTTGTCATGAAACCACACGTGTCGCAACTAGTTTGAAACTCGTTTGAAACGCTACACAAAACAAAAATTGCGACTTGTATGGTTTCATGGCATGACATTCAAAAGTAACTAGTCGCACTGCCGGCCGAAACAAAAAGTCAGTATGCGCATTATGGACTTCATATTTGTATACCGCCTTTTTGTTTAGGACGGTGGAGCAGTCTGATCGCGTTCGAGTAGCTTCGTGCTCGGGGTGTAACCGCGCGGCTATACGACAGAAGCCGGCGCGCGCTCAGCGCATGCGGTAGTGGTTCTTCTCCTGCACCTGGCAGAGCTCGCCCTTGAAGTCGATCTCGATCTCGAAGTCGAGGTCGCGGTTGTTGCGCGCGTTCTGCCGCATGCTGAACGTGCCCGCGATCTCCTCCTGCTTCTTCACCTGGGAATTTACGATTGCTCTTAGACAAGTGATTTTCTGGAGAAAACGAGCATACCTGACCTTAACGGGCCGTTCAACTATTACGTAAGCAGGATTTTAGTCATTTCTTAGATCCTTTTATACAATTTGGTTTGTCTATCCTTATACACAGAGTAGTCGCTTTTCGCGTGTCTTTCTTTCTGTATATCTGTCGATCCGCTAATAATAATAATTTGAATACGTGGTTTTTAGATATTTTTTCACGGAAAGTTTATGTATATAATAGTACCCGGAGCGAAGCAGGGCGGGTCACTAATAATAGAAAAAAGATAAAAAAAGGACACGGGCACATCTACACATCTACAAAAATCAACCAGCGCTTCCCAAGAGACCACTGCTGAGAAGAAGCGCCGCAAGAAACTCAACCGTTAGCTAGTTTAAATTTTGCAACTCAATTTTGAATCAGTACCCGTAGAGGCTGATCTGATAATGATGGAGCCGGAAAAGGACCATAGGATCTTCGTTTAAATTTGTTAGAGCGGTATAGGATAGTACTTACATAAATGCTATACTAAAAAGTAGCCTTTTTTTATGCTAGAGAAGTCAAATGAGGGGGTCATCTGACAAAAATTGATCACCGCCACAGATGAGCGAATCTTAAAAAAACCATTTGAATATATATTTATAGTAGACTCACAGTCATGTACTCGTCGAAATAGAAGACGGTCTGCTTCCAGTGCGTGTAGGGCGCCTCGGGCGCCGTGCTGAACCCGAGCCGCTTGTGCGACTTCGTGAACTCCACGTTGAAGAACGTCACCAGCGCCTGGATGAAGTCGTTGCGCCGCACCTACACAAACACTCGTTAGCGGGAACAAACACACATCCTGACCCCAAACAAATTACTCCACAGGAGTAAACTGTCTTTAATTAACCTCTCGTATGTTTAAGCACTGATCACTGCTCAAAATTTGGATATCTTTTCGTATTTTTTTTGCTAATTTTTTTTATCTATATCATAATCTGACGAGACTAGAACTTTGTATTTTTTTCACCACCGACATACGAATGGCTAATTAATTTTGATATGAAAATGTTCTCGGCAGAGTTAGTCCACAACTTCCATAAGTCAAAACGCATTCGAATGATTCAGTATTTCTCTGTAATCCCACTATAAAAATAAATTATCCACGTAATAAAACGAAACGAAATGAACTGATTTTACAGAATGGTAAGTAGATTGGTGGCTCAACTGATGAAAATAGCTTACTTGAAGATGGAATTTGGACTCAAAGTTGAGGTCTTCCTTCTTGACTGTGTACAGATCAATTTCCTTCAGCAGACACGAATTCGTCACAACCTGTAACATAATAAAATCTTCCTTTAATCACACTTCACTTCCGAGATCATTGTAGATAAAAAATTAAAATTATTTGTTCAATTATAAAATCATTTTAAGTACCCGTTAAGGTGTATAAAATAGATGTGCCAGGAGGTACCGCGCCTCTATAACGATTCAGGTAGATACATTAAAAATAATAAATTCCATAGCTGATAAAGGTTGAATGGCTCCATCAATTTCCATTGTAATTAACCTAGATTACAATCTAAAAAAACGCGTTAAAATCAATCCTCCTATATGGGAGCTATGAAGCCACAACAGCCAGATAAACATGGAGATAAGAATTAAAGTTTAAATGGACCTTTATCTGTATATATATACTTTGAATATAAGGTATGAATAACCTAACCTAACCTCAAAAATTAAAAACAGGCGATGTATGACGCACCCTTATAATGTTTATACAGCCTATGACACTCGCACGTTTTTGACGAATCATATGACACCCCATTTATTAAAATCGGTCCAATAGTTTAGGAGCTAGAGCGGAACATCCGATTTTCGGTACGTACATACATACATACATCTTAAGCTCATACATACTGTTAACCACATTACCCTTCTTTTTGCTTCGCGCAGTCGGGTAAAAAGCAAGAACAATGTTCCTGTAAAGTGTGTAAATATAATTGTCATATGTCACAACAGAGAGAGCCAAAAGTCAAGTAAGCCGACCTGTTTGGCGTCGACGACATCGACAAGCGGCTCCGAGATGGCCACCTTGCGGATGGAGGACATGTCAAAACCGTACACATCGTCCCACCAGTTGATCTTCTCGTCCTTGTACTGGCGGTCCTCGATGCCACAGATGAACAGAGTACATCTGCAAATGTATCAAAGAGGATTAGAAGATAAGTCCCTACCCCAAACTGCCCAAGTAGCACACAAGCTGTATAAGAGCTTATACAGCCCTTAAAATGCTGAAACTAGAGTTATAATGGCTGTCTAAGCTCTTATACAGCTTTTATGCTACTTGGGTGAAATATTCAATTTGGCACAACCAATAATTTATTAAGAGAGTTCTGTAATAATAATTTTTTATCAACAATAAAACATATTTTCTCTTCATTGCACAAAAAAGAAAAATAAAACTTGTGTATGAAGGGCAACGAGAATGGAAACACCTCACATTAACATTATAAATCAATGTTATAGCTTGTTTAATGGGTACAGTTCAAAAAGTTGGACCCAATTAGCAAATAGTTAAGCGTAGTTAACCATACAAACAACAAATGTAAAAAAGTTCCATTGTGTGATGAAAAGCGTCCTTACAAATTGTATGGCTAATTTTCTTGGCACAATGGAATGTTTCATAGAAAATTGAAATGTGTGAGTTAGAATGCCCAACTTTTTGAACTCCACCCTAAATCCTAATAAGAGATTAATGTGGTGACAGCTGAAACTAAAATATATTCTTAAGTATCAAACACATTATGCAGTAGTTTTTGGATATAAATTGGATCATGTTAGCTAATTTCACTCCAAACAGCGCCTTCAGTTCTCAAAACTTTTTTGCCCCGCTATGACACTTAACCTTAATGCCCTGGCAACGACTTTGCACGACCGGCGAGCCAATTTCCTAATACATTGCTAGTAAAGCCAATAACCGCTGTGGGGTGGGCATCTCGACCTTGCAATGAATAGCGATTTCACTCGCCGCCGCTGGCTCCGCCGGCCGTAACTAGACAAAATGCTTTAGAACAATTATACAACAAAATTGCGTTGCAAGCACAAGTTGCCCGCGATTTTATTGTCACTCTTTTTCTAACTTGGCTGCAATTAATGACAAGCTAAAAAGCTTTAAACTGACCTGTCGGGGAACAGCATGCCATCAGGCTGCAGCCACTTGTCCCTGGCATACAGCACAGTGTCCAGCATGCTCTCGTAGAATAGGCAGTAGCCCATCCACTCCGAAATTATAATGTCTACCTTCTCTACTGGCAACTCTACTTCTTCCACCTATGGATGAAACATTACGAAAATAAGATAAAGAACAACATGTAGAACAGTATCATTACAGTAGTTGAACCCCTTGTTCGCTTTGAAAATATCCATGCTCAAATTTTACTTTTTATATTTTTTTAGTAACAAGTAAGTATGGTATTCAAACCTAAAGAACAAGCGGCTTAAATTTAACATGAATTTAACAAGCAATTGTGTAACAAAAATATGTGGCAGGGCAGAAGTGATTTATGAAAGTCGTGTTGATACAAAAAGATACATGCTAAATGTAGCAGTTGATAAACAAGATTTATATTACATGTTTTACTTCATACTCAGCTCATGTATAAAAGACTTGTTTCCATCAAATATTTATACAATTTAGTAGCAAAGGGGCATGTTTACTGTACTACAGTACCACAGTATAAACAACCCAGTAGAAAATCCTCAAACAAAGGTACATTGTGTCGTTTGTATGTGTGCACACCTTAGTACCACAAACCTGTGAGCATATCATAAATCAGTTGATGCTTTACCACCTGTGAGTGTGTGCATGGGTACTAAAGTGCCAGAGTTGAATTACTCTGAATTTACTGAATTGATGATTGAATCTGGAAAGGTATGTACATTCTCACTAACCTTGCCCTTGACAATCTCAATAATGTCATCAAGCCTGTTGGCTTCCACAATCTTGCGAGCATAGTCCACGATGTTGGAGCATTCTACAGCGATGACCTTAGCAGCGCCCGCCTTGGCAGCAAACATGGAGAGGATGCCTGTACCGCAACCTATATCTAACACTGTCTGTAACAGACAAACCATGACTAGTGAGATAAGATATTGAGACAACTCTTTTTATACTGGATAGTTAAGTATCCTCTTATCACAGTACTGCACTCTGAAAGTGTTAATATAATATATAATATGGATCATTTGAGTTTAATTATAAATCTTTGATGTACCATGTTAATCATTTTTAGCATTGAATTATTGTCGACTTATAGTCATAAATAAAATACATTTGTATTTTCTCATAACAATTCGATGATTTCTTTACACTTATAAAGAAATCATTGAATTGTTCCACCATAGTACTAAATTACTTTTTACTATCAACAGTGACGGTTAGTTGTCGGAAGTCGGTTTTTAAGGAGCTGACGAAACAGTCAAATATTTAAGGTTAGGGGAGCAAACATCACTTGAATAATGAGCGAATACACTAGTGTTTTTATAATTTTGTGTAAATTATACATTTAGAGATGCTCATGTTACAAGAGTTTTTCTTATAAACTTACTTTTCCTTTAAATAAATGTTTATTGTGATACATTGCGTTTCTGTAAGTCAAGGTGCGAACTTCATCTTTCAACATTTCCTCGTGAATGCCGAAGTGGGCATACGAATCGAAGTAGTAATCCCTTGAAGTCATTTCCTCCGCTGTAACACTCTTATCAGGCCCTAAAAATGAAGAACCTAATGTACTTATGTTCGACAAAGAAACACGTTTTTGTTAAAAAACAAGCATGGTGTTCCCGCCAGCGGCACTTACCATTTTCGACGACGGGCGTAGTTGCGGCCGAGGCTCCTTCTTGTGCGACATCCATACTTTCCATTTCAAATTATCAAGAAATTAACACAAATGGAAAATGCCGACAATCTAATTATAACCTAGCTATGTACGTTATATACGCCGAATCGATATGGAGCGGACGAAACTAGTGACACCTTTAATCTGATTGAATATTTCAACACAAATTACTTAATACTAGCTAAGGATTACCTAAATATAATCACACGAAGAAATTATACACTAATTACCGTTTTACGAAAAATGCTTGCAAGACTATAGCGACCAACCAAGCATTTCTTTTGGACTTACAATTCAAACTTTTTTTTAATTTAACTTCCGTGTTGCAAAGTTTTGGCACTGTTTTATGGTTGCTAGCATCAAAAAAAAACTAAAATTACAAATCTAATCTAAGAACAAAATCGACCATTGTGTAATGAGGTTTATTCATTATTTTGTAATTGTAAACAAAAATAAAATTTAATAATCTACTAAATAAAATAACATCTAAATTGTAAAGGTCCTCTTGGTAAAATAGATCTGGCGTGGTAACAGGTGAAATAACTCTAGTAAGGGATCCTGTGGGTACATGAACCACATCTTCTTTACGTGCATGTAACATGACCGTTCATCTTTCCTGGAAGGACTTATTTCCTTGAAAGTTCCTTTTCCTTCCTCCGTTTCATTGTTTCCAACCACATTAAATTATAATATTTGTTATCTTTATATGTTTATTTTATTTAGTTAGATATTTATTGTTTCATTTTTATTATGTTTCTTTTCCAATCCTGAACTTTTTCCAAATTCCGTTTTTAACCCTTTTTGAATATTCCGTTTCCTCGTTTTTACTGACATTCGGGCCAAAAGCACTAATCGTGCATGGGCCCGAAAGAAAAAAAATGATTGATTCACCATGTTAAATGTAAATGGCCAACTAGCTGCCATCCATTGTGTTTATTATTGTACAAAAAAATTAACTAGTGCCGTACCATGGGCGCTCGCCGTGCGTGGATAATTTTTAATCGATCGATTCGACTTGACGAATTTGATTTGATTCGATTAAAATTATTTTTTATTTTAATGAATGATTGCGTCGCACTGTTTTTATAGTTAAAAAAGGTTAGTTTTATAGTTATAATAGTTAAAATTAAAAATTGATTATGTAAGTACCTATTTTGCGAGTAAAATCGTAGAATTTCAAAGAGTGAGAAAAGTAACAAGATTACACTAACGTACAAAATAATTAATTGTATATTATTCTACAGTGACTACCTACTCAACTAAATACGTTTCGAATACAGATTCAGTACAGCCTGGCAAAAATGTCGAGCCACTTGACTGCTGGAAATTCAATATTTTCAAATGGCAACCAGCATAGGTCAGAGTAAACCTTGGATCATGTTGCCAATTTCATTCCGAACAGCGTCCTCATTTTTTGGCTCGACTTTCTTGCTAGGCTATAACGTGAAAAGTATTCAAAAAGGTAGGAATAGGTTTGTCAAAAAATATTAAAACTTTCTTGTTAACGAAATAACATACCATCCTATCCCATCCTACTCTTATTTATCTTACGAATCCTGCTATGCTATCCTGTTTATATTATAAATTGTAAAAGTTTTTATGTTAGTGTTTCAATTACGTCTAAACACCGAACGGATTTGAATGTTTGGCACACAGATAGTTGTCATCCTGGATTGACACAGGTTGGTTTTAATTCCGCAAACTTTGATAGGTATTTCCCGATAAATCCTATATACCTATCTGACCTGTCTGAGCAGACTAATGGTTAAAGCGTTGGCCTACTACGCCAAGACTGCGGGTTCGAACCCCAGCTATGGACTTTTTTATACTTTTTTTATTGATTTTTTTGTTTTCTTTATGTTCTTTTTTTGGGTAGATAAATCTTTTGTTATTTTTTTTTGTTTTTGGATAAAAAACCACGAAAATTCGGTTTCGACCCGAGCGACGCTGTCTCCCAGCGTTTTGAGCGATAAACAACTTCTACACGGACGGAGTCGCGGGCAAAAACTGGTATTTAAATAAAAATAATAAAAAATATTACATTTAACGCAATTATAATATATTACTTATGGTAAGCTGAAAGTGATCTCTATTTTATTGAGATTTGGTTTCGTTTCGTGTCTTGTACGATAGACATACATACATACTTTACCCGGTAGGTATAAGTACCTAGGTAAATTATCAGTTAGAGCTACTGGGCTAACGGTACATTCCATTCCTATTTTGATTGCGTTCAGATACTAATATGTCAAATATTTAATACTAGCGAACCGCCCTCGCTTCGGTAAAATAAGTTTTTTTTTAATCTGTTTATTGCTATAAAAATTACAGTGTTTTGTTGAGTCTAATTAATCTCTTATCTTAATCCTATTAAAGATTTTATGACTTAAGAGTAGTTGTACATTAATTTATTTTTTCTTACACCTGTCGATAAATAATTACGAGTATATTATTACTACTTGCCTAAGTCTGGTGTTTATTTATTAAGTAATACATTTGGCTATAGCGACATACAATCTAAGTCCCTTGAATTGAAAGCATACCTAGTACTTTAGTACATTCGAGGACAGAAAGATGTTTACACTTTTGGACCTTATTACAATGGAATAAGGTGAAAAAGTGTAAAGATCTTTCTGTCCTCGACTGTACAAAATTCTTGTGGCTATAGCGACTTCGGATGTAACGCCGACTTCGGGTGTATATTATTATTATTATCAGATATATATTGCTTTTATTGTATATTCTTTTTAGTTCAGTAAAAAATTAAGCCTATGAAATAAATAAAATATAGACAACTAGCTTTTGCCCGCGACTCCGTCTGCGTAGAAGTCGTTTATCGGTACACCACAGGAATAATTTTACAAATTCCTGTGGTGTTGCTATAAGCTAGTTGTCTATATTTTGTTTTCAGGCCGTTTCAGAGGTAGCTCTATCACATACCAGTTTATCAAAATTTCAACCAAGTTGCCGTTGTTTTCAGGCGCCTGAAAAATGTTTTCAGGCCGTTTCAGAGGTAGCTCTATCACATACCAGTTTATCAAAATTTCAACCAAGTTGCCGTTGTTTTCAGGCGCCTGAAAAATGTTTTCAGGCCGTCTCGGAGGTAGCTCTATCACATATCAGTTTATCAAAATTTCAACCAAGTTGCTGATGCTTTCAGGCGCCTGAAAAATGTTTTCAGGCCGTTTCGGAGGTAGCTCTATCACATACCAGTTTATCAAAATTTCAACCAAGTTGCTGATGCTTTCAGGCGCCTGAAAAATGTTTTCAGGCCGTTTCAGAGGTAGCTCTATCACATATCAGTTTATCAAAATTTCAACCAAGTTGCCGTTGTTTTCAGGCCGTTTCAGAGGTAGCTCTATCACATACCAGTTTATCAAAATTTCAACCAAGTTGCCGTTGTAATCAGGCGCCTGAAAAATGTTTTCTGGCTGTTTCAGAGGTAGCTCTATCACATACCAGATTACCAAAATTTCGACCAAGTTGCCGTTGTTTTCAGGCGCCTGAAACATGTTTTCAGGCCGTTTCAGAGGTAGCTCTATCACATACCAGATTATCAAAATTTCGACCAAGTTGCCGTTGTTGTCAGGTGCCTGAAACATGTTTTCAGGCCGTTTCAGGCCACCCTCTACCAGATTACGCCATAACTTGAAAACCCGTTTTCAGGCGTTTTCAGGACCCCTTAGCCCAGAACCCCAGGGCCTTTGAAGTACATTTGAAAATATGGTGAATTTTCCAGAAAGAGTGAAAGAGGTAGCATGATTAGAAAGAGATAGCAATACTGAGAACCTTCCAGAATCGTCGCGATCAAAAAACGAGATAGAGACAACTATAGAACATTCACGACTACTGGAATATTCCCGACGGCGGGTCGAAGAACGTCGATTATTCTAGAAAGGCCATCTGGAATTGTCTTGGACTGGGCGATCGAAAGTCTAACTCTTAATTATCGGTTTAGTTGTGCATTTATATAAGTTAATACAAATACAATACCCGGGAAAATTGTACAAATTCCTGTGGGGTACCGATAAACGACTTCTACGCAGACGGAGTCGCGGGCAAAAGCTAGTCGATTATATATAAGTATACAAACAAACATTTCCTTTGTATAATATTAGTATAGATATAGTGCATTTGTCAATATATATCCTCTAAATGGACCGAACTTGTGAACTTATTGCACGTGTAGACATGTGTGTGTGTGTGTGTGTGTGTGTGTGTATAGTGCGCATGACCTGCGCGTGGAGTATTATCTCGAGCTTAGTTAGTAGCACTAAAACGCTTACTCATTCTTGTTTATATATGTCATGTTCATGTTATATAACAGTAATAGCATTTCGCACCACGCGCTGTTTTATTTATTCGATATTTACATATCTCCTGAAGATGGCACATAATATTTGGAAATATAGTCGAACTATTTGTTTGAATTTTAAAAATATACATGTACTTACATTAACGATATTCGAACAAAGCTACTGTATTATTATACTAAAGTCCTAAAGGGGTTTATAAACTGCAACAATAGCGTCTATATGGCTATAAATTGCAGAAAAACGTAGCATGTTTACAAGCCTCTTAACACGTCGGCATTTTAATATGTTGCGATACAAAAAACCCCACAATTTCACTCTCTAAAATAGAGTTTTCATAAAATGTATATGAAAGCCCCTCGAGTTTTCTTACACTGATGCAATATCTAAATAATTCAAAACCAAAATAATGGAACCACGTCTTCCGTTCGAATATCGGTCCTTTCAGAACATTTGTTAATTAAAACAAATTCATCGGTCAGGTATCTTCACTCGATATAAAATAAAATAGCAGAAAAAAATTTCACTAAAATCTAACACGAGGAGTAATTAGATAAAAAAATTGATAACCATTTTACGAGCACTAGATAATATTATTCCGTAATAAGAACGTATCTACGTTTATAATTATAAATATACGATATACGGGTTTGTGTAAAGGCCGGAATACAGAATACAGAATACAGAATTTATTGGTAAAAAAATAAACATTTTACAAGTCATTTAATTATATATGTAGTATAGTCATTATATGGTAACACAATATTGATTTTAATTATAATTTATTTATATTGTGTATATAATTATGTTAATCATTCATATATATATTTTTTCTCATTACAATTTTATTATGTATGTACTCGTATTTTATAATTTGGGTCAACGATCCCTTAACATAAATTCGC
This sequence comes from Tortrix viridana, assembly GCA_963241965.1. Lineage (NCBI taxonomy): Eukaryota > Metazoa > Arthropoda > Insecta > Lepidoptera > Tortricidae > Tortrix > Tortrix viridana. The sequence continues at coordinate 1,925,185 of OY725189.1, read as the reverse complement.
TAACACTGTAGCAAGCTAGTAGTTCGGTTAACAAGTTTTTCAGCCTTTTTGTGAATATTGCGTCATTTGCAGAGTCAATGATGTTGTTCGGTAGTGTTGTAGAATATAAATAAATATAATCATTTATTTAATTAAAGTGCCGAATATACCGCCAAGTGAACAAACAAACTCTTCAAATAATCCAAAAACCTTGGAAAAGTCTTCAGTCAATATTCAAATCCAGCGAGTATTTAGATAAGGCTCATTCAAATTATCTTTTATTTTCAGCCAGCAACAGACAGCCTTTATCAAATTGTGTTAAGATTTTTAGAAATATTTATCATATTAGGTATGTTATCTATCGCTCTCGGTATTGTGAAATAGTATTTTTATTGAGGATACTGGCCGTGCCAGTGTTAGCCGGTAAGTGACCGAGAGCGCACGCTTGCAGCCGAACCGGTTAGTGCACTTCACAAATTCGATCGCAAGAAATCGTAATTAAGTAGTAATTTACAAATACTCTGGAGTTAAGTGATGTGGTTGTGAAGTTGTTTTTTTTTAATACATTTAATTTTTTGAGGATACTGGAAAAGGTAAAAAATTACTCTTGGTCACTGAAAAGTTAGGCTTCCAGCTTTATCCACAATGAAGTTACAGGGAGGGGGGAATGTTTTCGAGAAAAGGATGTACAGTCACAACACGGGATTGTTGAGCCACTATAGAACCCTCTCACAGAAAGTCGACGGTAAATTTTGACGTAATTTCTTCTGCGTGACTTGACGTTGTCATTATGACAGGGTTCTATGGTGGCTCAACAATCCCGTGGTGTGACTGTACTATGGTTTTACTTGGGTATTACAATCTTTTTAAATAGAATTTCATTAAAGTATTTGCTGTCATAACTTTTGCGAAACGTTGTCAGTTTTACAACTATTTTTATTAGTAAATATCCGTATATTTGATCACCATACGTAATTGAATCACACAAGGAAAAATAAACACCTATTTCGAGTTACGTGTATGTAGATATTATTGTTATACTTTCTCGTTGTTTCAGCGAACATGTGTAATGAACACGTGCGATAATAACGATTAAAATTATAAGGTTTCCAGATAAAACATAAAGGATTATTCACGTTATGCCGTGCCGGGGCCGGACCGGGCCGGAGCAGGAATACGGCCTGTCAAATAATACCTATACGTTTGTATGAAGTGATTCAGAGTTGACCGTGCCCCGGCCGTGTCCCGGCCGTGCCCCGGTGGCATGGTTAAGCATGGTAATTACCTCATACAAACGTATACTTAGCTTATTTTAACGTGCACCGGTCGTTCTCCGACCCCGATCCGTCCCGGCCCCGGCACGGTGTAACGTGAATCATCCTTAATCCCAAAAGCTAGTAAAACACCTCTTAAAAGAAAAACCGCAAGCTTAACGTTTTGCTAGTGCTTAGAAGAATGGGGTTTACCGTTTAGTTGATATGGGGCCAGCCATCTATAAATTACGGGGTCAACGAAGTGTGACATTGTCTAACAAGGGGTCATAAGCTTCGTGACGTCACACGTCAAAATCAAACATTTTGGCACGGCTGTTTTGATAATTTCTAGACAGAGAGGGGGTCTCACAAATGTGATCACCTCAATAGTAGAATCTCAAAAATGTATATTTTTAAATATTAAAATAAATTGTTTTAAAGTTATTTAAGAAAATAAGCGAAAATTTACCATTCTCCCCACCTTATCTCTGACACTACTGGGCCTGAAATTTTGAAATGTCTTTTAAGAGCTATCCAATGATATATAAATATTTTTACAGGTTCACTAATGATTCGCAACCGTTTCGCAAACAGTTTCATTTCCCAACCGTTTCATTTGGTCAAACGCTTTTTTTTCTGAAACTGTAAATATTTCAGGATTTTTATAAAAGTAACCTAACCTAACTTATATGGTTCTACACGATGGTCCGAAATAAATCCTTGGTTCTTGAGTTACAGACGACTAAAATCTTTATACCTACCGAAAATCGGCTAAGATACTTAGAATAAAAAATGAGTAAGAATTTATGGTTTTTGGATATTGTTCTTTGTTGTATCTGTAGATAGTAATGGCAACGGAACCCTACACTGAGCATGGCCCGACATGCTCTTGCCCGGTTTTTATAAAACAATTTCGGGGCTCTATTTTTTAAAATAGTTTATGAAATTAATCTTGGTTTTGTTGTTTCTTAAGGACGATAAGTGCCCACTTTTATCTACACAGGATTAAATTAAATTCAGTAACAAAATTTTGGAGATTAAATCAGTAAGTCATACTGACCAACTTTCACTACGGGACCAACCCCGAAATTGCGAAACAAAATCAACCCTCCCATACATTTTGGCTAGTCAGCTGACGATGTGGTGGGTCAATTTTATGTTTTTTTTTAATATGAATACAATAATATTAATAAAAAAACTCTCAAACAGTATACTTAAGTAGAATTTTCCGTACGAGTGTCATATACAAAAAGAACAACGTGTTAACGACTTAAAACTAAAGTCTTTGCATATATTCATATTACACCGACATGCCATGTAGGTTTGATTTGTTTTAATTTGGACAAAAACAATAAGTATACATCAAAACGATTTCTTGGAATGATTGCAGTTAATGTGATTTCGTGTTGCAGTTTGTCATGCATCATGTTTCGCTACGAGATCCCGTGTCAGTGATACAAAGGATGAATACTGCATATTCACGGCGCTTATTTTGATTGAGGTCAACAACCAAGCGTAAATGCTCACAAAAGCGGCGGGGAATGATATAAATAAAAACAAAAATGACGCATTCCATGCACTGGTACACGTTAACCATCGAGTACACAAACAAAAAGATAACAGCGTTGAGTAGTAGTACCACATAATTTTCTTGCTTGCAATTCACATAGCACGCTCCATGTGGGTATACATATAAGGTACTTACAAGTACCTGGGAATACGGACCGTATAGTCGTATATATGTATATGGTGCACAATTTATTACACATAAAACCGTTTAATGTACGTAATAAATTGTGCACCATAAGCACAGATAATAAATAAATATACATATTTACGAACAATGAAAATAAACCTAGCCCAATTTGTACACATTTTTTGTACATTATCTTTATTTCGTTGCTTATATACAATACTTCAAATATTCGGTGTGAATTCCAAACAACGGTATAACTAATGAATAATTAAATGAACGTCGGACTGTCGGCGCCCGTTAAGTGGATTTGCTGACAATAACTATTGTAGCTAGATATATACACTGTCTAGTCTACTACATAGTATGTCAGTACCATCTTATCAATGCTGGTGGCTAAATCTGGACTGAATATATTTACATACAAACTTCACGCTTTTTGAGGGTTATAACAGCGACTCTTTCGGTAAATGTAAGTTTGTGAGAACCTAAAGTATGTCGTTTACCCACGATATTTTAGCGTTCGAGGACAACTAGCTATTTAGCTTTGCAATATTGCTCGACTTTCTTGCTTCACTTTGGTAATATCTATACGTAACTTTAGCATTAACTTAAAATTTTGTAACTACGAAGTGAACATAATAGCAAAACCGTTGCATGTTTTTAACTAAATTGAATTAAAAGCTAGCCTATTTAGCTAAAAATCTCATTATCCCACAAATTTGGTCTTTGATATCTATAAAAATACAATTTTATCTATTTTTACTCCAATGCTATCTACAAGTTATCGCGTACTAGCGATCCACCCTCGCTTCGCTCCAGGTACTATTATATACATAAACCATCCGTGAAAAAGTATCTAACCGATGGTGAAAACCGCAATAAAATCCGTTGCGTAGTTTGAAAGATCTAAGCGTACATACAAAGGGACAGACGAAGGGAAGCGACTTTGTTTTATACTATGTAGTGATACAAAGTCACGTAGCTTTATTATTGCGTAAATAAGCACAAACACGGAATTCACAGTTTAACAATTCATAAAATATGTAATACTGTGCCGGCCTTGTGATAACTTTTCCCAGAAAATGTCACACACAAACAAAAGCTTACTCATTACATTAAAAGCGTGTCGTTCAACAACTTATTTAAACACATAACGATCACGCATCACGCGACAAAAAACCATAGTTAAATACATTATTAATATAATTTTACTATATAAATAAAACAACAACTGCCTGTCTCACATCTTATCACTCTAAAATTTTCTTTATTACAAAGAAAAAGTTTGTTCAAGCAAGAACAGCTCTTAAGAGGATTGTGATGTGACGGCTTCCATACAAACGGCGATAACGTTTTCCACCACCTAAATGTTAACCGATTTCGACCAATTTTTGATACGGTGTCAGGCGGAACAAAAATTAAGTCCGTACATTTCGTTTTTTTCAATATTATTAATACATTTCGATTTATTGCCGTTTTATTGTTTCATACAAAAGTAATTTTGGCCATAATCTCTTTATAACTAATCAATATTTTAAAAAACGAAACGTACGGACATAGTTTTTGTTCCGAGTGACCACATATCAAAAATTTGTTAACGTTTAGGGGGTGGAAAACGTTATCGTCGTTTGTATGAAAAGACTAGATATTGGTTGGTTCACAGTCCTCTTAAGAAGATCCGTGAGATGCTCATTTTATATTACTTATCAGTTCGTTACGCTATTTTAACCCTTAATTTTAAGTGAAATGTCGAGCCATAACCTTGTTAAATTAATTAACGCAGTTTTACGTATGTCCTGTCATATTGTGAATCGTAGAATTCAAATTTACACCCAACATATTGAGCCACGAGGCGTGATGTGCCATTTAGCTCCTTAACTTCTGGGAAACGCACTCTGACATTTAGTATTTCCCAAGGTTTCTGTTAACTGGCGATATTGCGTAAAGCTAATTTAATCATTGAAGATGACATCGATAACCAAATAGCACTAGTTTACCTAAAAATACTATTATATTCTAGAAATTGTGTTGTTCGTAAGCTAAACGCAGGAGCGTTTGACCCAATTAGCAAATAGGTATTTAAGCGTAGTTACAGCTTACAAACAACAAAGGCGAAAAAAGGTTCCGTTGTGTTTGTTTAAGCGTTAAGTCTTACGTTAGAATATGGAATTGATGTATTCATTTCCCTAGCACCTGTCAAATTTTATCATGGCCCGGACTAGCTAAAATGAGACTATCTGTCACTATTTGAATAGATATACTGGATGTTTTTTTATTCGTCTTAAACATTTTGGGGGTTAAATCAGTAAGTCATACTGACCAACTTTCACTATGGGACCAACCCCGAAATCGCGAAAAAAAAATTGACCCTCCCATACAAAACATCGTCAGCTGACTAGCCAAAATGTATAATACAAAATGTTTAAGACAAATAAAAAAACACCCAGTATTAATAGTAAAGAAAAAAAAATAGAAAATTTACTATATTATTATTTATGTGACATTTTTATTCGCTAGCCGGTAGTAAAATGAACGCACGATAACAATATGGAAAGTTATAGCTCTATATAACTACAAGGTCAATAATGACCGGAATTGTATTATTTTTGTCGAGCACTCTTGTTAACTTGTCCGATACAAAAATCATTAAGATGATGATATATAACATTATGATACGATACGAGTGTGTTCAGTTGGTCATTAAAGTGGGATTTTAGCTCGAGCTTTAAGCGAGGGCGTGAGCCGAGAGTTAATGACCAATGCTCACGCGTTTCATACGACGTTTTTCAACACGGTATATTTTCGTATATTTTCCGTACTAGTTGACAGAGTCCATAAACGTAGCTATAATTTATATTAATATATATTATAGCTGCGTGTGTGGACTCTGTCAACTAGTACGGAAAATATGTACCTATATCGTATTAATATACCGTGCTATAATCTGCCAATAAACCACTCTGTGGTTTGGCAGAAGAATATATGTATTTAATTGTAAGCAAGATATGTGAATAAACGTATTATTATTATTATTATTATTATATACTATATTATATCTCTGTCTGTGACGCGCCTTATAGTGTATAGCTTTTGCCCGCGACTCCGTCTGCGTAGAAGTCGTTTATCGGTACCGCACAGGAATTTGTAAAATTTTCCCGGGTACAAAGTGCGTGGGGGTAGGTAACTTATAGAAATGCACAATTAAACCGATAATTAAGAGTTAGACTTTCGATCGCCCAGTCCAAGACAATTCCAGGTGGCCTTTCTAGAATAAATAAAAAAATAAAATAAAAATTTGTTTATTTAAAAAAAAAACGCACAATTTACATAAGACAAAGTTAACTGGTGGTCCTACACTAGGCTATGCCTGTCACGTGGCGACCCGATTCGGCATACTATACATACTTAATAATCGGCGTTCTTCAACCCGCCGTCGGGAATGTTCCAGTAGTCGTTGCTGGAATGTTCTATAGTTGTCTCTGTTTCGTTTTTTATTGCGACGATACTTGAAAGGTTCTCAGTATTGCTATCTCTTTCTAATCATGCTATCTCTTTCACTTTTTCTGGAAAATTCACCATATTCTTAAATGTACTTCAAAGGCCCATAAGGGGTCCTGAAAACGCCTGAAAACGGGTTTTCAAGTTATCTCGTAATCTGGTAGAGGGTGGCCTGAAACGGCCTGAAAACATGTTTCAGGCGCCTGAAAACAACGGCAACTTGGGCGAAATTTTGATAATCTGGTATGTGATAGAGCTACCTCTGAAACGGACTGAAAACATTTTTCAGGCGCCTGAAAACAACGGCAACTTGGTTGAAATTTTGATAAACTGATATGTGATAGACCTACCTCTGAAACGGCCTGAAAACATGTTTCAGGCGCCTGAAAACCACGGCAACTTGGTATAAATGTTGATAAACTGATATGTGATAGAGCTACCTCTGAAACGGCCTGAAACGATGTTTCAGCCTGCTGAAAACGCTTCCAAAGCAGAAGTCGTTTATCGCTGCTCCCTCGGGAACTCCAATTTTCCGGAATAAAAATATCCTATGTCCTTCCCCGGGACTCAAACTATCTCCATACTAATAAATTGTATAAATAAGAAATGATTGATTCCTCATACAAACTTCCAACCCCCTTTTCACCCCCTTAAGGGATGATTTCCGATAAATAATATCCTATGTCCTTTCCCGGGACTCAAACTATCTCCATACCAAATTTCATCTAAATCGGTTCAGCGGTTTAAGCGTGAAAAGGTAACAGACAGACAGACAGACAGACAGACAGACAGACTCTCATTTATAATATTAATATGGATAATATGGATTAGGAATCTCATATTTAAAAGGAGTGATAGAGTCTAGACGTGGGTAGATCTTAAAACCATATGGAACTGTACTTACGGGATTGTGTGGAGTCCACATCATACCGTAAAGCGTAATTGAAAGAGAAGAAAAGGCAAAGAATAGTTCGAAAAAAATTAGTGGGCTGTTCGTAGTAAAATTGGCAACGTGATCCAAGTTTTACTCAAAAACTGCTGCTTTGTGATGGTGCTACTTTAGAATATTGTAGTTGCACCTGTCACCACGTCAAACTCTTCTTTTCCAAGGTAAATGACAGTCGGTGAATGATGAGCATAGATGTATTCCATTATAGTCGTCAGGATCGGCAACACATTTGCCGTCACAAGTTACCAAATGTCCAAAGCTTGAGAGCCCAGGTGATCTGTGTGCTTGTTTGCTATTTCATTGTCATAAACAAAAGACTATATAGTCTTTATCAATACCAATTTATAGTTAGTTACAAGACACTAGCGACCCGCCACGCTTCGTTTCGGTAAAATAAGCCTTCGAGCGAGATAAAATATAGCCTATGTTACTTCTGGATAATGTAGCTTTCCCATTGTGAAAGAATTATTAAAGTCGATTCAGTAGTTGCACAGTTCATCGATTACAAATATGTACGAGTAAACACAAATCTTTCCTATTAGTACCTATAGATAGTAGATCAATAGACACGAGTTTCTCTTCTATTCGCAACTTCAATAAACGTTATATAATTTATAATCACCAAAGGGGCCATAGATCACCAACATAACTCGTTAGACACCTCTATAAGTTATCATTTCCATTCCTATCAGCTTTTATTGCGATAAAGTGTTTACACATCATGACCGATACCATACATGTGTGTGTGCGTTACATTGTCTGGCCCTCTGTAATAAACTGATAAAGTATACTATCAGTATCAATGATATTTACTTCATGATATTAGGCTGCCTTTCCATAGAAGCGGAGACGAGCGGAGCGGAGAGGAGCGGAGCTGTGAAAAGAGGTATGTGATTCCACTGAGGCAGAGACGAGCGGGGATGAGTGGCGTACTATACAAATTTGATACAGTCGTATCCGCTTGACTGTTTCCAATGAAGCGGAGTGGAGACGAGATGTGGATTACAACCAATGTGATTGATCGATTCCTACACAGCTCCTCTCCGCTCCCCTCGTCTTCGCTTCTATGGAAAGGCAGCCTAAGTTGCTTAAGTAGGTACCATAATACGACCTTATGTATGTATGTATGTATGTAAACTCTTTATTGCACAGAAAATAGATTTACAATTAATATTAATAAAATAAAATGTACAAAGGCGAGCTTATCCCTATAAGGAATCTCTTCCAGCTAACCTAGAGAATGAGTGAGGACAAAACAAGACACCTAAACCTAACCTAACCTATTTTTACCTAAACAATTTTCCGATGATTCTAATAGGATTCATAACCTCTTTCGTTAATTTTAAAAACATTTCTATTATTGTGATTGTCAGTGTCTAGTTAAGAAATAATGACAAGATGCTAAATTGAGCCATGCACAGAATAAGTACTTGCATAGAAACCAGACTATAAGAAACAACATAAGACGTATGTTTGACCTATTTTATATTTATGGCATTCATAACGAGTTAGAAAGAGATGTCCTTATATGTATTAGGGTGAATTTCAGGACGTTTCAACCGCCGTCATTAGTGTCACCAAATATATTGACGAAATCAATGACACTACGGCAACTTCTGATGCTGTTAGAAACTACATCCCCGGTTCTGCTTCTGTTTACATCAGAAGTTGCTGGTAGATGTCATTGATTTCGTCAATATATTTGGTGACACTAATGACGGCGGTTGAAACGCCCTGACATTCACCCATTATTTCGTCATCCTTCATGTTGTCACAAGGTTTTAAAACGTCAAATGGCCCGCGATATGTCAATTATTGTCAATGCAGCGAAGGTACACGTCACATGAACCTACACTACAAAATCAAAAAGTCACCCTGACATAAGATTTACTTGCGAATACGCAATACCTACCGACTTTGTGAGTTTGTAGTACTGGAGGTTCGTGTGACGTTGACATTGACATAATATCGCGGGCCATTTGAGATCTTAACACCTTGTGACAACATGAAGGATAACGAAAGAATACCGATAAGGACGTCTCTTTCTAACTTGTTATGAATGCCATAAATGTAATAAGGTCAAACATACGTCTTTTGCTGCTTCTTATAGTCCGGTTTCTATGCCAGTACTTATTCTGTGGAGCCATCAACTCAAGAAAAAACAAGATGTTTTCTAATTTGGTTTTATTATGTTAGAATCGCGTTGATTTTTTTTAATCTTAATAATATAAAAGTGAGAGTGTTCGTTTTATTTATTAATTTCTTTGTCCATTTATCTCGTTAAAACAGATCGTCGTGATTCTAGTGGATGTCGTTCAACGTCGAGGTATAATATGTTTTTAATATGTTTTTCCGCGATTAAGTCCCGCTTAAGATTTGTAAAGGTCCGAATAAACGGCGCGTGATAGCGCGAGCCGCGCCAGGCTCGTGTTTGAATCGCGCATAAAGGGTTGAAAGGATTCCACCCCCTAAATGTTAACCGAATTCGACCCATTTTTGATATGTGGTCAGTCGCAACAAAAACAATGTCCGTACGTTTCGTTTTTGGGTAAGGCCACAGAGCGTTCGAACCACCCGTCCTGTGTTACGCAAAATTAAATATGTAAGATGGCAAATTACATTAGCTTTTGAGGTATCCTGTAAGCACGTTTGGTCATTTTTATTGAATGTTAATGCAATTCATCATTCTCCACAATACATTTTGGGTAACACACGGGACGGGCGGTTTGAACCCTCCGCGGCCTTACCCTTTTTCCTATAATATCAATAAATTTCAATGTATTCCCGTTTTGTTGTTTTCATACAAAAGTAGTTTCGGTCATAATCTCTTTATAATTAAAAAAAAATTAAAAAAAAACGAATCGTACGGACATACTTTTTATTCCAATTGACCATATATCAAAAATTGGTCGAAATCGGTTAACGTTTGGGAGGTGGAAAACGTTATCGCCGTTTGTATGGATAGCCAACTCAATCCTCTTAAGCATTTCTTGATCCTATTACAGGATGGATACAAATTAGATAATGGTGCAGAAAACGTCGCGACGTTACAGAGTAGGTATTCCTAAATTGCTCTAAGTGGTTGATTTAAAAAAAATGGATCATACCATTCTCTTCTTGCATTTCTCGTGTGACCTTTTAGGGTTGGCGTCCTTTACTTTTTACTATGAAACTGCGTCGATTGCCGACGAGGCGCGGCGCGCCGATTTGCTCCACGTCAATCGACGCAATTTCATAGTAAATATAAAGGAGTCGAATTACTGCGGTTCGATTCGACTAGACTCGGCGAGCCTAGTCTAGTGGACGCCAGCCTTTAGTGAGATCGTTTAATGTGTAATTCGTGACCGATTCATCGGTTTCAATAAGATCGATTGTTTCAAGAAAACGCATTTACTCAATCTTAAAATTACACGTGGAGTATACTGCTAAGTGCAATGTACTACTCTGTCAAGAAAGTACCGGGAAAAGATCAATAATACACAAACTGTTTGTTAATCATCCAAATTTATTTTATCACCTTCAAAGTATGCTCCTTCAGAAACGATACACTTACGCCAACGAATAATCCAATCATCAAAACATTTTTTAAACGCTGTTTCCGGAATTGAATTCAGTTCTCGGCGCGAATTCTCCTTTATGTCTTCTACCGATTGAAAACGGGTGCCACGAAGCGCCACTCCGAAGCTTGTTGACTAGTTTGCATGTCAAACTCGTAAACCCACGTCTCGTCACCAGTAACAATGCGTTTCATGAATGTTGGGTCGGAATTGACTCGTTCTAGCATGTCCTCAGCGACTCTCATGCGATTGAGTTTTTGGAGAAAATTCAGGTCTTTTGGGACTAGCCGAGCGGTAACATGTTTCATACCCAAATGATTAGTTAAAATAGTACGGATCGACTCGTGAGATACAGAAAGTTCGGCGGCTATCTCTCTCAAAGTTGAATGAGGATTTTCAGTCACTATTTCCTTCACTTTTGCGATGTTAACTTCAGTTGCAGACGTTGATGGCCTACCAGAGCGAGGCAAATCTTCCATCACATCTCGACCGCTTTTGAACGCTTTCTACCACTCATAAACACGTGTTTTTGATAAAGTCGAATCACCGTAAGCCTTCTGTAACATTTTCAGTGACTCCGAACACGAAATTCCATTGGCGATGCAAAATTTAAGACAAACTCTTTGTTCAATGTTTTTGTCCATTATGAAATTCGCAATACACACTAGATATGATATAACTAAAAACAGCACTGTATTTAATATAAATAACAGATGCAACTCAAACTCCGCGCCAAAATAGAAAACAGTTGTGCCAATCTAACAACAACAAAAAAAACAAAAATTTGAATTTGGAACCATAAACAAATCATCCATTCCCGATACTTTGTTGACTGAATGTATGTATAAGCGCAAATTATTGTAACATTTATCTCTATTAGATACATTGTAAGAAAAACTGTTTTTAGAAAATCATACACCATCGTTAATTACCTACTTAAACGCCATGTGCCATGCATCAGAATACATTTTGCAGCGTTTATATCTATACAAACACCACACTACAACAAACCTAGGTAATACCTAAACAATAGGAATGCATTTAATTTGCGAGCAACCAACACACTCGTAAAACTACTTCATTTAAATTTACTATCTTAAAATATGGGGACCGAGAGAATGTTTAAAATTAGTAAAATTTTATCACGTATGCAATTCTTTGCATATTATGTTAAGGGTGCACCAAAGATGTGTTACTAAACTATGTGATCGTTATCACTAATGCTAATCTATGTAGCCGTTGAAGATGCGCAGCTCAAGCTACACCACTCACGACCATCCATAGCACGCATCCATAGCACGCATCCAGAGCACGTATCTTTCCATATAAAAACATAGCTTATTTGAACCCGTTTCCACCAGTGCTATGCTATGTGGGTGGACCAATGAGTATGATTGCCGATTGGTGGATATCAAACGCATCCATAGCAACGTATAGCACATCTCTGGTGAAAAGGCACCCTAATGCATATTATTTACAGAAAACTCGCAGGTTTAACAGTGTATTGTCTTTGAAATTGATTATTTTATCAAGGTAATTAAATAGTTTAACTATAGCACACGTGCAATGTATACTATTCTTCTAAAGAAACAGTTTCAAATATACATATAGGTAATGATGTTTTCCAAAGGTACTCCTTTATGGCGGCACTTTACGTAATGGCTGTAATTTGTCAAATATTTTTGTGGCGACCCTTTCATTCGGTAAGTATGTCAAATTTATAAGATGTAAGACCAGCCGAATTGTCACATGTCACCTGTCAATATCAACTAAATATATAGGGGCAGTATTTAGCATACTGCCATGGTGCCACATGGCACCTTAAGGTAAGAACAAGGAACAAGTGTGTCAAACAAATCAAACAAATTCAAGAGTCCAGATATCATAATGCATCGCATACGTTGCGTACGTGGGCTCAGTGTGTTCCTACCTTAACCTCCCAATTGTTATGTAAGATTACCTACTGCATGAGGATGTATAAAACACTATTATTATAATATTATCATTTTAAAAAATGTATTTATTTGTTACAGAATTTAAGTTAAAATGCCTGAAAAGGAATCTCTGAAACTTGAGAATGGAAACAGACCGGCCCGTGTCGCGGGCAGCACTGTAAAGTTAAAGCGGGAGCTAGGGTTGTTTTCGGCAGTCAATTTAATATTAGGAGTTATGATCGGATCAGGAATTTTCATATCTCCAGCGTCCGCTTTACATCATTCTGGGTCGGTCGGTCTCTGCTTAATCATATGGACACTTTCTGGAATAATATCATTATTAGGTGGGTGTGTGATATTTATTAAAAAAAAAAACCGGCAAGTGCGAGTTGGACTCCCGCACCGTGGGTTCCGTATTTAAGTCCGTACTTCAAAAATTAGGTACCATTTGTGTACTATATTTCGTATGCGATAAGGTCCATTTTGACTTGCCTAAATTTTAGTACAGATCTTTAAAGTATTTGGTCAATTTCACAAAAACTATAAATTTTGAACACTTCGTTTTGTTATTCCCGTAAAATATAATAATAATAATAATAATAATAATAATCCAGCCTATATACGTCCCACTGCTGGGCACAGGCCTCCACTCACAATGAGAGGGTTTGGGCTATAGTTCCCACGCGCGCCCAGTGCGGATTGGGAACTTCGCACACACCGTCAAATTACTTTGCAGGTGTGTGCAGGTTTCCTCACGATGTTTTCCTTCACCGAAAAGCTCATGGTAAATTTACAAATTATATTTCGCACATAAATTCCGAAAAACTTAGAGGTGCGAGCCCGGGTTCGAACCTACGACCCTCTGCTTAAGAGTTGGCAGGTCAAACCATTAGGCTACCACGGCTTTTTTGTAAAATATAAGTAAGTGATGAATTTTTCAGACTTCATAACTTCATTTTTTTTCAGAGTCAGAGATAAGGGGAACGGTCATTGTTTAAACATTTTTGGTTATAAATAAAAAAGTACGTCACGGAAATTTATTAAAAAAAAAAAGTTTTGAAATGTGCAGATTGAGCCCCTTTTATATGACACCCCTAGAGCCTTTTTCAATTATTTATAAAATTAATTTCATATTTTTTACTAAAAACAGATGCGGGCAAGCAAGTTATACAACTATGCCAAATTTCAAATTGATAGCTTGTGTAATTGCTAAGAAAAACTGCTGTGACATACAAACAGACTGACAACGAAGTCTCACCATAAGAGTTCCTTTTTTACCATTTTGGTACGGAACCCTAAAAAGACATGAAAAATCCTTACAGAATAAATGCACCACTATTTTTTTTTTAATTTCAGGAGCATTGTCATTTGCGGAATTGGGAACAGTTGTAAATAAATCAGGTGCAGAATACGCCTATTTCCAAGAAGCATTTGGAAAATACCACAAGTTTTGGGGACCACTGCCTGCGTTCTCATGTGCCTGGATTTATGTAATCGTTTTGAGACCAGCAGAAGTAGCAGTTATAGTTATGACGTTTGCGGCGTACGCAATCCAGCCTTTTTCTGGTTGTTTGCTCCAGGAAAGTAGAGACAATGCAATTAAACTGACATCCTTATCAGCTTTGTGTAAGTATTACTTGTTTGTACAAACACAGACAGCATCACTGTTCAGTTCAGTGGTCAGTTGACCACATTGAGCCTTATTGTAAGGTGACAAGATTCACAAATGGTCAGTTAACTGTATCGCTGATGGCAATTGTGACCTAAAAAATGTAGGAATGGGAGCGTCACTGTTTATGTCAAAATTATTTTCAAGTGGTAACTCCGAAATACTTTTGTACAGAAAAATAAAGAAATAGCTGGTAAAACTAATTTTAGTTCGGATTCTATACATTTTAATCGCAATTTAATCGACTGCGTTTACACCAATTTGTGTAACCAGCACATCACTATAACTGTCAGTGTAGCACTGTCAGTGTCATTTCAAATAAAATCGACGCGACGCGAGCAACGAGCGTTGTTATCGTGAAAACGATTCGTTACAGTTTTAAAGTTATTATTCAGTATTTGCGTTTTATGACAAAGTGAAAAGTGAATTTGTAAATTAAAACACGTTTTTATTTAATCGTGAATACTAAAGGACTCTGAGTAAGTTCATTCTTTAAATAATAATCAAATTTTCTTTTGTGCTTCTACGGAGTTTTTCTGAATGTTTATTTCATTAATATTTCAAATTTTATCCTTCAGAATGTCTCTTGAAAGCAATGCACGGACGCGGGCCGTGCTTTCAAACGAAATCAAAGCTTTACAAGCCCAATGCAAAGAACACTGTTACATTATCGACAACAATGCGCCCATGGAAATTGGAACCATAAACCCTGGGAATTACAATGATAGGAAGCTTAATTATATTGACAGTTTAATGAAGAACATTCAGCACGATGAAACGCCGATTATAACTGACGGCAATGCTAATACAAGCCAGTTTTTGAATGAAATAACAGAGAAAATAGTTCACATAGAAGAACTTACGGCATTTACTAGTGGGGCTGTGCAGGATGTGGAAAGAGAAAACGACAGGTAAGCTGCTGTTTAGAATTAATAAATTCAAATTAAAAACTACTGAAATGTAATAGCATTTTAAATTTTGTTCTCTTGTATGTTTTTCTGCAATGTAGACTAGACATGCTTGTCATATTTAATAAAGAAATTAATTCATTAAATAAATTAGGTCTTGCCAATGCAATATAAATGTAGACTCTGTTATGTTAAAAATTAAATAATGAAATAATTTAAATAGATAAAATTACAAAATCTATTTAATTACCTCTGCTTATTAGTTAACCAGAGAAAGCTACCGCTTTTGGTTTCTATTTTTTTGTAGTAATTGTAATAAATTTTTAATAATTTACTATTTGTAATCAAACAAAACAAAATTACTGTCAAATCATGAACTATTATTGTCTAGTGCCCATAGTATAAGCCTAGAGCTAAGTTAGGGACCACATCAATATGTGTAAGATTGTTCCTTGATATTTATTTATTTATGTAGTTCTTGTTCTTCTGGTGCCTTTGATTTACTGGAGTTGGTGGTTATTATTATTATTATTATTTCCGAGGCGGGATAGTTTGGTATGAATCAGTAACAATAACTTACCTTTCAGGTTACAAGCAAGCATCAAAATGGTAGAAGAAGCAAAGAGCCGCCCGTGGGTGTCGCGACGCGAGGTGCGCCCAGAGCACCTGCAGGCGGCCAAGCGCAAGTTCCAGGCGATGAAGGCTGAGCTTCACGGACTCATATTCTCTTTGTTCCCGGACGCTGGGGACGCCATGACTGGACTCTTGGGGGTGAGTGTACAGGAATAGTTACCTTAACTCAACTACAATCCTTACTAATATTTTAAAACCAAGACCAAATATTAATAAAAGTTATAGATGGGTTTGATTGATTGTCTAATTTACTATTTATATTTATTTAATTTTTTCAGGAACTATTGAGTCAGCAGATGGACAAAACGTCGGGCGGTTACATCCAAATAACGCCAGAGAATTACCATCTTGCTGAAATCCTGAAAGACATGAACATTGTGTCTGTCAACCCTTATAATAATTTTGAAGTCAAATTGACTTTTTAGATGATTTTATTTAAGTTTTTAAACATGGAAGGAGATAAAAACGAATTGTAATGCTGAGGTGAAATTTAATGCGAAGTCCTCGGTATAACAAAATCTTAAGAGGACTAGGAACTTGTGATTATGTGATTAAACAATTAAGAAAGGTGTGACATCTTATATACATTTGATGTACAGTTGATACGTTTTAAGGGTAATCCTATAAAAAAAAGTGTAACGAAAATTAAATATTTGCTTGCATTAATGTGATTATTAATAATCAGTAATACAAAAATGTAATTATTTTTTTAAATAGAGATATCTTAAATACCATATTTTTTTCTTTTTTTCTTTTTTCAGTATTTCAAATCAAGAAAACTGCCCCAAATATCGTTGTATTACATTTTTGAACAAAGGAAAGAAGTTTCTCAGGCTACTTTTTCATGTATCCTACTAGGTATTTCATCATTTTATCGAATTTCACTTCATCAAACATATCATTTCATGGAATTCATTTCATCGAAAGCTAATTTCTGCTGAAACATTAACCAGCAAAAAATTATAACTCCTGCACATGGAAATGCCTTTTGATGAAATGAAAATTCTGCAAAATTATATGTTTAATGAAAAGTGTTTCGATAAAGTAATAGCTACCCATCCTACTAATATTATAAATGCGAAAGTTTAGTGTGTGTGTGTGTTAGTTACTCTTTCACGCTGCAACGGCCGTTGCAACGCTGCAATCCGTCCAGGATTTGGATGAAATTTGGAATGGAAATAGCTTATACCCTGGAGTAACATATAGGATACTTTTTATCCCGGAAAATTTGGCAGTTCCCAAGGGAAAACCGATAAACGACTTCTACGCAGACGGAGTCGCGGGCAAAAGCTAGTGATAAATAATGTTGAATGAATTTCTATTTATTTAAATTAAATATTTGGTTTTAGATTCATCTTATACAATAGGGCCGTTTTCAAAAAAGTGTACATAGTTAAGGACTAAAATTAAGAAATGGCACAGAATAATAGATAATAGTACTTTTTTATTGCGTCACGATTATTAGTCATACGTATATTGATATACTGCCTTCAGGTATAGGAAAGGGGACGCAGGACTTAGAAGTCGGTTAGGTTAGGTTATCCTTTCCTATACCTCGACCGCAGTATAGTTAATTTTCGTGACGCAATGGAAAAGTTACCGTTTCTTAATTATTGTCCTTAACAATGTACAATTTTTTTTTAAAACACCCAATGTCAAAAAAACTTCAGGTCTGTTACTTATTTTGATTATGTTATAAGCTAACCTAATGATGACATACGGACAGATAGCGGAGTGTTAGCAATAGGGCTCTTATCCTTTGGGTATGGAACCCTTAAAAAGATTCTACATAAAGGGCTTCTAAACGGGCCACATTTTTCTGTAATTTGTAGCCAGCAACAATAGCTGTCTTTTTCTAATTGAGTATGCCAGAACAAGATGCTCTTATATTACCGGCTATACACTGCAGAAAAATGTAACCCGTTTAGAAGCCCCTTTATGAATTTTATTTCGGACGAGAAACTAATACCGCAGAGCTTTATGGGCTATAACTTTTTTTATAGACGAAATCCATCAAATCAAGCCGATTACGAGTTTGCCCCTGACATGGTTTTGTTAATTAGCCAACTTGAGCGCCGACTACCCGATTTGATTAATATTATACATAATATGTGTGTATGAAGACCAACTACAAACCTGTACAGTCGCCATAATATATATTGCAGCAAACAAGGTGATCACAAATATCTGAACACGACTCTATTGTCAAGGCGTTAGAGTGCATGTTCAGATATTTTTGACCACTCTGATATGTACAGATATATTTGATGGCAAACTGTACACTCGGCTGCATAAATTTGGTCATTTCTACAAAGATGTCCACACACATTTTTGAAAATTAGGACGCTACCATATTTTTGCACCTGAAGGCCCTCAAGCTGTAAAGTAAAGTAAAGTAAAGATTTATTTACCAAAATAATTACAGTACAATAACAAAAGTAACTTTGACTCCACACTAGGCTAGGCCTGTATCGTGGCAGCCAAAAACAATACAAAGAATTACCGAGGGAATTGCGGTCTGTATTCTAGGAAGTAGGTACGAGTATATAATATACGATAAATTTAAAGAGGGTATTCTAATGCTTACATGAATTGGTTTGAAAGAAGAATAACCAGCTGCAGAACTAAATTGGTAAGTAGTAAAAATGTGCGCAGGTGTATAGATGTATGTGTAGGTGTATGACTATATGCGGGTGAGTGTGTGTTAGTGCAGGTTTGCGTGTGTGAGAGTATGAGTGAGAGGGTGCGGGAGTTTGCATCTAGTTGGTTGAATGATAAGAATAATTATAATTCAAAAGATCGGAAAACAGTCTTGCGAGTGGGGAAACTACATTTAACTTAAAATATTTAAAACTCTCTCGGCCTCATTGTAATCCCAGTCTAACAACCGGCTGAGAATACGCTTCTTGGCCTCAAAAACTCGACAATACCTTATGTCACATGCCCCAACAATCTCATTGTAGATATGAGGAAAAAGAAATGATTTGAACCTTCTGGCAATCAATCAAGTAATCAATATTATTTCTTTCAGTTGTGATGACGTACATCAATATAACAAGCGTGAAGTTGTTCGTGAAAGTCCAGAACGTGTTTGGGGTGTGCAAAGTGTTCGCGTGTCTAATCGTAATCGGAGGGGGGATCTATGAGATCGCTAAAGGTAACATTCGCCAGTAAAAACCGTCATGAATTTCTAGATTATATAGCATATATAAACATCTTTTTAAGATATTGATTTATTTATGTCCAGAATCTACTATAATAGTAGATTTTTTTCATAACAGGCAACACTGAGAACATAAACAGAGGCTTCGAAGGCAGCACGACGAATCCGGGCGCGATCGCACTCGCCCTTTACTCAGGACTCTGGGCTTATGACGGATGGAACAGTGTTACAGTGGTTACGGAGGAAATTGTCAACCCTGCCGTGTAAGTGTTTGGTAGATATTTTTATTTTTGATACGAAAATTCCCCTTCAAAAAAGGAGAAAGTTCTCAATTTGACGCATTTAACGGTTCTGTACATACAATAGAATCCAGTCTCTATACAGGATCACTAGCGTACCTAACTGTCTGTCGGTCCGGGTCACAGCCAATTTTCTCCGAAACCAGGTACTGAAAAGTTGTACTTTGGTCAAATACAGAGTAAAGACAGTTTTCCAAAGTGTATGTATAATAAATGTCAAAATTACATGAATAGGATAAGTTTATGCTTTAATATATGATGATTATTTTATTTTATTGCAGCAACGTCCCCCTAAGCATCGCCATAGCAGTCCCCGTGATCACATCGCTCTACGTGTTTATGAACGTCGCTTATATGACGGTTTTAAGCTACACAGAGATGACGTCAGTGCCCGCTGTGGCCGTGGCATTTGGGGAGCGCGTCCTTGGTCCTGCTAGTTTTTTAATTCCTCTCGGCGTTGCTATTGCTACGTTTGGGTGCGCTATGAGCGTTCAGTTCGGTGTTACGAGGTAAGAATAATTGTTTAACGTGGTAGAATTTCTTATAACAAAGGTAATCGTTACGTCTTAGGGTTAATTTGTATGTTCCTTCTGACGTGAATTTACTTGTAGATTTTTTTGTTTTTCAGGGTGTGTTACAGTGCGGCAAAGGGTGGTCATATGCTAGAAGTGTTTTCGTATGTGAACATGAAAAGACTGACGCCGGCACCCGCAGTAGCGTTTCAGGTAAAAACGATATGACTACGTGTTAAAAGATTATATTGGCCGCAGCATCGTTGTATGCATCGTTATATGTATGTATGTTCTATGGAAGGCGATTTTTTTTTCATTTCTGTTGTGTTGTAGTGTGTTTGTCAAATAAGTGTTGTGAGCATTGAAAATTTAATGTGTCAATTTGTTTTTTTTTGGTAATTATGTAGAAGCACACGATCATGGTAAAGCGGGCTCCGAGCCTCTGAGGCCCATTGACATGCAACCTCAGGATTGCTAGTCCGTTGCCAACCCTGCAGGCTAGGAAGAAATGCCTGCATGATAGTTACGAAAGACGTCCACTGCCCGAAATAGGCGAATCTCCAAGTCGGTTTTTTGCTACTGATGTTGATTAGCTAACAATATTTATTTCTTTGTTACAGGCACTCCTGACGGCGATATTTATTTGCGTTGGCAACGTCTACACCCTTATAGAATTCGCTAGTTGGTTCCTCTGGTTTTTCTATGGATTGTCCATGGTGGCACTACTAGTTTTAAGGAGAACGCAGCCTAACAAAGCAAGGCCATATAGAGTGCCAACCCCAGTGCCCTGCTTCGTGTTGCTAGTGGCGATATTCTTGTCAGTGTTGCCAATTGTACATGATCCGTCCGTCAAATATTTAATGGCTATAGGATTTATAGTAATCGGATTTATTGTGTATACAATTTTTGTATATTATAAGAAGACTCCTACTGCTATTTTAAGTAAGCAAGTACTCATTTTATGGTACCTATTTATTACTTTTTCATGTCTGATGCAACTCTGATAAATTTAAATTAGTTTATTTAATTCATGGAATATAGTCTTTTCTTTGTACAGATAGGTCATACACAGATTAACCCTTAATTTGACAATGTTCATCATCACAGTGAGTGAACACAACGTAACATCCACTTTTTATATGTATTTTTGGACTGTGACTAATTTTTATGCTGCTTTAAAATCTAAAGAGGTTTAAACACCAGACTTTTTTTATTTGTATCAAATTAAGGGGGGTTCTACATTTGTCCTTTCTGATCCTAATAGTAAACGACGCGACGTGGAAGTTTTTTTAACTCATATGTATAATTTCGATACACATTACGCGGATATATCTTAAACCGAAAAATTACGTTTCAAAGTCCTTAATTTTCAGGAACAGGAGAGACAACTTTCTGTGACTGTGTACGACCCAGATAGGCCCTAAGTGGAATACAACGTATATTTTATAATTGTAAGGGCTTGTTTCACAATCAACAAGTAAATTTATTTGCCACATAAAGTTAGCCTTCTCCTTGTCTATTTGCAAGTGTAAGAAAGCGGAAGGGCGAAATTGATGTTGAAAATTCAGGGAAAATTATCGTGGTGCAAACGTCACACTGTCACTGAGTTGTATTCCACGTAAGGTTCTCCCCCATGTCTCCCCACGACATCGAAAAAGACGTCTTTTTCACACTTATTGCATGGACATAAAGGTTTTTCTGAACGGCTCAAGCCGATTCCGCGTCGATAGATGTGGGGAGACCCTAAGGCTGCCTTTCCATAGAAGCAGAGACGAGCTGTGTAGGAATCGACCAATCACATTGGTTGTAATCCACATGTCATCTCCGTTCCGCTTCAATGGAAATAGTCAAGCGGAGACGAGATGTGGATTACAACCAATGTGATTGATCGATTCCTACACAGCTCCTCTCCGCACCGCTCGTCTCCGCTTCTATGGAAAGGCAGCCTAAAGCGGCTACCACACGCGCAAGCTTCACCACAGTTTTGCCTGCGCAGGCCGGTTTGTACACGGAACACGGAGCGTGTGGTTGGTAAAACTATAGACACGAAGTGTTCAGTTTTGGCTCGCGCAGGTAAAACTGTGGTGAAGCTTGCGCGTGTGGTAGGCCCATAAAACTACGTCAGGGGCACGTAAAAAAGCTGTAGGTTGTTACGATCAAATATTGGTTAAGTATTCATTGAATAAGGCTCTGATATATGATTGAGCACATCTTCTTACATTTTTAGATAACTTTAGATAGTTAGAAATCATTTTAATGAATAAAATTATATAATACTATTTTTTATATACAGGTAAATTCACATTCCTGACTCAAATTATATTTGAGAGCGTCCCGCCTGCCCGCGACAACCGTGAAGACTGATGTATTTTATATATACTTTTATATATTGTATACATACCTTCTGAGATCAATTTGTAAATATTAAGTACAAAAGAAATTCAATTAAGATTAGTTTAGAGTTTGATTTTAATCATTGTAACGAAAATAAATATTTTACAATTTGAAATAACGGCAGTTTCATTCCCTTGAGCGTTTTTTCGGGGCCGGGCGCAGTTATGGGTTAGAGTAAGATAGGAGTACATCGAGCTCGCTCCAACCCATAACATAACTGCAACCCGTTGCACCGACACAGTATCGGTCAATAAAAACACGCTGTCACGTGCAGTGCAGTATATAGGTACTTAACCACCTAGCCCCCAAGGTCTAGTTTTTCTATATTTAGCTTACACGACCCAGTGTTCTTCAACAAGAACAAGATTAAACTAGTATAGCCTGGCAAAAAAGTCGAGCAGAAACATGCAGGCGCTATTCGGAATGAAATTGGCAACATGATCCAAGGTTTACTCTAAGTACTCTAACCTGCTAGATTGTACCATTGCCAATGTTTCAGTTGCCCCTGGATATGTCATGCAGTGAGGCGGGCATCGACCCCTTTTGGCCTTTTGGCCTGGCAGAAAGTGCATCCTGAAGATGAACTCTACACTAAAACTGGGGAGGCGTTGCTCTTGTTCATCAACGAGCAGATCAAAGAAGTCTGGTACGTTTTTTATATGGCATCAGTCAGGATTATATTGTCAAAGGTTACTCATTGAGATAATAGAAATGATAAACAAAATGACGCGGTCTGTTTTAAGCTTGCCTCAAGCAACGCCGCGTGAAAGCCATAGTGTTATATCTAAGAACCATCTCGGAAGTACGAGGATTATATTCCCCAAAGAATTTTGGAAATCGGTGCAGGAGTGTTTGAGATAATCGCGAAGATACACATACAAGAATACATACATACGGGCGAAACACACAACCTCATTCTTTTTGAAGTTGGTTAATAATACAATGTAGTGGGGCGTAGACTGGAAACACTATAACGTACGTCGTAACGTCTTTATAATAAAAAAACTAGTCCAAAGATTTTTTTAATTTACGTAATAATTTGTTAAATAAATATTTGTCGTCATCCAAATCGAAAGGGCCCTTATATTATGGCGGCTGCGGGCGCTTACGCTGTTATAGTTTTCATTGCCTTGTCATTAGTACGGAGCCGTGTGAAAAAGGCGTAACCGCCTGCCGCGATAAGGTCCCTTTCGATTTGGACGACCATATTTGTTTTTGTTTTAGATAAATTGAAAACACGTTTGTAGAAATATGTTAGATCTTTAACAATACGTGATAATGCAATAATTTGTTTAAACTTTTGGCCTATTCTATTTATTTACATTGTCGTTAAATAGCCACATATAATATCTATACTACGTGAGATTTCCCGAAACAGTTGAAAGGCCTTCAGAAACGTCAATAATAACGTCTCACCTTTTATTTACAAATAAATTATACATTGATAAAAATTAACATAAAACAATTATTTAAAAAAATTACGACTGATCGGTCGCATTATCAAAAATGTTTTTAAATACTTAGGGCAGTATTCATAAGTTAATCTTGACTGAGATGCCCGACTCAAGATATTTAGAAACCGTCAAGTAAACCCAACCCTTAGGGTCCGTTCACACAGACCGGCTCGGAGAGGAGAGCAGATTTTTATCACGTTGGAAACAGTGTTTTGAGACATTGTAATATGGTTTATTTTTGCATGTGCACTTTTGTCATTAAGAATGCTTGAACGCGCTTCGTGTGAAATGATAAGAGGAGCCGACCGGCTGCTTGACGTGCTCTTCCGCGCTCCGCTCCGGCCAATTCCAAGCGTATACGAGCCGTCTGTGTGAAAAGAAGAGCGCGAGCCGATGCTCTCCGAGCCGGTCTGTGTGAACGGACCCTTAGAACCCGCAGAATAATGCCCTTACTAATAAACGTTGAGTAACCGCTGAGTAGTTATACCATGCTTTGTCCTTATCTGTCATTGTGACATTGGAATTCGACAGATAAGGACAAAGCATGGTATAACTACTCAGCGGTTACTCAACGTTTATTAGTAAGGGCATTAATGTGTAATTTTAACACGTCCTGAGACGGGCATCTCAGTCCAGTTTATACGGCCCTTAGACTTTACTACTTATAGTACATTACTGTCGCGGCCCGGAATGCAGGGGATTGCCTGACGGGGTGGTTAGCAGGCCGAGCTTTAATACGAGTCAGGCAATCCCCGTTTCCGCCGAGGCACATATTATGCTTTTCTCTAACAATATGAGGAAGTAATACAAATAATAATAAATTAAAAAAATATATATAAAAAGAAAAAATTGTAATAAGAAAAGAAACATATTCCGACGTATAGATCATAATCATAATCATAATCCATCCATCCATCCATCCATTTATGAAGTCGGCTAAAAACAAATTAGGATAATTTTACTCACAATGACCCGCCCCCGCCCGCTAACCATAGACGACGTCTGGGCTGTATGAGATTTTTATCTTAATCGTTTCGATTTTGTATGGAAATGGCAGCATTTGAAAAAGTTAAAAGGAAATGAGGTGTTTTGCGTCCTCGTTTTTGAAAAAAATGCCGTCATTTCCGAGCATGTTTGAGAAAAAGTATTCATAATCCACGAAGGCGCGTCATCACGTCCGTTCGATGCCAGTGACATTCCTGGTGTGTCAATATTACATACATTTAAAGGTAAGGCGGCGGTGAATGTATTAATCGACGTTAAAACTTAGCAGTTAGTGGGACGCGCTTTCGTGGATTGAAATGACTATAAAACTAAATACATATTTTCATCAAAATCAAAAAATCAAATTTATCTTTGATTTCTAAAATTGTAAATGGCCAGTTATGACTTATACATTTGATATTAGCAGTTTTTAGGGTTCCGTAGCCAAAATGGCAAAACGGAACCCTTATAGTTTCGTCATGTCCGTCCGTCCGTCCGTGTGTCTCAGGCATTTTACTCAAAAACTACAAGATGTATATTGATCAAATTTGGAGTATAGGTGTCTTGTATAACCTGCTACTTAGTTTGGTAGTTAAATAGCAAAAATAAATATCTCTAGGGGGGGGCACTCCATACATGTAACAGAAGCTGAATTTCTTTTTCAACCAACATATAAGTGTGGTACATATTACGACAGTTTTTTTAAAAACTCTTTGTTATTAAACATTTTTTTTAATTAAGTGACTATTTCCGAAAGTTGCATAAATTGTGCCCCCCCCCCCCCCCCTTTATCTTTTAAACTGTATGTCCAAACTTTTATGTATATGTAAAAACTTTTAAATATGTAAAAACTTTTAAACTGTAACAATACTCAGTGATAATGGTGGAGAGTTCAAAAACAAAGTTATCGAGAAAATACTCCACTCTCATGGTGTTCAGCACCGGTTTACAATGCCTACACGCCTGAGCAAAACGAATCTAGTGAAAGGGAAAATAGAACCCTCGCAGAAGCTGCTCGCACCATGATGCATGCTCCCGATTGCCAGTTGGTCAGAGCTTGTTAACACGGATGCATCCTGAACCGAACTGGGCCTACTTCTCAAAAAGGAAAATCACCACTTGAACTTTGGTTTGGAAAGAAACCCTCCATAAAACATTTAAGGGTTATTGGCACAGAATGTTTTGCACATAATCCAAAACAAAAGCGAATAAAAATATCCAAGAAAGCTCAAAAAAATATTTTTATTGGGTTTGATGGTGATGATGGCTATCGGTTAATGGGTCTTGATAAGAACAACCATCCGACATTGATGTCAAGAGATGTAACTTTCAAGGAATCGTTGATTAAATCGGTAGGATTAGAATCTGATATAGGTATCTGAAGAGGACGAACGGACTAAGACTGAAATCGAACTTAACTTCCGAAAGACTGAAGAGAATCATCCAATGTTTGAAGCAAGAGAGGATATACCACAAAATGACGAAGTATTGCCTCAAACATCAAATGATTTAAGTCAAGAAGAAGATGATCTCAAGGGGTCGTCTCCCGGACTGGTCCGGATGATCTTCATGACGACGTTCCCGATACCAGAACTCTTCGCGACTGATCCACACTGCGACTTCCAAGCAGATATGACGACTTTATTGTCTCGACTAAAATGACGAGCATGAACCAACAACATATAAAGACGCCATGAAAAGTCAGCAGAAAACTGAATGATGGAAGCAATGAAGAGCGAAATTAAATCTTTAAATTATATCTTGTATTAAATATTTTGACTTTGACTTTGATTACAAGACTTGAATCTTGGTTGATCGCCCAAAAGACAGAAAACTAATTTCTTGTAAGACTCGTAACGAGAGGTTACACGCAAGAAAAAGGAATTGAAATGAAACTTTCAGTCCTGTTGCTAAAATGGCTACAATCCGACCAATCCTAAGTATTGCAGCTAACGAAGGACTATCCTCTCATGCAATTTGATGTGGCCACTGCCTTCCTTAATGGTTCGATAAACGAAGACATCTACATGTATCAACCAGAAACGCGTTTGTGTAAAGGCCGGAATATAAATAAAAAAAAAAACGTGGGTGTTATTTGTCGAATGAAAGAAAAGGAATGCAATGAAAGTGATAATTTGAACTAACAAATATTTTTATCAGAAGATGGAAACAAATCAGCCCTAACTGTAGTAGAAAAAAAAAGAAAAAAGCTTGATTGAAAGATGCCGCAAATTCTCACGAACTTCGTCTTTTGTCGGGTTAAGCCTATTGGTTGGTTCGCCGTGAATCGTCACAATATCGTCTTTTGTGGAGTTCTCGAGGTGGGCAATTCCCGGGAAGTTGACGAGGCCGGTTAGGGCGCCCCCGCGTCGCCGGGGCCGGCGGCGGCGGCGCGGCAGTAGCAGTAGCTGTTGAGGTGCGGGTGGGTGGCGCTCACGCACGCCGGCTCGCTGTTGTACCTGCAACGGACATCACGACGAAACTGTATACTATTTAATCTTTATTGCACAAATGGCGGACTTAACGCCTAAAGGCACTGTTTACCAGTCGCCCAAATAATCAATCAGAAATTTACATACGTAGTGACACCCATACTATACTAAAAACAAATCAAAATAAACACTATAATAAATAGTCCTAAATATACAGGATGTAACAAAATCCACGTTTAATAAATACCGGTCAAGTGCGAGTGTGGTTTGTTGATCGAAGAGTGGTCCAGAACACCCAATATTATACAGGGTGGCCACTTTTTAGAACATTTAAATTTCCCTGACTTTTCCCGGTTTTCCAGGCACTTTTACGGTTTTTTCCCTGACCATCCAAGCAAAAATAAAAAAATGTCACATAACTTTTTATATTCAATATAAAAGTACACCGCACGTAAAGTATGGATGGGAACGAAATCTAGAGATTTTTTACATAGTATTTTTTTTCTATATAGAATTATCATGCCCTTCGAGGATTTTTACATTTTAATCACGACTCGCAACATAATTTAGTAAATTTATTAAAATTAATTTATAGTTTTTCGTAGTTTAGAATTAGTAGATGTTACAACGATAACTCATTTCATGGTTGTTATTACACCGATTTTTGATTTTTGACGTATGGAAGAAACAGTGCAGTGCAGTGAACAACTGTATTTTTTTAATAAAGTGACTTTAGTGATTTTTTCCTCTCAATAGACGAAATGCAAGTTATAGTTTTAGTAAGTAATGTATTTTTCCCTGACCTTTTGCAAATTTCCCTGACATTTCCCTGACTTTTCTCTGACCAGCGAATTTCCCTGACTTTTCCCGGTTTTCCCGGTTTTCCAGAAAGTGGCCACCCTGTTATACTACCTAAATAAAATTTAAATTTGAAGATTTAAATGTTGCCATTAAGCAGTGAACAAGCGTATTTTTTTCCTCTCAATAGACGATATATAACAGATATCGCGATATCGATATATAGACTCACGCGTTCGTCCGCGAGATGTCCCTCGTGTTGATGAGGAACCGGTCCTCGTGGACGACGTACGTGAGCGACGCCTCGAACATGCCGCGCCCGGGGCCCACCGTTATCTGGAAACGAATAAATTAAGTCATTTCATTTCAGTTTTATTAAAACCCAAGAAGAGTCATTTTCTCATATTTTTTACCCATCATCCTGATCCACTTGCCTCTGGATTGCTTGATAATGCCAATGCGGTTAAGAGACTAAAACGAAACCACGTGCTTTGATAGAGAATGCGGCGCTGGCCTCTTACTCTATAAACCCCCACTGCTCACTCAACGCATCTGATAAAAGTCTGGCGACTGATTGCAGATCAAAAGGAACAGAACAAAAAAAAATTTTTAGCCGACTGAGCAAAGCCAAAAAACAGGTAATGATTTTAACAGGTTATGTAGGTATGTCCGAAAATCGGATGTTCCACTGTAGCTCCTTAACTATTGAACAGATTTTAATAAACGGGGTGTCATATGATGCGTCAAAAACGTGCGAGTGTCATACTGCCCTCGTAAGAAAAAAGGGCACATCTGCGAATTATTCACAGAAGCATATTAAACCCTGTGTAGGTTAATAAAGGTCGCATGTGCAATACCAATTCGTTTGCACATGTGCCTTTCCTTCTTATGAGGGCAGCATAGGCTATTAGAATTATAAGGGTGCGTCATAATTCGCCAGTCGGGTTTTAGTTTTTGAGGTTTAATTTGTTTAAGCCTAACTTGCTTCTATATCCGTATTCATAATCAATGTAGGTTTGTGTAGCTCTTACTGTTAATTGAGTTTGAGTAAGAGCTACCATATCTTCAACAATATGACAATATAGAAGCAAGGTGGGCTAAACCGAAGTGGACTAGCGGCTTGGTATTTTTTAATCTTGATAAAAAACCGGTCAAGTGCGAGTCGGACTCGCGCACTGAGGGTTTCGTACACATTTGGCCAGTTTTTAGTATTTCTTGTTGTTCTATATAATTTGATCTATAATCATACCTTTGACGCTTCTATGCAATACTACAACAATATACTAAAAATATAATATATTCAAAATTGTCTCACTTACCTTGACTTGATAGTTTTCTTTGGCAATGTTAGTTTTCGCGTCGAAGTGCCCGACGTACCCATCGCCGTCTTTAGCTCCCGAGAACGCGAGCAGCCGGCTGTTGGGCCGCTGCCGGAGCACCCAGTCCGTGGAGATGAGCGTGCGCGGCACGCACGCGGGCCTGGCG
Organism: Tortrix viridana; assembly: GCA_963241965.1. Lineage (NCBI taxonomy): Eukaryota > Metazoa > Arthropoda > Insecta > Lepidoptera > Tortricidae > Tortrix > Tortrix viridana. The sequence continues at coordinate 1,895,588 of OY725189.1, read as the reverse complement.
CGGGCGCACAGGCGCGTCAGTAAGAGCCCGGCGGGATTACCGCCCGGGACCACTTCAAATAGGATCCGGGTTCGGATAAAGTCGGCTACTCGCGTAAAGGCTCAGTTTTATTGGCCGATAGGGCCCGCATGGCGGGCGCGGGAGATTTCCATAACGCATGCCATAGGGCCCGCATTCGAGGAACCGTTACCGGCCTGCATGCGGGGTGCGGAAGATTTATGAGTTATGAGTTTTACTAGTCGTTATCGAGTCACCGCACGATGTATATCGATCGAATTATCGACTTATGAGTTTCACTACTCGTATACCGCCAGCGGGGAGTCACCATGTCGATGTATATCGACCGACCGAGTTATCGACCAATGAAACTGAGCCTTAGAGCGTATGAGGGCGAGTGAGACCCGAGAAGTACAAACCCGAATCCTATTCTAAGTTCTCACGGGCTGTATAAGATTATGGTGGGAGACTATCGTTTGTCCTAATGCATTGCGAGTCCGAATTATCGGTAGTCCTAAACTGGTTTTCAGCTGAGTCAGACAACTTTTAATGTTTTCCAAAAATGCCTGCGGTTACTTTAGGTTAGGGTTGTATTATAACAACACTAAAATGTTCTAAAATTTTAGTGGAAACGGTTGTAGGACTAACGATAATTCAGACTATATAGGACAAATGACAATTAGGATTTCCAATATAAATAGATCCGATAATGGCACACTTGATTTTTATTTTAAAGAAGATAGGTTATTTGTCTATATTCATCATCATCATCATCTCAGCCGAAAGACGTCCACTGCTGGACATAGGCTTTCCTCAAGGATCACCATTTCACCATAGTCTGACATAATTTTTCCATCAATTACTGGTATAAAATGGGGCCCCGAAAGTCTGCGTGCACTATGTTACGCGATTTTTTTTAAGTGAATCCTCTAGGGCGGCGATTCAATAATCGATAAGTCGCTGCTTAAATACAAAATCAAAAACATACATAGTTTGATTTTAAATTTATCTTCACACATCATAAACCCTCCATAATGCTCCAAAAACAGCAAATTATGACTAGCATAATGATAAACTGTTTTGTTAGAACAAATTTCTTATTTGTGAAAATGTTATTATTGCTTCATAATAACATCAAAATCGATATCATTATTACATTCAAATTTCGAACATCTTTGAAATACAAAACAATGTTATTTGATCTAAATTCTAATATCACTCGAGATGACATTTAATTCGAAATGAAATATCAATTGCATACAATTTTGACAAATCTCGCATGTTACTTGATATCGAACGATATGATAGTAGAGGCCGACTCTAGATTGTCTCTGAATTAAAAAAAAACTACGGTTGCCGCCATTTTTGACGTTCTAATAATTGATCAATTGATATGCCGGTCGTAACATGCGGTTCCTGGGGCATTACTCTGAACTTTGAAATTCGAACTTCGGATCGGCTCGTCACTTTCTTGCAAATTAGCTACGCGTCGAGAGCAATAGGGATAGCAATAGACGAAGTTCGAATTTTGAAGTTCAGAGTAATGCCCCTGAACACATCATAGAGAGCTTATAATATGTACATATGTAGATAAAATGGTGTATGTAACTGTACATAATTAGGCATTATGCACCAGTCACATAAACTACTATTAAAGTAAATAGAGTTACGAATTTAAATGCGACAAAAATTCATTTTGATTTGTGACGCTTTTGTTGTATTTAAGCAGCGAAGTGCACGAGAACTGAAAAATTTTAAGGATGCGTCACGTTTAGGCACGTTTCGTTACATGAGAAGAAAGATATGGCGTAAAGAGAAAGTGAAACAGATCTATTTATTCCGACGCCACGGAAGTGTTTAACAACATTCACTTCTATCACGTGTAAGGTGTATGCTGCAAGTGCAGTCTTTTGTTTTAAGAAAAAAAAAAAACCTGGTACTTATTTTGTAATGTTTGCGTCAATAATTATTGGTGAGTAACCTTCCACGGTTTTCACCCAACGGAAGACCAGCTCTGACATTAATTACTTTAGTGCTTGTTGTGGTTTGTAACAAGACAAATGGTTTTTCTTTCTTTATTTCTAACTAGCTGCCCTCGCTTCGCTCCTGGTACTATTATATACGTAAACCTTCCGTGAAAAATGATTTAACTGTTGGTGAAAACCGCATTGAAGTCCGTTATTTAGTTTGAAAGATCTAAGCGGACATACAGAGGTACAGTCACGAACGTTAATTTGTGACCCATTTCAAAAAAATATCGCTTGAAGTTGTCAATGTCATTAGAGATGCCAAGTCATTTGTAACTTACAGTAAAGTACATCTTATTGCTGTAGAATGTCAGATTGACTTTGGACCTAAAGTGGGTCCTAAATTAACGTTTGTGACTGCACAGATGGCGGGAAGCGACTTAGTTTTATACTGTTTTTGCATAGGACTTCAGAAGACCAGAATCCATTTCTCTTCTGGGAGTAAAGTAATGTTTCTTACCCAACTTCTCTGAGCAATTTGTTGATGAAGTCTAGCAGCGCGCGCGACGTCTTCTCGTACAGCGGGTCGGTCGTGGACACGTCCTGCCACGCGACACAGGCGCACCAGTGCGGCTCGATCCCCGCCTCGCTGCACGACCGGTTGCGAGGGATCTGTATATTAAAAATATTATTTAACCAAGCTATTAACAAAATAAAGATTTTTTTCGCTATCGGCGTTATATTTATTATTAAGGAGGGTCATTTCTGGTCTTCATTATCAGTTTTACTTTACTAAATGGTGTTTTGGTAATGCAAATGCTTAAGTTCCTACAGAAAATATGAAAACCGTTGTAAGTACGTGTGCTATGATTTATGGAGAATTCCCGGAAATCTCCAGGGTCCCACCATCAGATCCCGATTCGGTGACAAAAAAAAAACTTTCTTTTTTTGAAGTCGGTTGAAAACAATCTCCACAAATGGAGCTTTTTAAAAAGGGTGTCATTAAAATTCTTCGAGACTGCTTCGACTCAACAGGCGGCGGTGATCACTCCTTCAGTCGGGTCGTCCGCCTGTTTGTCTGTCGACGGCAATAAGAATAAAAGATGTGTACACAAGGAACTGACCGGCTCCAACAAAGTCAGCCCCCTCTTGAGGTCGGCGCCCTGCACCTTGTACGGGCTGGCGTGGCGGGCCATGCCCAGCACGTCGAGCAGCGTGGCGTGCAGGTCGTGCGGCGTGGCGAGCGCGCGCGCGTTGCGGCGCAGCGCGGCCGGGGCGGCGGGCCGCGCGCGCGCCAGCGCCGCCGGCAGCAGCAGCGCCATGAGCGGCAGCCGCTCCTCCAGCTTCCCCTGCAGCGTGTTGCGCACGTTTGCGTACCTACAAACGACCAAAACTAACACAATCTTAATAAGCTTTCGTAAATCTCATTTTCGGGACAAGCTTGTCTTCCTGTACTCTTCTTTTGCACAACCATCATATTATGCTTATCGAGACGAATCCGACGAAGGGGCTATCTTGTTTCGTTGCGGAGTTCCTATGACCATCATCCGACTGCATCATCAGACCAGCTCCATGGTACCATATTGCATTGGCACCGAAGTTACGTCGGTATATATGTATACCAAATTTCAACTCAATCGAACACGGAAGTGGTTCTAATTCAGCTTGAAAGATTTGACCTAAACCTAACTAACAAACTAACTTACATACAAACATAGTAGGTTAATAAAAAGCTTGTAACGGTAAAAATATCAATTCGTTTGGATCATTATTTTGATGACACAGACTTTAAATAGCATGTTTATATCAACGAAAGCTGATAACACGTGCGTGTGGTCGTGTTTAGCATTTGAATAAAACATCTGCCACTTTCTGGCCAATATGTTAGTGCAGGAGTTACGGATGCTTTACCCACATTTATCCACCGCGACAAAGGCGAAAACAATACGGGTGCAGCGTAGGAAAAAAAAAATATAAATATCAGCGGACAATCTCACACAAATTGACCTAGTCCCAAACTAAGCTCTAGGCTTGTACTATGGGTACTAGACAACGATAAACATACTTATATAGAGAAATACATACTTAAATACATAGAAAACATCCATGACTCAGGAACAAATACTCGCGCTCATCACACAAATTTTTGTCCATACCGGGATTCGAACCCAGGACCGCTAGCTTCGTAGGCAGGGTCACTACCAACTAGGCTAACCGCGTCGTCGAAAATCTACTTCGCATCTGAAATTGTACAGTCAAGGTCATAAATATGTATACACTTTAGTGCCTTGTCACTTTAATCGCTGTGACATTCATATAAGGCAGTTTAAACATGACATTAAATAGACAAGGTACTAAAGTGTATACATATTTATGACCTTGATTGTACGCTGACTGCAAATCGAGTAGTTTTTCTACTGAAACCCAATTGTTTCCTAAGCAGTCGATGTTGATGTCGCCTACTATGACGCAGTCGTTATCGTGTTCGCTGACCTCGAGAACACTTTCTCAACAACTCCATTTATCAACGTTTTTCTCGTAAACTAGTGATCGCTCCCACCTTTGTTTGTAAAAATGTATGTTACGTGGCTTCACGATGCGACCCGCGATCGTGGAACAACTGGCCTCTTTACATCATCACGTCACGTCGCATCGCGTCTCGGTGTGAACTGGCCCTTCAGTTTATGTTCCGTAATTACCTAAAAAGTCAAATGGAGTCTTACCTAGGCCCATGGTCACCCATGACCACAAGCAACGTATCCTCTGAATATGCCCTGAATGCCCTCAGAAACGCCGCCGTGTCGTCGTCAGCTGACTGCACCATGTTAAAGTCGTCGTGCGTTATATCAGCTATGAACGTAAACGCAAACCGCTTTCCGTCTAGCTTCATGAACTGAGGACAAAAAGGTACAAATATAAAAATATGTCGAAAGTGTATAAGAAACCAATACATAAACCAAAGAGACGCAGTGCCTGAGGGAATAGCGATATAAACGCGGAGTTGCAGGCAAAAACTAGTATTATTAAGTGAAATCCCCGTATCAAGACAGATCAGTAATTACATTTTACTCTTACATGAAAACAAAAAGACGTAGATACGTGACCGGCGCGCGGGCTTGAGCACCTAAATATAGGCGCTGAGCGCCTATGTTTGAGTCAGTTGTCCGGCCGTCACCGATCTGTCAACACGTGCGACGTCGTCATTATTGTGAGACATATGGCTGTCCCACTTACGCGCACGACGTTAGTCCATCAATTTATCTCTATTGCTCCTTAGGGCATGTTTACAGCTGTGTGTGGAATTTGCAAATGTAGGTGTCGCGGCACGCATTATGTCAGAGTCTTGTACGGCGATAACGTGTCTTCCCCTTATGCTTTAGTCTAAGATTTTACTATTACTTGACATTTACTTGGACAATTTATTTTTTACACATACATTTACAGTGACTTTACAAAACCAGCTATCATGGAGATCCTTGGGGCAGGCATCTGCCCAGCAGTGGACGACTGGACGTGCATCGGTTGGTAAGACGATGACGAGTTTATTAATCCAGCCCGGAGAAACATTACTCTACGTCCGACACGTGTCTACTCGGACAAAAAATTTAGCAGTTCCCGAGGGTATACCGATAAACGACTTTTACGCGAACGGAGTCGCGGGCAAAAGCTAGTACTTAACTACGATAGAAATCAAAATATTAAAATTAGAATAACAGTAGCTGTAACAAAATGTGCACTCGAGTTATGGAAGTTGGTTTAGTTGGTACCTGTTCAGTAATGTTCATCATGAGCTTGAACTGCGGCGTGTCTCCTACGCAGTACTTGTTCTTGGATCCTCTCCACCACCTGGAGGAGGTGCTGGCCTGCTCCTCTAGATAGAAGGCGCGCAGGTAGTGGTCGGCGGGCTGGTGCTGCCAGCCATTGAAGCGGTACTGGAACGTACCGATCTGAGGCATATCCTCGAAATATGCTGTGCGGTACCTAGGATATGGATAAAAAAAATTTTTTTCAAGTTTGAGTTACATATTTTTTTCATTTTTTTTTTATGTCTTTTTAGAACTACTTATGGGCTATTAAACTAGGAAATTTCCAAAGGCAGCTTTCGAAACTTGTTCGGTTTAATCAAATCGGATAATTATTAACAGAGTTACGCAATTTTTGATTTCCCATAATTTCGGTCAGGCCCTGTTTCGCAATCGACAAGTAAATTCATCTGTCAATTAAAGAAAGCCCTCGCCTTGTATATTTTCAAGTGTAAGAAAGGGAAAGGGCTAAATTTATTCGACAGATATGCTTTACTTGACGATTGTGAAACAGACGGTAAGTATATCAAACAATTTGACCTGGCTACCCAGCCAATTTTTTTTTGTCATGTGTATGTACTTATGGATACTAAAATCCGCAATAAATATTTTGAATTGAATTTTAATTAAATAAACGTCTTCACGTCAAAAATCTAGATTGAGGCAAATAATTTGAGACCTTTAGAGCTCGAAGAATTACCTAATGGGTCTATAGGTATGTATGTGAAGTGAATATAATATTCAATTTATATACAAGTGAAGTTAACTATTACAAAAAAACAGATTAGTCTCGACTCACCCGTCCTTCTTCAACTTGTAGAATATAAAAGGGAAGGAGTCCATGGTGCCGTCGTTGTGCTTACTCTTTCTAATGTCGGGTAGCTCTAGCTCTGTCTTGCCCGTTAAGATAGGAAACAACGCCGCCGGCGTCCCATCGCCTACTATGTTGAATCTGAAATCAAATGAGGTATATCAAAAAATGTAATTCCAGTATCAAGATATTACGGTTCCGAATGAAATATTAGAAATGGAACCCTTGTAAGATCACTTTTAGTTGTCCGTCTGTCTGTCAAGACCCTTTTCCTCTTAAACGACTTCAGCAGAAATAAGCATTCTGAAATGATTATTTTCGCAGGACAAGCTATATTTGGGTCGTTCTTCTTTTTTACCTACAATATATCGTCATTTTTCTGTTTTGTGCGTGTTTCAACTATTGATAATTATTTTTTTAATGTTTGATTTTAATAAACGTTGCATTTATTTTTTATTAGGACTAATTAATTATTCTTTCCATGGGGATAATGTTTTTTTCTTAATGATGTTTTTTTTTTTTTAAATACTGTGATAGCACTCTATCCGTATGTTTTCAGTGGAGACCACATTTTGGATTACCACTCTGTCACGCGATTCTATGAAAAACAAACTTATAAAAAAAGCACTGGATAAAGTGAAAGACTATTTAGTACTAATAGATGAATAAATGTATGGACTTATATTCAAACACCAAAACATTAATAATCAATTAATGGTATGGTAAAATGAGGACAGGCAATTGTATGTAAAAAAGAAGAATGACCCATTTAAGCTTTTGCAATCCAAATCTATACTAAATATTATAAAGGGGAAAGATTTGTTTGTATCGTTAACCTCAGAAACTACTGAACCGATTTTAATATATCTTTTACCATTAGAAAGCTACATTATCCAGGAGCAACATTATGCAATATTGCACATTTTATTTCATTTCATAGGCAATATTTCAACTTATTTCACCGAAGCGAAGCGAGGGCAGGTCGCTAGTTTTAAATAAATAAATACATTCCCAAAAAACCTGCAAAATTCCCTAATACTTCTTTAGTATTCATTGACAATCTAATAATTGCCTACGAAATGGTTTATTTTGACGACCTTTTTCATTACAGTTTATCGGAATATTTTATTACCTTTCTTAAGTAGGTACTTATTCATAAACTACTTAGTTACTGCACACTATATGGCTCGTTAATGGCATGAGTACAACGACGGTAACGAAAGAGACGTACTGACATGCGAGAACATACAAAAAAAACCGGTCAAGTGCGAGTCGGACTCGCGCACCGAGGGTTCCGCACAAAAAATAGGCATGTAAATAGTTCGTAAATCACGGGAATACAATATAAACAAGGTCCAGTATAAACTGACACGCAATAAGTATGCACTTTCATACTTAGTGAGTGTCAGTTTATACTGGCCTTTTTTTATGTGATGTAACTACAAATTAACGGTTTTCGGATTTTTTCCTTTACTTGTGCTACAAGATATTGCTTCTTGTCAAATTTCGTGATTCTAAGTCAACGGGAAGTACCCTATAGGTTTTGATTCCCTTGAGATTCCCTTCAATATGTGACATAAACGGCCGTATCTTTTTATTGTGTTGACTTAGATGTTTGATTTTTTCACTGATCCAAGGGATTGCAGATCTTAGTATTTGATATGAATTTTAACTTGATACCTTCACGCGTTCCTGAGAAAAAGGGTCTAGACAGACACATAGACAGACAGACAGACGGACAACAAAGTGATCCTATAAGGGTTCCGTTTTTTTCTTTTGAGGTACGGAACCCTAAAAACAAACAAACTCCTTAGTAGAACATCCGATTTTCGGTTACATACACACATGCGACTGTTAACCACATTACCCTTCCTTTCGCTCCGCGCAGTCGGGTAAAAACTTGTAAAAATCTCACCCTTCCAAAACCGTGGCTCCCAACTCCTCGGTCAGCACCTTCCAGCTCTTCGGCATCCGTCTGATGAAGCCGTTCCTCGCGGTGGTGTCGAAGCCGAAGATGAGCACGTTGTACGTGTTCTCGCGCCCTGGTGGTGCCGGCCTTGGTTGTATCTTACGGAACCCTAGCGTGTTGCCAGCCCATTCTGTTTTTTCCCTGGAAATGAGGATCGAGTTATAGACAAAGGTACGAGAGTTGACGTCGAAATAGTATTTGTCTTTCGGTGTGTTTCAGTAACGTTAAAGATTCCAACCAGCGAGGATTCCAGGTTCTTTCATAAAGGGTAAAGGAATAAAGGATCATTAACCCTCGAAACAAACAGAGGGGTGTTGTAAGTTTAACGTGTGTATCGGTGGCATTGTATCTCTTAAACGAATGAACCGATTTCAATTTCGTTTTTTTTTAATTGAATGGTGACTTAATAGTGTTCTTAGCAAAGTTTGGTAAAAATCCGTTGGACCATTTAAGAGTTCTAAGCTTGAAAGTAATGGTCCCAATTTTGTCGGGAGTTTTTATTATCCTTACATAATATTAAATAAACTCCTTCTAAACCACGCAACGGATTTTGATGCGGTTTTCACCAGCAGTTAGATAATTTTTCACGGAAGGTTTATATATAATAGTACCCGGAGCGAAGCGAGGGCAGGTCGCTAGTTATTTAAAAGTATAGATTCATCATCATGCCACCCGAAACACTTCGACTGCTTTAGGTACGAGTTTTCCCAAAAATCTCCACCGTGATTGGTCCTATAATGTAATGTCCCTTCGACTCTTATCAGATCGTCGGTCCACCCCATGGGAGGCCTGCCAACATTGCGCCAACGCTCTCCGAAGCAGGGACCGTTTTCGTTACCGTATAAACGGTATGGTACTGTATTGGATATCAATACCGCATCGTTATAAAGTTAGAACTATACCGGTTGAAATATAAAAGTACGCTACCGGTATAAAATACCGGTATACATTTGCGCGTACACTCGATAACTAGAGCTGATTGGCTGTACCTTTATGAATTCAGGTATCTAAAAAATAACGGTACCGTTATATTCCGGAACCGTAAAAATTATTTTGCGGTATCGAAACCGAACTTAAACGAAACGGCATACCGTTTCGTTTGTTCGGTTTCGATACCGCAATTTCTTTTTACGGTACTGTTATGACGTCATACCGTTTTAAAACGGTACCTTTATTTTTCGGTTATGCAGTCGCTGCTCCGAGGCAACAATAGTTATTTGTTATGCAAGGCTGCAAAGTTGTTATTTGGCGCAAGAGCCAGTATTGAATCACGAGTTAGCGAAGGATTCTAAAATTGAACCACGAGCCTAGCGAGTGGTTCTAAAATAGAATCCTGAGCGTAACGGGGATGCAAGGCCTCGAGACCCAAATAACTTTCCTGCCGTGTGAAACACACAATTGTTCACCTCAATGTAGCGAGGAAAACTCTTGGTGTTGGAAAAACATTACTTTTCACGCTAGCGGTTAAAGTGGACTTTTGCGCGCAGATTTTGACCGTCAAAGAAAGCCTTTCCCGCTTTCCGAGCTGGTGAGGTGAAAAAGAAAATTTATAATTTAAAAATCCACCGATACAAAAATAAATATCTAAAAAGTAAATAAATAATATAGCCCTTAACTAAAGCTTAATGTCAGTACTAATATTTTGATCCAAGCGTCGTCACGTCGAGGGACCGCTAATAGCTAGTATTGTTTTAATTTTTTCACTTAGCAGTCCCCCCCGTCACAAGATGCATCAAAAACGACAGTTTTCTATGGATAGACGTTTACTTTGTCGTATCTTGAGACGGGGATCACAGTTGAGATGAGTTTATTAATACGGCCCTAAGTCACCTTTCTAACAAAAAAAAACTAAATTAAAATCGGTCCATCCGTTTAGGAGCTACGATGCCACAGAGAGATACACAGATACACACGTCAAACTTATAACACCCCTCTTTTTTGCGTCGGGGGTTAAAAAAGCTACGACGTGGTTAGCTTAGTTGGTGGTGACCCTGACTACGAAGCTAGCGGTCTCAGGTTCGAATCCCGGTATGGGCAAATATTTGTATGATGAGTATGAGTATTTGTTCCCGGGTCATGGATGTGTTCTATGTATTTAAGTATATATGTCTCTCTCTATCTAAGTATGTTTTGTGTGAGACAGCCGTCTGATATTTATTTATTACTAGCTTTCCTCGCGACTCCGTCCGCGTTGTAGTCATTTTTCGCTTATCCCTCGGGAACTATATACAATTTTCCGGGATAAAAAGTATTTTTTGTTAATACAGTAATAAACTACCTGTGTGCCAAATTTAAAAAAAAATCGGTCGAATCGTTCTAGAGTTATAAATGGTGTAATTAACCCGACTTTGTTTTATACAGAGTGTTTTTTTATTCGTCTTAAAAATTTTGGGGGTTAAATCAGTAAGTCATACTGATCAACTTTCACTATGGGACCAACACCGAAATCGCGAAAAAAAATTTGACCCTCCCATACAAAACATCGTCAGCTGACTAGCCAAAATGTATGGGATGGTCAATTTTTTTTTCGCGATTTCGGGGTTGGTCCCATAGTGAAAGTTGATCAGTATGACTTACTGATTCAACCCCCAAAATATTTAAGACGAATAAAAAAACACCCTGTATATTTAGATTTTAACAATGACTTACCCCTTAGAATTTGTCCCTGAACATTTGACCTTCACGTGATCGCTCGCTACCAACTCATAGTGCCCTGTATCCAGAACGGTAGTGGGAAGCCCAATCGAATACTTGTGGTCACTGTGGTATATTATATCACGGAACACGCATGTTATATCTTTCATAGTTTCTTTTATTTCGTCGACTACTCTGCAACGTGAGTGCTGGAAAAATTATTTAGGAAAGAATGATAAGACACAGATTAAGTAGATATTCAAAATGAATCTGTAAAGCATGTGGAACTATAAGATTTGGATATTTATTTTTCGGACGATATCAATTGAATTAAATAAAAATGTTTTTAAGGATACACAACCCAGAACCGGTCATTTAACCCGAAGCAGTTTAACTGTGTGGCATCCTAAACAGATGGACTGATTCGAACGCGGTTTTTTTGTGAATGCTAATTTAAGGCGGAGACGAGCGGAGATGAGTGGCGTACCTACTATACAAATTTGATACAGTCGTCTCCGCTTGACTGTTTCCATTGAAGCGGAGCGGAGACGAGATGTGGATTACAACATTTACAACCAATGTGATTGGTCGATTCCTACATGGCTCCTCTCCGCCCCGCTCGTCTCCGCCTCAATGGAAAGGCAGCCTAACTAGGGTAGTTCTTAGCTAGGTTTGATGAAAATGGGTTGGGCCGTTTTAGAGTTATCAGCTCTGAAAGTAGGGGACACAATTAGGTCTGGGCTTTTTACCTGTACAGGGTGTCCCATAAGTCGCACGTCACAGTGACTCCGGAGGTAGACCAGCCTAAGTGAGCTGTCTTTGAAGGCCAATTTTAGCCAAAGTACCAGTTAAACACTACTTTTTTTTTATTGATTATGTAAGCTGAGAAGTCACTTAAAAACTGTCTAATCACCTGTTTAGATTTTTAATTTAAAGTTGAAAATGTAAGTCTAATTCGCCGACCGTAAAATTTTCTCTTTACACCAAAATTTTCAAAATATCCAAAAAAGTTACGAAGCTGATTATTTTATACATAAAAGTACAACTCGTGGAGAATTAGTTGCAAAAAAATAATCTTAAAAAAGTCTTCTATTTTTTTTATTTATTTAAATAAGTTGTTTAGGTCGAAAATTCTCGAAAAATTAGAAAAAAATTCATAACTCGAAAACTATCAAAAATCGCGGAACATACATGGGGGTGATTCGGATATCCCACGACACGAGGGACCTAATTTTTTTTTTTTGGACGTCAATGTTCTGGCCACCCTGTATAGTTTAAAGTTCTTTGTCAGTACAAACTTTAAACTGATATCTTGAAAACCATGCGACTTTTACTGAGGTCATGTTAGGCCGGTTCGGTTCGTCTTAGGCTGGTCTACCTCCGGTGTCGCTGTGACGTGCGACTTAAGGGACATCCTGTATAATAGTTATTCTTGAACAAAGCACACATGATATTTAAAAGGGTGAACCAACCGTAATAGCAAAACTTTGGCTGTGAATAGAAAGACTATTGACTATAGTTCCACAAGTTCGTGTGCGACCGTCCCGCGGGGTAGCGACGTGGGGGAGGCGAGACGACGGTTATACTATCCGCCGTATCCGCGCCGCGAACCTATGTACAGTTCGCCATCAAATATATCTGTACATATCAGAATGGTCAAAAATATCTGAACATGCACTCTAACGCCATGACAATAGAGTCGTGTTCAGATATTTGTGACCACCTTGTTTGCTGCAATATATATGATGGCGACTGTACGAGTAACATAGGTGACAATAAAATAATTGTTATACAAAAAAAATATTAAAACTAAACAAAGAAAGTCAGTAAGCTATTCATATTCGTCTTCACTGTCACTGTCGTCTTGTAGATTAATAACAAGACGGTGGGTGTCAATTATATGTGCTTTGGTCACGTGTTCGTTGTGGAGATTTTCAGCGTGGCGAACACATTTAATCCAGTCTTTGGTTGTCACATGGTCGAAGGCTTCACTAATCATGTATTTAGCTAATTATTTAAGAAAAACGTAATTATTATTTAATTTATTTGTAATTTATCGATATCTAAATAGAAATAGTGTAAGTTTATTTTTTTCAAAACAACCGGGTTCGATTCCCGAGCTGAGTACCTACTGTTTTTTTTTTAAATGTATGAATGCAGTTTTTCTTCTTATTAAAATCGATGACATGGTTCCTAAGAACAGATCTTCGTATGTTTTATAGTTTCAGACTTTCCCTTACTGACCGATTTAAATGAGACACCCTGTATAACTTATAATAATTACATCGACGTTTACATAAATATTTAATCGACATGTACCATCCCTACGTTGACTGACTTTTATTGCCCGACTCGCCAATTGGTGCTGCGGATTATACTGGGTTTTTTTTTATTCGTCTTAAACATTTTGGGGTTAAATCAGTAAGTCATACCGATTAACTTTCACTATGGGACCAACCCCGAAATTGCGAAAAAAAAATTTACCATCCCATACATTTTGGCTAGTCAGCTGATGATGTTTTGTATGGGAGGGTCAATTTTTTTTTCGCGATTTCGGGGTTGGTCCTATAGTGAAAGTTGGTCAGTACGACTTACTGATTTAACCCCCAAAATGTTTAAGACGAATAAAGAAACACCCAGTAGAAACGCGGCGCGTAGTCGCGCACTTCCCTTCCCCGCTACATACCCCGCCCCCGCTGACGCCTAGATGCTTCGTCCCCGCCAACGTCTCTCCTCGCGGGACGGTCGCCTACGAAATTGATGGACTATGGAAACTCGTATACTCACATAACATTTCACCCAATCTGTTCCACTGCATTTGATCTTAGGCAATATTTCATCAAACTTGGTGACGTCCTTTGAAAAAGGATCTAGGTACGGTATCTCACAACCCGTACCTTTATCTAGTTTTAAAGCTTCTTCTAATTTATTTTCTATATATCTGAAAGTAAAAGAAATAAAGTTTAGTTCGTTTTTTAAAGGATCACTTCAATGTATCTAACCAATGATAAAATGTAAGTAATCATGTGTGAACATTCTGACAATTAAGAATTTACAAGCGAAGCGTAATAAAAAATCGTAAACAGAACACATTTGAACGGCAGAATGCATAAAAGCGATCGAGATGCACCACCTACAAAATAAAAAACTACTCACGCTATAATCGAGCTTCTGAAAAATTTAAACAAAACAATACATTAATAACAAGATTCCAAACAGGCAGTCGGGTATTTCGAGCATTACGTTGGATTATTAATAATTTTTAATGTTTTTTTTTCTGATCCCAACTTTCAAACCGAGGATAGATAAGGTTATCTCAAATTATAATTTGACACATGTTGTACGTGGCAAATGTCAAATTTTCAAATTTTAACTCGAGGTATCATTATTATCTATACGCGGTTTGAATATAGACGGGACATTAGTATCTCAGTAACACATCCATACCCCGTTATCAGTAGAGCAAACCTATTGAAAACTCGAGGGTTACAACACATATTATTTAAAATACGTAAACTTCACATAAACTTTAACTCAATCATATTTTTTTTCAGGTCTGAAATACCGTAATTCAGTTTATTAAATCCATAAATAAATAGTAATTTACTTGTCATTCATGTACATAATTATAGGTGACTGAGCTGAATAAATATCTTTTATCGTTTTATCTTTTTTTATTCTTAACAAAAATTAACTGATTTTAATGGCTATACTGTTATTAAAATGTAGTTAGGCGCGACGACGAGCGTCAACGAGGAGGAGTGTTAGGTTAGATTAATAGCTTAAACGAATTTCTGTCAATAGTTGTTCAAATAAATAAATAGTTGCTAAAGGTTGAGTTACGAAACGTTAATCTGCGAAACAATACATCTACGAACAAATCCGTCGGCGTACCGTTACTCGGCGAAACGTTGTCTACCAATCAATAATCTACGTACAAATGGTCGCCAAATCATTAGGTACCTAACCAAGCCGAAGGCAACAAGCTTGTCGGTCATTAAAGTGTGCAAATGTCAACTTACTAACTAAAAAAAATATTTCTAGAATATTAGAGGAAATAAAAATAAAAGAGCCGCAGTTCCTTGATCTTTAGGATGACGACTACCGAAAAAAAATATAATTTACACCTCTTCCAAAAACTTTACCTACCCAATTATGCTATGTAAGTACATAGTACGTCTTCTTATAAAAAACTAAGGATAAAAATAAATACAAATGAAACAAATAAAAAAAGGTTAATACTGTTACATTTACTTACAACTACACTAAACTACAAGCAGCTTAAAAAACATGCGACAAGCCGAATGAAAACCATCGTCACAAAGCTAGTCAAACAAGTTGGTGCCCGAGCGTGTTGCGGGGTTACAGACTTTGGGGGGAGGCGAGGCGACTGCTAGCAAAGCGGCTTTCCTTCCCCGCTACACCCCCCGCCCCCGCCCCCGCTCAAGCCTTGTTGCCCCCGCCAACGTCTGTCACCGTGCGGGACAATCGCGCACGAATTTGTTCAGCTATAATTCGTTAGAACCAGGGCTTGAAATACAGGTATTTTCAGGAACCGGTATTACCGGATACTAGTATCGGTACTATAATTACCGGTACCATAAATACCGGTTAGAATACCGGTACTCTGTAAAATTTACGTAAGCGTGTGTGGGAGTGAGCAGAAGACTTATGTGCGCATAACGTACAGTACTCGCTCGCACACGCATACTGGTGGAACCTTTTGACGACGCGGTTAGCCTAGTTGGTAGTGGGTCCCGGGTTCGAATCCCAGTATGGGAAAATATTTGTATGTATGTAAACTCTTTATTGCACAGATAATAGATTTACAATGAATACTCATATAATAAAATGTACAAAGGCTAGCTTATCCATATAAGGGATCTCTTTGGATTTGTGTGATGAGCGCGAGTATTTGTTCCTGAGTTATGGATGTTTTCAATATATTCAAGTATGTATTTCTCTATACATATAATAATGTATATCGTTGCCTGGTACCCGTAGTACAAGCCTAGAGCTTAGTTTGGGACTAGGTCAATTTGTGTGCGATTGTCCCTGATATTTATTGTTTATTCTTTATTTTATAAGGAATCGGTATGTTTTCGGTGCTAGTACCGGTATTTTTCTTAACCGGTACTTTGAAACCGAAATGAAGGTATTGAACCGGTATGTCTGGTACCGGTTCCAAAATCTGGTTAGAACGACAAAAAGATTTGCGATCTTAGCGCCAATTTAAGTAAATGTGACGTTCTCAGTATAAAGGGACCTTATGGAGGAAGGCAGTTACGCTATTCTTGTTCTTGTAACTATACGAATACTATGGTAACAGTTCTAAAAACGGCGTAACCGCCTGCCTCCATAAGGTCCCTTTATATTGAGAACGTCACATATGTATAGAGTAGCGCGCTACAACTAGCTGTGTGACGATGGCTAAAAAAAGCAGCCATATTACCTGTTCCAAAAATCGGATGGTTCTGGCATCTTACTAGGCTGGTCCTGTACGACTTTGATCGTTCTATGAAGCTCTACGTCTACTTTAGGTGACAAGGAAAGAAGCGTGCTAGAAAACAGTACAGTGGTAGCAGTTAGAGAAAGACATTATATTTTCGCTGTCTTGCTTGTTACATCAGATCGAAGATAAACTTTTGACATAATAAATAGGATAAAAATTAAAAGAAACTAAGGATTCCTTATGAAATCCTAAAAACGAACTACAAGCTACAAAAGTTGTCAATAACCACGAAAAAATACACGAAAAAAAAGCAATAATAAAAATTCTATTACAAAGGAAAAACCAGGACTAAAGATTTTTTTTAATAGCACGGAGAAAGCAACCGAGCACTCGGCAGGCTCAACATGCATCGGACGAGATAAAATGTGACGTTCTCAATATAAAGGGACGTTATGGAGGAAGGCAGTTACGCTCTTCTTATTCTTGCAACTATACAAATACTATGGTAACAGTTATAAAAAAGGCGTAACCGCCTGCCTCCATAAGGTCCCTTTATATTGAGAACGTCACAAATTTGAAAGATGCTAGGGAAATACATCTATTCCATATTCTAACATAAGACTTAACGCTTAAGTTTTAACGCGTAAGGTTTAACTAAAAGTGTCTCGTGCTGCTTTTATTACATTTTATTACTAAGCGACTACCTATAGCGATTTTCACTTTTTTATAGCGATTTTATCAAGACGGGACACTTTTATTTTAAACCTTAAGCGTTAGGTCTTTAGAATATGGAATAGATATATTCATTTCGGGTCGGGTTAACATCATTGTATTGCCTACCCTGAGGTCTGGTCTGATATGGAATACTTATGTACCTCTATGCCAGTCAAAAAGTACAAAGTGGAAAGAAACAGGAATAATAACCATATAAAACCCAGGCATCGACTAGGATGTTTTTTATCGATTTCTTGACCCAAAATACCTCTATTGCGCGATTTTCATCCAAATCGTTAGCTGTTTCTGAGAACGCGATTACAAATATGTAACGTTCTCAATATAAAGGGACCTTATGGAGGAAGGCAGTTACGCTCTTCTTATTCTTGCAACTATACGAATAATATGGTAACAGTTATAAAAAAGGCGTAACCGCCTGCCTCCATAAGGTCCCTTTATATTGAGAACTTCACAATATACAAAACTAGCTGAATGTGACGCCCTGCCCTTGCCTTAACATGTTATTATAAACTCACATTCTGACAATAAAGATTGCTATTCTATTCTATTCTAGCTGGTCCCCGGCGCGTTGCTGCCCATATGGCAAAAAAAAAACTTGATCCGATCGCTACCAAACTTCACATGATAACTCGCTGGGCTAATCTGAAGATTGTCTGAAAATTTCATCAAAATCGGTCTGGCCGTTTTGGAGTTCATAGGGAACATACCCACATACACTGATACTCATCGATTTATTATATACCTACCAGTTTTTCCCCGCGCCTCCGCGTAGTAGTCATTTTTAGCCTATCCCTCGGGAACTATCAAATTTTCCGGGATAAAAAGTATTTTTATGTTAATCCAGGTAATAAACTATCGAGCCGTTTCTTGGGTTATAAATGGTGTAACTAACCCGACTTTGTTTTATATATTTAGATATAGATAGATAGGTATTGCTCGTATACTCGTAATGGTGTAGTGGGCATTCCACTTGGCTATTGTTTGTCAAACATTTTCGTTGTAGCGAAGAAATCGATCGCCCAAAGCGTTTCGCTGTTTCCTTTTTAATGCGAACTGTTCAAGAAGGGAATTCGGTTCCTTCATCTATAGTCTAATTTTTATTCCCACGGAAAAAAGGTAATCAAAGGTACGTAACTGTCAAAGTGACATTTCAGGGGCCAGGGGATCTCGAAGTATGGGCCAGGGGATCTCAAAGTAAAAATATTATATTAAGTTATCATTTCCGTGCTATTCAAAATTAATTTGAGAAATTATTAAAATCAAATTCGCACAAATATATGAAATGAAACAGTATTATGTATTTTTTAATAATATCATATCACTAACTAATGAAGCGAGTGACGTCTCACGCTAAGCGGCCCGCAACTTAATGACACGAGTGTATCGAGACAGTGATACCAGTGCAATATAGTAATTATGATACGAGTGTGCTAAGTTGGTCATTAAACTCGAAGCGGGATTTTAGCCCGAGCTTTAAGCTGGGCGTAAGTGAACCAACTCACGCGTTTCATACGACGTTTTTCATTGCGAGGAAATAGTACATTATTGCCTAGGCGCGGAAAGTAAGGGATTGCCTGACGAGGTGGTTAGCAGGCCGAGCAATAGCGAGGCCTGCTAAAATACGAGTCAGGCAATCCCCCCGTTTCCGCCGAGGCATATATAATGCTTTTCTCAAACATGTGAGGAAATGATACAAATATATTTGTAAAAAGTAAAATTAATATAGTGATGTTAGTCATATTAGGACAATTTGTAAACGAAATTGTTATGGGTTTTCCAGGAACATTTATGTTTGTCTGTTGAATTTGAGATGTTGATATTTCAGGGCTTGTAGTAGACAAATGGACGTAACTTAGGGAAAAGGATCCAATTCAACCATTTCACACTTGTAGAATTTGACATAATATTGACAGCAATAGAATTCAAATTTAATACCGTGAAGTGCCGAGGACTTCATGTTTGTAGTTTTTACACAACAACAGTAAGTTCTACGTTTAAATTTCAATAAGTTTTGTTTTTAATTTTTTTTTCTAACCATAGACAATTTTAAAGAAAATTAAAAAGAAGAAAACACACGCACTGTGCTACGAAAACGAGCAGTTGCCTTGGCTGTATGAGATTTATTTCTTGGTCCTTTCTAGTCTGTATGCATTGGACAGCACTTTAAAAAAAATATCGCAGCGGATAAAAATGGGTTTTCATACGTTTATTTTACTCCTAGGAAGAAAATGAGGCCCTTCGCGTCTTCGTTTTTCAAAAGAAATGCCATCCTTTCTGAGCATGTTTGAGAAAAAATAATAAAATCTCATATAAACATTGGAAATCATTTCCACCAAACGGCTCGCATCGCATCGGATCAGTACGGATTTTACAATATTTAAACGATATTAAATCATGTACACAGTATTTAGTCTATATTACAAAGCCGCGCACAGCAGCTTGACCGCGGGCGTCTTCCGCGACATACGATCGGCTCCGTTCGCCTGTCGTCGTCCGATCGGATCCTTTCGGCTTTCGTCGCGTGCGTGTCACCGCGACACGCGATCGTAGCCGAAAGTATGCTGCGACGCGTGATCGGCTACAGAATACGCCAACCTTACACCGTTTTTGCTATAAATGATCAATCCATATTTTTCTTTTCCTCTTCTGTGATTTATGATTATCTTCTTCTTCTAATGCAATAGCTAACAATACTACGTCAACTTCAACCGTTTTACCAAATTAGAACACGTCAACACGGTATGAATTAAACTATATATATGACTAGGCGCAGAAACGGATACGTACTGACGGTACGGAGCCGATCGTATGCGTCGACATCCTGCCGGACGCGATCGGCTGTCGCTGCATCCGTTCGTATCCTTTCCGATCCCAGACAAATGATTCAATAAACGATTCAATAAGTGCGTGCTAAACGGTTTTAAACCACGGTTTTAAACCAAGTGACCTTGGTAGAAGCGAGCTGCGACACGGTTTCAAACAAAACCATTTGTTTGATTACTGCCAAGGGCGTTCAAGGTCATGCGAAATCACTGTTTTAAAACGTTGATTGAAACCGTCAAGCCCACGCATAACGAGCCATGCGGTGTTTACAATTCTTGAATATAAAGATATTTTTTCAAAAAAATTACAGTACATATTTTTTTAGCAAATCGTATTAGGAATAAGACAGGTACATAGTTAAAAAACATCCTGTATATGTATATTATAATGTAAGAATGTTAGCAAGTGACTCAACATTCCCGTAGTGTGACTGTACCTACGACAGGGTTCGCCTACTTGGTTTAGTAGTGATAGTAGTGTGGCACTACCTACGAAGTTAGTGGTCCCGTGTTCGATTCCTGGTAAGAGCAAATATTTGTCAAGCGCGAGTATTTTTGAAACGAGATAGTTTCCGTGAAAATTAGGTTAATGAGTTCTAAGCTAAAGTCACCAGGAAATACTATACGTTCAGAGGTTTAGTTTTATCCATCAATCAGTCGGAAGAACTGTTTATATTCGTAAACATGAGTTTTATCACCTGTTTCTTTCCCACTATACTAAACAGAAAGGGTTGATAGAAGCATACCATAGAAAAAACCCGCCCTTCACACAAATATGTGACGTTCTCATTATAAAGGGACCTTATGGAGGAAGACAGTTACGCTCTTCTTATTCTTGCAACTATACGTATACTATGGTAACATTTATAAAAAAGGTGTAACCGCCTGCCTCCATAAGGTCCCTTTATATTGAGAACGTCACATATATTATCATACGTTTCGGTTCGCCTACACCATACACCAAAGAATTAATAAATTAGCATAACAAAAACTTCTCAAAAAGATAGTCATTTACATTGAGATAATGTACATTTAACCAGTTGTTAATTAAATGTTCCCCGTTACTTATAAGTTTTATAACCACCCCTTATAGCGAGTATTTTTTCGTCTTAGAGCCGATTATTAATCTCCAGATAAGACTTTCTAGATAAAGTTTAGCTCTATCATAATGGCAAAGAAAAGGAAAATATGATAAACTGTGATGATTTTAGGCACTAAAAACTTACCTCCTCGTGATGACTAGGTCGGGCTCACGCATCCAATTCCGCAAAAACATATAGTACAAGAGGCACATGGCCAGCGCAGAGCAGAATATCACCACGTTTCGACGGGAGCGGTACCACCGCTTCGCCATAATCGCCATCTTGAAAAAAAAAGCTCGTGGAAATCATGTCATATTCTCTTTGACGAGACCATTATAAGTCCTAAGGTACCACCTATTAGGCCCGGGGTTCTCTAACCCACCCGCCCCCGCGCGTGCGACGGGCGACTGACGCGGGCGTATGGCCGTTACATTGGCCGTAATTACACGCATTCGCCGATAGGCCTTCTCACAGAGCGCGCAATGTAACGGCAATAAGCTCGCGTCCGTCGCCCGTCGCACGCGGCGGGGTCAGAGACATAGACGTGGGCATTAACTTGTTAATTGTTCATTAACGAAGTTAACAAAATGCTTAACGGATTAACTTTCAAGTTAACTTTAAAAAACGTTAACGCTCTTGTTAACTTCCGTTAACTTCCCTTAAGTCCGTAAATCGTTAATTAAGTACCTACCTACTATTTGCCAAAAGGACCCGCGCGGATCGCGACGCGCCGCGATTAACACGTTCTGACCATTTTTAATTATTATTACAAACTAAATGATAGGTACATGCTTCCTAGCTTAAGTCCATACACCAACATTTTTTTAAACGCAATTCATTAACGCAACGACTTATAAAATGCAATGTCTACTACGAGTTAACAATTAACTTTTAACTTCCGTTAAATCTTCCAAAATGTAACACTTTAACGTTTAACGAAGTTAATATTTCTAGTAACGGATTAGCGATTAACAAGGTGTTTGATTAACTGTGCCCAGCTATACCTATTTGGTAGTGACTATCCATCAGTATTGTTTTATTATAGGTAGTTCTTGGACTATCACATCGATCGGCATGGAATCACTCACCGTGCAGGAATTCTGATGCAAGTTCTTCATATTAATCACAAAGGAGCCGTAACCGAAACATTTACAAACTAACAAGTTTGCTACCCACACACAAGATAACTCATAACTCTAGAATTTTCCAAGTATTGTGTCACTTTTTAAGGAAGATAGGTGTCACACTGTAAACTATATTTTGTCCGGTATCCAATCACTTGCTATTTAAACAACATTTCACAAACAAACATTTTGGCAAACCGATTTTTTTCCGAAACTGTAAATATTTCAGGATTTATTTCAAGACCATCGGTTAAGTTAGGTTACTTTTATAAAACTCCTGAAATATTTACAGATTCGGAAAAAAAGGTGGTTTACCAAATGATAGGTTTGTGAAATGAATCAGTTTGTAAAACGTTGTTTAGCAAATGATGGTAAACCATTTTGTCCACTAGAACATGCGTGGGTTAGAGTCAAAGTCATATTAAGACAGTTTTTTTTTTTAAATGAGTTAAGATTACTTTAAACTTTAAAGCTATTGAACCGATTCGAATTTTTGTTGATACATTATTTTCCATTATTTTTATTCTGGAAGTCATATGAACGAGGTCACAATGTGATTATTGAATTCAAGCAATACGTCACTGATCGCATTATTCAAACATAGAACGTTTTTTTATATCAATATTAATACTGGCAGATAACCGGATTGACCTGGCATTAACCAAAACAATTTTTTATAGGTATCTTAGTTAACCGATTCATTGCGGCACCCTGTTTTGAAAACTTCTTGCTGTGGCGGTGAACGATGATTTCATGACACGACTAGCGTACCTGACGCCGTAGAAAATGATGGCACGCCTATTGTGCCATCTGCCATGTGTATAAAAAAGTATATTTTTTTCGTTTTTTTTTTCACTGATTTAATTTAAGATAGCACGGACGGACGCATCAAAGGAGCTGTCAATTGTTTATTGACTTGGGCGGCACTTTTTACAACGCCGTCGGCACATTTTAGGCAAAAATAAACTCTATGGCTATAGTTCCTTTAAGTTATTTTTGCATTTTTTATATCACTCAACGAGCTACCTATAAAAAACATTTACATATAATTATTAATTGAAACTTTATTCTAAGATTTTATAATTAATAATAATAAAAAAATACTTATTAAGGTATGTCACAGTCGTAAAAATAATGCAACTTGAAAAGGTTGTTAACCACTGTTGTTTTTAAATTACAATATCCAGAAACGAAGACTACGAGCTTGTTCTACGTGAAAAACAATGATAGTTAAATTGATTTAACAATGTCACACGCCACACGTTAAAAACAAATGATGACACGCCGGGTACTAGCACTATCCGCAACGAATAGGTTAGAGCGCTTTTAAAAATAACACCACCTAGTCCAACCGCAAAACCTTAATAAATACCTACTTAATATTAGTATTGAAATTTAATTGTTCATTAGAAAAGGTATAACATACACACTATAAAAACTTAACGATGTTACGTACAACCGTTAACCAATAATGAATGGTATAAGCATGACCAAATTCAAATCTCCTAAGCGTTCACTTTAATGTGGCTATTTTTATGGAGTGTAAAATTAGGTAGTATAATTGGTTCTACCATATTATTAAATAACATAATGTTATCATAATCGACCTGTATAATATGCGTCGGTCAGCCTACCTACCTAAATTCAAATACCTAGCTCTACATTTTGATCTAAGAATTTACAAAAATATACCTACTGTTCCTCCCCCTTATCTCCAAACAAAGTTTATATATATTTTTTGTTTTACGAGAAAAATGATTATAACAGTTTTGTTGAGCATCAAATTCTTTACAAAAAAAGATCTTGAACACAACTCAGTACGTTCAATAGCTGACGATTTATAGAGTTTAAAATCGTTCAGAATCATTCTGGGAACGCATGTAATGACTGTAGCGTTCCCGAAATGACTCCAAATGATCGTTCCCGAAATGACGTTTCTGGATAAAGACGCGTGTAAAATGAGTATTGGCCGTTTTAAACGGGATTGTTTTTATTTAAATTCATTCATTCATTTTATTCAGATTCAAAGTTTATTTACTTTCCTAGTGGCGGTGACGTCTATACTAGAGTGATCGCTCCCAGTTTTGTTTGTAAAAAATATAATTTTGTGCCAAAATTAAAAAAATTGTTAATAAGTTATAGGTAGGTACATCACTCCTTTTTTTAAAAGGATTGTTTTAACTGCACTTCACTTCTCATTATGTTGTGTTCTTTTTCACTGTATATTTTGGAATTGCAGTTAAATTTACCTACTTTATCATCATTACCAAAATAATACTTACAATAAAAATACGTTTTGATAAACAAAGCTGGGAGTGATCACTAGTTTAGGCAAAAAGCATTGATATGATTAGGTGAGTTTATCAATATAGGAACTCCTTTAACTTGTCACTAAATTTTGCTCCAAAAATTCCAACATCTGGTCATTTTCAAAGAATTTTGTTAATATCTCGAAAACTGTTGGTTTATATAACTTCGTTTTATTTTTCCTATACAATAGAGATAAATGTCTATAAGGTGAATGGAATGCGGGACATGCAGGACTCTTTAGGCCATTCCCGGGACATTTTTTACCAACATTCAAATGCGGGACTGAAGCATTAAATCTGGGACTGAAAAAAAAGCCATGGTAGCCTAATGGTTTGACCTGCCGACTTTTAACCCGTGGGTTTAAACCCGGGCTCACACTAAGTTTTTCGGAATTTATGTGCGAAATATAATTTGTAAATTTACCATGAGCTTTTCGGTGCAGGAAAACATCGTGAGGAAACCTGCACACACCTGCAATTTGACGGTGTGTGCGAAGTTCCCAATCCGCACTGGGCCCGCGTGGGAACTATTGCCCAAACTACTCTCATTGTGAGTGGAGGCCTGTGCCCAGTAGTGGGACATATATAGGCTGGATTATTATTATTATTTTATAGTATGTATATGTGATAACATCAATTCCAAACAACCACATTTCACTCAAGTGCCCAAAAATTGCCATTTTACAGTTCTAAATTGCTTATATCATTATATTTAGTTACCTTTATGCTTTGTTACAGGTGCCTTCAATTTGTAAATTAAATAACCTTCCATACTACCAATTGTTGTTTCGATCTGCCTAAAGCAAAGGAGGTACAATAACAATGTAACCTAACCTAACCTACTACAGGTCCCCCTTTGCTTTAGTCCAACCGTTGTTTCTCTTCTCTTCAACTACGTTACCACATTGCGACATGCTCTCCGATTCACTGACCAGAACTTAGCAAGATTGAACCCATTTTAAAGAAAACTGACTGTAGTTTTGTAGAAAACAACCAAAGAAAATTTGTTTTATGATAGAATAGATCTATACTCTATGAAGTTCACAATATAGTATATAAGTTGCCTTTGTCAACTTGCCTTTATATTTGTTAGTTGTACCTAATTGTAACTTATATGCTTCATAGTTCTTTTTCTTCAGTATTTAAATATATAAATAATTAAATTTAATCAGTGATTACAAGGTCTTTTATTAACCAAAAAAAGCCAATGAAAAAATTTCAAGTTCATATTTCAAATAGAGAATGTAGTTTCACTTACAAATTAGGTAGGTACTCAAAATGTAATTCTAAATTGTGTGAAATATAAGAGACTGGATACCAATGCAAACTAACATAATCAAAAGATCATAATTACCTTTGTTTAAATAATGGAGTTTACAACAAAGCTCAAATCTACATAAGGAAAATGGATAACAGTATTCTAAGGAGTAACAATACTAAACAATACCTACTATTCTTGTTAGTGCAAATCATCGAGTCAATTGATATTTACACTATTTAAATAATAAATAATAGTATGCGCGTAAATAAGAATTATATTTCCATTATAATACTAACATTTTTACGGCCGCACTCAGAGACCAATTAACTTTTAAGTTTGATTAAAGTCACTTTTTTTGTTAATAGCAATAAAATAACGGCCGCACTCAGAGACGTCAATAAAATTTTATGTTTCATTAAAGTAGCTGCTGTCACCTTCTTTGCTATAGCAATAGAATAAGACGCAGCAACTTTAATGAAACTTAAAAATTAATTGACGTCTCTGAGTGCGGCAGTAAGACACAGCAACTTTAATGAAACTTAAAAACTAACTATTCTATGGGGAAACCTGAAATAAATATTTTTTGAATTTTTGAATTTGAATTGGCGTCCAATTATATTGCTATCTTATTCTATTGCTATAGCAAAGACAGTGACAGCAGCTACTTTAATGAAACTTAAAACTTAATTGACGTCTCTGAGTGCGGCAGTTAGTTTTTATGAGGCGGAAAAACCGGCTGCATGTCATACTAACTAACCCCTCGTATGCGGGTGTAAAAATACCAAGTTTATTCTCTTCAGATTATGATAAAGACCACAAAAATAAGCAAAAAATACAAAAAGATACACAAAATTTGAGCACTGAAAATGTACCTACCTATTTACATTCACTCACGTAAAATAACACTGGCACTATTTATACCCTAATTAATTGATAAAACACCATTAAAACACGATACACTTTAAATACACCAACTACAAGCACATCGAATAAAACACGACTTGTTCAAGTGTCAGCTATAATCCTCACATATTGTTTGTCAAATAAAATACGAGTTCCAGTTTAATTTATAACTTCACTCTGTTTATTTACCTGACCTAATAGAGTGAATGAGACTGAAAATACTGAGACTACGCCGGCTTGTCTAGTCCACCCCTCCCGCACACGTCCGTCACCACACCACACCACATTACCCGCGCAGTCTGTTGGTTGGTTCAGTGGTTGACCCACAGACGACTAAGAGGTACTACGGTTGACCATAGAGAATATAATCGTGGCTGAATGTTCAAAACCAACTATAGTGATGGACGATTTCGATGCTATTAATCGTTTAATCGAGTAGTTGACGGCAAACAAAAAGCCAGTAATCGATTAATCTTAATTGACAACATTTCGAAATTGCAACTGATGCTAAATTCAAATTGTAAATAAAATAGTACCGTACAAAGTCGTTTAGTAAATATTAGGGAATATGTGCATACCGGAAAGATGACGTCACTGATATGCCTGTATAGCTATGTCTACACCTGTGCGCTTTCACGTTCATCTTGCGCTTTCCTCTGAAGCAAGCCTCTGCAACCACAGCGCATGTAATAACGCATGCGCTCAAACTGGTTTGATAGCAGCGCATACCCGTAGCGCACGCTAACCCGTCACCGTTGGGTTGACGTGCAACATTTTGCAAATAAAATGGCGGAAGATAAAGTCAAAACATTGGATTTTATTGAAGATTCAGTGTCACCCATTGATGCGCTTGACGTAAGACGAATTAAAAGTTGAAAGCGCAAGATAAAACGTGAAAGCGCACTGGTGTGGACATAGCTTTACACTAATACGCTAGAAATACCCAGTTATTATGGAATAGACAAAGATCTGTACTGAAATGTTCGGTGTTGCCTACAACATGAAATTTTCCCCCGAAAAATCGAGTAAATTCTTTGGTAATACGAATCGTTACAAAAATAAAATAATGTTTAAATATTTTATAGATATGTTTTATTTCTCGCTTACAAATATGTTATTATTAAATAAGCATTTATGAACGTAATTAGTTGACTAAATTAATAGATACCGTCGGTCTGCTGACATACTTACTTGAAAACTAAAAAGTAAGTATACAACTGTATTCCGACGGACTTACTTCATCTAGGTACCATACTTATACGCCCAGATTAAAAATGTAAATTAGGTTAGACGTTTGACGCTGTGGTCGCGGTGTTGGTGTGTGCACGTGCCCGGTGGGATCAGGTTGTCAAATTCTGGTTTCGGTCGTGTACAAGCTTATAAATGTAATTTTTTCTTTGGTGTAGGGGTATAATCTCTGGATTGTTGGTTATAATCTTGTCGTGTCGGCAAGATGAGCGTTGGAGATCCACCTGATGAGGGAACATAGTATAAGGTTCGATAAAACCACTCGGGAGCAACAAAAACGCCTTAAGCTTCAATTCCCCGGAAGAAGTCAATAATTTTCATACATTAGAACTTCTAAAGAAAAACAATTTGGTACCTTCTATCCCTAGGTTCCATGTCTCTAGGATGGGTGTGATTAAAAATATCCCCACGGATTGGTCGTTAGAGGAGTTGGTCACCGGGATTCAGAATCCTGCAGGGTTAGGTTCCAGTGAATGTAAGATAATTAAAGCCCGTCGCTTATTCCTAAAGAAGGTCAGGCACCGGAATAAAACGAGTTTTTTATATAAATCAAGAAAATTTCCACAATTAACCTGACCCCAGGAATTGATCTTAATTTCAAATTGGGAGGAATATTTAGGCCAGTCGGCCAAGTCCACTTTATATTTTATCGGGTAGCCACGTGACAGGCATAGCCTAATGTGGGACCACCAGTTAACTTTGTATTCTGTAAATTGTGCGTTTTTTAAATAAACTAATTTTTATTTATTTATTTATTTAAAAGAGGAGGAGCGATAGACGGAGTAGGGATAGATTTGAAAATAGAAGAAAGAATCGGAAAGTGATTACTGCCGAAAGAAGAATCTAAAACCTTTCAAGATAATGGTAACTAAGCTAGCAGAAACTAGGGTAAGATCCAACGCACTAGAAATTTGCAAGGGAGAGACCCTTCTGGTAGTAGAACCATCGTTTAGCACAATAAATTAAAATCATCCAAGATATCTAATAGAGCAAGAGAGTTTGAGTCCGAAACGAAAAATCAACGTCCATCGCCTTACCTCTGGGGCCACACTAACGGGAAACGCCGATAAAAATCAACGTCTATCGCCTTAATACTCAGCGTTTCCCGTTAGTGTGGCCCCAGGGTCAGAGAATAAGTATTACACTCCATTGAAGAGTTTTCAATAACCAATCACCTGTAACCCCAAACTTTGACATTGGCAGAATTGCCCTCATGGGCAGAAGCCATTATAATATAATAAAAAACTGAAATGGAATTGATTTTCTTTTTTTATATTTTTGCAATAAAATTATACGCAGGAAACTGATTATAATCTGTGGTAAAATACTGTCAAAATTCGATAGTGTAGTGAGCAACAGTGAGCAATTTGCATAGGTACCTACTATACTCTGTTGACGCAAAAAGTAGGACACGCTTTCACAGTGTTATTAGTTTTATATTTCCTCGTGTGCGTGGATTGTATTTATTTTTTACTTGCTACTCATTAAAGTTCTTAACCCCACCGGCACCGTAAAAATAGGTAAGTAAATGTTCCTTTTGTTTCACGGGTTTATTCTGGTAAGCGCCGTAAGCTGGTGTGTGTCCCAGTGAGTTTGTATATACTTACTGTTTTTTCTCTTAATTTTAAATACTTGTTCGTTGCCGCCTCTTCTTTAAGTCTCCGCTGTACTTGACACGGTACTATAGAAATATGAATGTCACAGGGATTAAAGTGACAAGGTACTAAACGTGTACACATGTTTATGACCTTGACTGTACTTAGACCTATTATTAAAATAATGTAAGGTTGACTGGAAGACTCTTCTAAACGAGATAGGTAGGCATTGTAGGCCGTACCTATTAGTTAATAAACTCGATTGAGATGCCCATCTCAAGACCCATCAAAATGACAGTTTTCTTTGGGCAGGTAGATGTTTATTTTGTCATGTGTTAAGACGGGCATCGCGGTCTAGATGAGTTTATTAATACGGCCCTAAGTTATCATAAAATCTTGTCGCAGATAAATTAACGATTCATTTTGAAGTTTTTTTTTATATTATATATTTTATATATATGACAAGTTTCAAAACTGTTTCAACAATTAAAATCCGTTACTACATTTACCACCTCTCTAAATACCGCCTTAATACCCCTTCTACACGTTCGGGCGATTGGGCCAACCGAGAGGGACGCAGATTTCTGTAAGGGCTATATCTATATCTCACCGGGACACCATGGCGGCGCAAACAGTCGCGCAGCCTAAGCTAGACATAGCTACCAAACTAAGCTTCCAAACCGAGCCACCAATAGAGACACCAGATTCGCCGCAGTCTCAAAATGGACGCCGATGAGATACTGATGTAGCGTCGCTGGTGGCGCGACTGGGCGCTAGTGAGTGACATAGCATACAGCGCCATACTAATTAGTGGTGGCGCCACCAACGTGGCGGCGCTGCCAGTACTGTTGCATGCACGCGTCTATGCTGGTTGCGCCGCCAAATCCGTTGCGCAACCAAGTGGACGCGGTGAGATACCCTCCCTAGAGCTGTATATATTTTGTTGGTGGCGGCGACTGGTTGCGCCGCCATGGTGTCCCGGTGAGATATAGCCCTAAGGGCCATATTTGTTTACTTCTTAGCTCAAGTAAGAAAAAATATACTGTAATGTGGTTATGTAATACGAGAATTTTAGAAAGTAGCGTGTGTAGCATACAAAGTGGAGTTACGCAACTAATAATTTCTATAAATAGTGCGAATCTCGTATCATTATAATGTGCTTTGTAAATTATAAAGTACGTACAGCCAAAATACAGTACAATACGTATACTTTATATTACAGTACGGTTGGCAACCCTATCTATGACTGACACGCTTGATTCGTTAGGCATAGCATAAGTAGTTGTTAGAAATCTGTGCCGGGGGCGAATTTGTTAATTTTAGCCATCGGCGGAGAACTGGCTTAACCTCCAATTTTCCATGACTGAATATATCAGTAAGAAAGAATAGACAATGACTTTTTTGTCTAATCTTGCTCGTTTGTCGTCAAGTACGAGTTGACGCGCGCACCGAGGGTTTCGTACCTATTTCAATATACTCTAGTCAAAATAAGTCTAATTACGTTTACACGACAACTTACTACTATCAAGACCATTCGGGTCGTAGTATTTGTGTTGCCATACGAACGATGGTGGCGCCCTCAATTGATTTCTACTCTTTCTGGACAAGCTATACGAACATTACAAGTTACAGTCATACCGCGTTTAACTGAGTAGGTTCCTGAGGTAGTGGAGCCAGAGGGCTTGCTTTGTGCAAGGAGTTCAAGGCGGATGACGCCACCACAGATTATACAGATTATAAGGGTATGTCTAAAGACGCCACCGGACACGCAGCAACCAAGTGGTTACGCGCGCGAATTAAAAGGAGTGAAGAGTTGCGGGATGTTTTAGAATTGACTATTTGACTGACTAGTCAAATCAGCAACTTTTATTGAAACGTCAAAACGATCCGGTAGACCGGTACCACCGGTACCTAGTATGAATGAAGTTAATAGGTATTATAAAAATAGTAAAATGTGACGTCACAATTTTCAGTGTTCCTTAATAAAGTTTTGTTGAATTAAAATCGTTTAAATTTCAAAAATAAACGGTAGCTAGGTATTTCCGTGTTATTTTCGAAAGCTTGATTTAGTGGTAGTGTGAAAATAATTTATTTTAACATTAGGCAAATAGCCAATTATAATTGATAGATAAATAAATAAAAGTAGATCCCGACAAAAACCGGTTAAAAATTTAAATTCCGTTCAAGAGTTCAATTTTATTTGTGATTTTATAAAAACATTGACATAATATGTGAAGTAACATGTACTCATGTCGGCTCACTTTACTCAAGCGACAACTGGTGAGCTAGAACATTTTTTACCAGCCTTGATGTATTCTTGGCGTGACAACCCTAGCACTACACGTGACGCGTGCAAATGAATACAAGTTATACGGTAGACAGAGAGGCATAAAGTAGGCACGTTTCTCATGCCTAACCGCCGTTTTTGTTAGGAAGAGAAACTTCTATTACGTTAGTACTATTAGTTATCCTGTGGTTAAACGCGTAAATAAAAGCTTGTAAATACGAAGATTGCCGACAGCTATTAACAAACTGAAAGTACTGTAACTCTATTGAAATTTAACTAATGAAAACAATACAATTTAATACAAGTACTTCCTACTTTGACCTATTATACATAGGTTTGAAATTAAGACGGTTGTACAACAGATGGTCTAGAATAATGCAGCAGCATCTAGTTAGAGAAAAATACATTTTGTTATCTATTTTCTGTGACGAGTAGGTACCTATAATGGCTCAACAATTAATATAATAACCGTATTTATAAACATAAATATACTTAGTTAAATTTGCTCAATGGTTCTCCACGGTACCGACTCCATAACCTTCCCGCGAACTATTGATCTAACACCATCGATTAAACAAGAATAACGTTTCGATTGGTGTTATTAACTCACGTTATCGCGTCGAGTTTCACGGAAGTAAACCTAATACCCGTAACAGACGATAGGATTTGGTCCGGGCCGGACAACGGATTTGGTTCGCTCCGAATCTCCGAACCAAATCTGGCCGTCTGTAGAGTAGTATTTGGACCATATGGTCCGATATGGTATGGTACGGATATGGTCCGAAGACGAGAGAAGAAGAGCCGAAGAGAAAAGAGTCTAGAGCGTCTGTTACGAGTGTAAGATGGCCGCTTCCGCATCCCGCACCTCGGTTTACATTGAGAAGTCTCGCCACCTTATCCATGTAGAAGTTTTGTAGTTTTCAGTCGTTTGTTCTAAGTATAATACGCAGCGTCGGTGGGACCTTTCTAACCCCACCGGTAATTAATCAATCACTGACGAATTCGCCGACGACTTAAGAGAAAATATGGCTAAGGCCCTTATTATGACTTACTGACACAAGTTTAAATTAGTTTTCATTTAGTTCCATGTTCCATGTTAGATCTAACGGCCGCACTCAGAGACGACCATTAAGTTTTAAGTTTCATTAAAGTAGCTGCTGTCACTTTCTTTGCTGTAGCAATAGAATAAGACGCAGCAACTTTAATGAAACTTAAAACTTAATTGACGTCTCTGAGTGACCTTAACTCTAGTAAGAAAGAACTGCACTTAGGGATAAGATCTCATTGCGGTAGTCATGTTGGGACCGCTGGTCAAGATCAAATGACTCCACGCGCGGTATCGACTATTGACACGCAACGCTGCTGATAAAGAATACCACCTCCTACACTGAAAATTAGCGCAAAAGAGACAGCTACAGCTTTGCTTCTCGTCTCGTACTTTTGCACTTTTAAAGCATTTTTAAAGTAGTGAAAGCTCGACGCGTTTATAAAGAGTTTGCAAGCATATTTTTGAATTTAGAACTATCAGCAGAACCTGTGACGGAACTTCTAGGTAGGTATGATTTTAAGTGGTGTTAATTTCTTTTTAAGCATAACACAGGGAGTCGTCTAAGTGAAACTCATAGTACCTATGAGCATACAAATACGAGGTAAGGTAATCTGTGCTATGAGTTATACTGCTTTGCATTTTAGCAGTGTGCTAGTCAATAAGTGACCCACCAGCAAACATTTGAACCTCCACTGTTAAGTGCTTTTTATACAGTAACAGTTATCGGATTATAATTTTAGTTCGATATAGGAACTTTGTCTGCAATTCGCGCACCTCTGCATCCTAAAAAGACACGACACCTGATCTCTATCGTGACCTTGAAAGATCGTGCCTACTTTTTGAATATTAAAGGTTTTTTGTTTTAAACAACTGGAACGATGTTTTTGCTTCTTGTTAGTCAACGGTGTAGGTTAGGTAGGGTAGATTCGCCAGTTCGCCGACCGACGCCAGTTCTCGACTTTTTGACGGACTGTTCTTGAAAATCGATATAAAATAGCTATACTGACCGAATTACAAACACAAAAAAATTACTGTGGCAACCCCAAATAGTTCGGAAGTACGCACACAAAGACAAAAAGCCTGTGTGTAACAGGTTACTGACCAAAAAAATACAGTAGTCTGTGCTTCGTAAGGTACGCGTCATAACGTGTGATTTATAAAAAAAAAATAGTGAGGAGCCGCGGAGTTCAGGGTAAGTTTTTAATTGAAATTTTGTGTTTTATGGTTTGTTTTTTATTTGTTTAGTTAAATTATAAACCAAAGCATTTTATGAAAACAATTTATACTTATTTTTTTCATGGAAACCAAATAAAATTAAGAGATCCGGAACTGGTATGTCGTTTTCTTAGAAAATCCACTTCTCGACCGTGCGGTCGAAAACTAGCGCGGTCATGTTCAATAAGGATGAATCTTTTTTGTCATAATATTAGAGATACCACTGAATCTAATTTATGAATTTGAATCTAATGGACACTAGTATTCACACAGCCAATTCTCGACCGGATTATTTCAAACGTTTAAAAAAAATACCACGTGACGAAAACCCCTCTTGGTCGAAAACGGTACATGCAATCAGGGTATGCCAGTTTTCGACTGCCCTATTTATATAAAAAATGCACTAACGAAAGTTTATCTAAATTATTATTTTCTTGCAAAAATAGTTTAAAATGCATTTCACATTGTATTTTTGCTGTAATTATTATTCTAACAAGGTCCCTAATTTTTTTTAAATTAATAATTTGCAATCGAAAAATGGCTCACGTCATAAAGATGTGCTTGTTTTCGACCGTAGGATTGAATATTGGTAAAAGCGCTTATTAACCTGAAATTGCAACAAATACCTCAAAGCCTACTCTTTAAACGGATACTAGTCCAAATAATAAAAAATATAATATATCAACGGCTTCTTGGAATGCATTCACTACCGCTTCTGAGCTTCTTCTTCTTCTTCCTCAGCGCATCTGCGCCCACCGTTGGGCATACGCCTCTCCAATTTTCCTCCATTGGGCCCGATTTGCAGTGGATCTCCCCCAAACTGGGCCAGCGGTTGAGCTGATGTCATCTGACCATCTTGCCGGGGGCCGGCCGACTCCTCTCTTTAAGCGAGGTCGCCACTCCAAGATGCGCTCGCTCCATATCCCATAATTTCGGCGACACATATGTCCTGCCCAGGCCCATTTTAATTTGGCAACGCGCTGGCCAATATCCATCACTCTGGTGCGTTGGCGAATAGTTCCGTTTCGAACTTTGTCGTGAAGAGATATACCGAGCATGATGCGCTCCATGGCCCTTTGTGCGATCTTGAGCTTGTTTATCAGCTGTACTGTGGGTGGCCATGTTTCGCACGCATATATCATGGCTGGTAGCACGCACTGGCTATACACTTTCGTCTTCAGTGACTGGGGTATCCGACTGGAACACATTCCGCAGTTTTCCAAAAGCAGCCCACCCCAGTTGTATTCTTCTCTGAATCTCTGACAACATAGAGTCGTGTCCGAGACTAATCTTCTGCCCCAAGTACACATACTCAGTCACTTGCAGATTGGGTATTCAGCGCGACAGGGTTTCGGGATAAGTCGGCTGTGGCCATCACCTTAGTTTTCTCCATGTTCATTTGCAACCCAATCTTTAAGAGATGCGTGGTGCAACTCTTGCAGCATTAGTTGCAGGTCCAGTACGTTTTCTGCAATGATGACGATGTCGTCCGCGTACCGCAGGTGGTTTAGATATACACCATCTACATTTGTGCCTTTCCCATACCAGTTTGTCGTTTTGAACACGTCCTCAAGGGCATTCGTAATTTTGGCGAGATTACGTCTCCTTGGCATACTCCTCTCTTTATGGGTATGGGGTCTGAGTGTTCCTGTAATTGTACTGTCATGGTGGCTGCTTTCGCTCGCTTCTGAGCTTGAGAATCGTAAACCTCTTAAGTTTATCTTTTATTCTTGGGAATAAAAAGAAGTCGCAAGGTGCGAGGTTCGGACTGTACGGCGGATGCGTCATCAGTTCCACATTTGAAGCCTTCAAATACGCATTCGTTCTCTTAGCGGAATGTGCGGACGCGTTATCGTGATGAAGGATGACATGACTGCGAGGACGCTTTTCTAAGACACTGGGCATGCAATTGTTTACATACCAATTTGCAGTGACTGTTCTTTGATTTTCAAGCGACACTGTTACATAATGTCCAGTTTTTCCGAAGAAAGATGCAACCATTTTTTTGCCATTGCTCCAACTCTTTTTAACTTTTATTGGCAACTCTTCAAAAGGAAAGACCCATTCTGCCGACTGGCTTTTTCTTTCCGGTTCGAAACAATACACCCAGGTTTCGTCACCTGTTACAATATTATAGACGGCCAATGACTCTACTCCATTAAACTTATGTATAATTTTTCGGCACCACTCTACACGCAGTTGTTTCTGGTCTTCCGTTAAATCATGCGGTATCCATCGAGTGCAAAGCTTCCGAACCTTCAGTTGCTCATACAAAATGTTTTGCACTTGACACATTCCTATGCCTAGTACAGTATGAATTTGCTTACAGGTATTTTTTGTCTGTCTCAATTAGTTGTCGTACGGTATCGACATTAGTTTCAGTAACCGCAGTCACCGGCCGACCTTCACGTACATCGTCATGGAGATGATCTCGTCCACGTCTAAATTCTTCGAACCACGAATACACAGAGCTACGAGATGGGGCTTCATCATTAAACGCCAGTCATTGAAGTCTCTGGCAACTCTCTTGTTGACTTGAGCCGCAGCGAAAATCGTAAAAAATCATTGAGTGAAAATTTTCACGAGTTTCATTATAATAGCGACACACAATTCTCTGAACTCCGCCAAATTGAAAAAACAAATGAGAGTCTCGTAAATTGAAAAGTAATATGTTCATAGAGAGTTCCATTTTCAAATTCTGTTATTGCTTTATTCATTTATTTATTGTAAGTGGCCAGATCCAGAAACTTTCAGTATGCCCCACGTATAATCTATCCAGAAGACATTTTTGATTATGTTTTATTATATTGTTACTTATGTTCTTGACAAGTACTGCCAAATATTAGGCACATTTAAAGACAAGTGATATTGTGTGCTTAAAACAATTGTTAGTTATTTTAAAATCTATGAAAACCTTTTAATAAATCAGAGATAGACATATGGTGATTGTGTTTCATTTTATTGTCATTATATACTTGTTTTTATTAACAACTGTTTTAATGTTTTAGCTCTTAATAAAAAATATTAAAAAAAAAACATATTAAAGTAGAGTATACAAGAGTACGTTCAGTCGTTTTTTTATAGTAAAAATAAATATTTATATATTTTTTTCTTGATTTACAAGCCAGCTCTACTAACGGTCGAGAACTGGCGAACACATAGTCTAAAACTGGAAATTTCGGTCGAGAACTGGTGAAATCGGCATTTTTGGCTTAATTGATTTTTCTATAATAATCCCTAGCTGTTATTTGAAAATAAAACATGGTTAATGAAAATAGACTATATAACGAGTATGTACATATTTTTTAAAATCATTGATTTATATTAAAGCCATTTTTAATTTCTTCCTGAACTTGACAACTCCACTAATCGGTCGAGAACTGGCGAATCTACCCTATTGCCTCGTGACTAATTTGTTGTACATAGTCCGTAGCTGATTTGGTTGTTTTTAGATTTGTTTTATTTAGCTACTGACACAACACACATGACAAGCGTGTCTAGATAAATGATACAAGAGATTGTGAGGCTGAAATTTCCATACAAAATGCGAAATCGTTTCTCTCCCCTTAACCTAGTACGATTTTTACGATGTTTTAATATGTTGTACGTATATTATGAAACTGGTCGAAAGAGTCTACCATACAATGGACGAGTTCTTTAATGACAAAGTAGTCTAACTTGCACTTAATTATTTAGTAATATTTAGTTTTTAAGATGAATAATTGCGATTAGAAATAAGTATGACATTATATTCTTAATTATCGTCAATGTTATACTAAATGATTATTATGTACTTGTATTTGTGCTCTTTTTTTGTACGCGGTAAGGCAGATCGCAGAGGCCCATTCCTAATTGTACCAATGTGTACCAGTAATAACCTGTTTCACAAAATAAAAGATGATTACTGAAAATATTACCGCCCGGAGCAAAATTTGTATGGAATTTTTTTGACAGCTACGCGATTTCAGCGTCGCCTCAAAGTCCTCTTAAAACGACTTGAATGTTTTAAACTAAAGGCTATTTCCATTCAATTAATTCCTAACGACCACTTGCAGCAAAAATAATATTTTTGCTGGTATAATTAATATTATTAATTATATCTAGGCTAGGCTAAGGGCCGTTTTAATAAACTGATCTTGGCTGAGACGTCCGTCACAAGCTGCGTCAAAAATGACAGTTTTCTATGGATTGACGTTTACTTTGACGTGTCTTGAGACGGGGATCGCAGTCGAGATGAGTTTATTAATACTGCCCTTAGTTTAGTTGTGTCAAAATGCATCTAAAACAAAAAACATCTTGCATTTCTTTTCTTCATTCCTAAGGAAAGAGATGCAAAAGAACCGTAATGTAATTCAATGTGATTTTTTCTAGCTTCAATTCGGGATATTACGAACATTAGTATTCGGCTATTCGCTTATGCGAATGATTCGCATCATTTTAAACATTCGCATCGACATTCGCATTCGCATCAATCGATGTTTGGCGAATGCGAATGTGTGCAGGTCGTGTGACTCCGGGCAAGTTTTGTTTTTCGCGCGTTGAATTACGAATTCGAAAATACACTTACTGAGGGCCTAGTGTAAGTTTTGCAACGTTTTTTCGATCACGTTTGCGTAAGTGTCACTTTGTATGGAACTGTCAAATGTTTCGAATACGCGCCGCAAGGGGCGCTGTCACACCTCCATACTAATTGAGACTAGACGCAAACGCGATCGAGACGTAAAAAACGTTGCAAAACTTACACTAGGCTCTCTACATACATAACTAAATAACACTGTTTTTTGTAAATAAAAACGATGACTCAAGTTGACTAAAGTTTTTTTAAATGTTATTACTTAACATTCGCATTCGCGAATGTGAAATATATGACATTCGTAACATACTTAGCTTCAATAATTATTCAATCAAATTAGCTAGGATTTGCTCTATTTGCAATCTCCACAGTAATAAACACAGTAAGTTTTTTTTTTTTTTATATAAATATTGTTGTTTGGATTATTCCCACAGATTAAAGTTCAAAGTAGTATCTATATACCTAGTTGTTTGCGCTAGAATGGCGCTAAATTACGAATGTTAGGCGATTTAATTTTTACCTCTATCTATTCCATATTGTAGAAAGATACGCTTAAGGTTTAAAATAAAAGTGTCCCGTCTTGATAAAGTCACTATAAAAAAGTGAAAATCGCTATAGTCGCTTAGTAATAAAAGGTAATAAAAGTCAGTACGAGTCACTTATTTTGAACCTTAAGTGTCTTACATTAGAATTTATGGAATTGATGATGAATTGATGCATTTCCCTAGCAACTGTCAAATTTGATCTCGTCCATGTATGTTAAGACGGACAGTAGGACAGGACTAACTACAGAATTCTTTTTAGATTGTTAGTAAACACCAAATAAACTTGCTATTATGATTTATCTATCAGTAATGTATTTACAATCCCATTAATAAGTACTTAAATGCTCTTGATAAGGTATCTGTAGGACCTACATAGGTCAGTAGTGCGCATACGACTGGAATGAAGTGTTGTTCAAGTGGCGTGGGAATTTTACGATTTGTATGTTATTTTATTTGTAAATTCCAAAGTGTTTGCAAAATTTACTGTAAAAATAATACTTAGATTTAGATATAGTGTTGTTTTGTGTTGGATTTCATTCTCGGAAATCTTGCTACTATTTAAATTAAGTTTGGATGGATGGATGTTTGTTACTCAATCACGCCGGAACGGCTGAACAGATCTGGATGAAATTTGGCACAGATATAGGTTTTTATCTACCTAATGTTTCTCGACTTACTTTAAAGAATAGTATAGTCGTCATCAAGTATATAGGAACTCCGGAATATATAATAGAGAATCTTTTTATCGCCATTATTAACAATATGATAATACCTTTAAAGAGAGCCTAAAAATACGATAACATAAGCATTTAAAAACTACTAATTAGACAGGGAGATCTATTTGAACTGTGACGTCATCGTTCAGCGGGCACTACGGCCGTAGAAACTCCATGTTAAATTCTGTTTTGCTAGAAAGAGATAGAAACAACTTTAATGGCTTATATCTTGGTTATTTTTATAGTTATTCGAAAAATATTTTTTCTCTACTATTTTTTTAATGAATGATTTTTTATTAAAGCAAAAAAAAATCATGCATATGCCCTATATCCTGGCCCTGGGCCCGCGTGGGAACTATAGCCCAAACCCTCTCATTGTGAGTGGAGGCCTGTGTCCAGCAGTGGGAAGTACATAGGCTGGATTATTATTATTATTATTATACCCTATTAAGGTACTCAAAAGTATGTAACCTATCATTCTGACGGGTTCTATGGTGGTTCAACAATTTTTAAGTTGTTTTCTGTTCAAGCTTAGAGTTTCGGTTTGACAGTAGATCAATTTGTGTAAGACGTCAACAGGGGGCCCTAGAAAAATGTAATTATTGAATTGATCCTATAAGTAGCGTATCCGACTTTTCAAATCTTTCTCAGACGTAGTACCTAACTATTACATGGAAAAATAAACAATATCTTAGCGTCCCCACCAAAAAAATAATAAACAGGACTGTTATCTGTATTGTTATCTTCTTAAACAACTCGTTGGAAAGCTCATCGCCGATGTAGGTACTTGTGGTCTGGGCCCATAGTCAAGATGCATTACGCTAACTAGCGTTTCTATTCGTTTCGTTTTTAAACCAATCGCGTCACTGGTAGATCACATGACTCTTCGTATCACGTGATCTTCCAGTGACGCGATTGGTTTAAAAACTAAACGAATAGAAACGCTAGTTAGCGTAGTGCATCTTGGCTAAAGCGGCTACCACACGCGCAAGCTTCACCACAGTT
This sequence comes from Tortrix viridana, assembly GCA_963241965.1. Classification (NCBI taxonomy): domain Eukaryota; kingdom Metazoa; phylum Arthropoda; class Insecta; order Lepidoptera; family Tortricidae; genus Tortrix; species Tortrix viridana. The sequence goes on along the minus strand of OY725189.1, from coordinate 1,854,487 downwards.
TTGCCTGCGCAGGCCGGTTTGTACACGGAACACGGAGCGTGTGGTTGGTAAAACTCTATAGACACGAAGTGTTCAGTTTTGGCTTGCGCAGGCAAAACTGTGGTGAAGCTTGTGCGTGTGGTAGGCCCATAAGGGCTCTGGTCCCTTTGATACATTCGCGCGTGATGATCTATATGTGGTTTTTCTAATTTCAGTGACACCATGAAACTTCTCATTCCCATCCTTTTCATAACTACGGCGACGGCATCTCGCAACTGTCGTGGCATCTTCTTCAACAACAAACTCTACGAACCAGAAACCATCAAAGAAGGAATCTTCAAGATCCAAAAACTGGTGTTCAATAGAAATGACAACACTCTATATTTCATATTTGATAATTTAGCCGCATATCCTAATAAAGCTTTAGGTTTTATGAATATGGATACTAAAGAGATTGGTTTGGTTGATGGTTTAAGAAATGCATCATCTGTAGCTATAGATGAAGCTAACAATGTCGTATATGCAGGAGGACCTGATGGTTTATACATTGTGAACAGCAGAAAAGTACTAGAAAGACAGCCTATCTTTCATAATATAAATGATTTATTCTTCAAAGACATATTATACTTTACTACTAATAGAAGAAGAGAATCATTCAAAGTCGTTAATAATGTTGTGTATAGATTACTTGAATTGCAAGGTGTAGAAACTGATAAAATTGCTATTGACGATGAAAATAATTTATTCTTTACTGTAAATAGGAAATTGTATAGTGTAAGATTAGGAACTAGAGCTGTTAATACTCATGAGAGACTCGCCGTTGATGCTTTGTCAGTAGATGCATATTCTAGACCATTTATTGGTACTCCCGAAGGAGTATACGCATATAATAAATATAAATTTGTTTTTGACAAAGTATCTGATGTCAAAGGTCTTAGTGCTATCACTTTTAATAAACAAGGTGATCCTATTTATGGGATTGTTGATGTTATAGTTAAACTTACGGTTAATGATAATGCTTGTTACAATTTTCAGAACCTTCAGTAGAAGTAGGGCTTAGTCAATAAGAATAAATTAATACCTTAAAAAATAATCTTAGTTTTATTTACAATTTATCTGGCATTGAGAATGCAGACTTGAACACAGGTATACATGGTGAAAAGTGGACTTTGAGCCCCGGGGACTTTTGCAATCTCAAGACATCTTCGTTCCTTCAATATCAACCCATCCTTCGAAACACGTCCATCCGGCCTATGTGCAGACATAGGCCGTATCTAAAGATCTAGGATAGAGTCGGATCCGGCTGTTTCCTGCGGCCCTTATCAGTTCGTCGGTCCGCCTTGTAGAAAGCTTGCTAACATTGCGCCTTCATTTACGACTAGCACATCTTCTATTTTCTCACTTGTCGCTCTGTGCGTACCAGCTATGGACAGTTTTTTTTGTTTTCGTTTTGTTCTTTTTGGGTTAACCTTTTATTATTGCTTTTTTTTAAGAAATCGATGAAAATTCGGTTTCGACCAGAGCGACGCTCGGTCTCCCAGACATTACATTGCTTACTCTAGCAGAAAGTGCAGAGACACACTCAATCTTCTCAGTCAATCTTCTTCTTTTGCGAAAGAACCTCTTTCAAATGCAATTCCTTCGCAGTTTCTATTTGATGTCACCGTCTTGATGCTGTGTTGTACCTAAACTTATATTTTGCTTTATACAGCTATCTTGCTGTTATTATTTTCTAATAATATCGTAAACAAGCCATTTAAAGAATGAAGAAAGGAATGACGAAGTCTGTAAAAATGGTAGGTAGAACAATTACATGTCTGGAGTAGGAATTGTTTTACATACGTAAGTAACGCAATCAGTCTAACGGTCCGGCCTTGACCTGAGCGACGGCGGCAACGCTGCGACTGCGAGCGACATCGAACAAATGCATAGAGATTTATGAAGCACGCCACCTCGGCGGCAGTTTCTTCTAAAAATTAAACAAAAAAAAGCAAATTATCAAGAAAAA